>CM042420.1:24608793-24713793 GCA_023634145.1 Thymallus thymallus
AGCTCATGTGAATTAATGTAATGAATGCACATCGCTATTCATTTATTCTGAAGTGTCCCTGTTGGCGAGGAAAATACCTGCGGTGTTAAAGCAGTGGTTGCAGGTTAGTCAGACTCCTCCTGTAACACCAGTGGCATATTAAATGATATTATTATTATAAACATATAAGAAAAAATAATGAAAATGTGTGGTGAGTTGACTTGTAATGCAATTTACTAATGTTTAAGCACTTCACCTTTGTAATGAGGATTTTCTCTGGTATTGAAGAAACCAGAGATGAGGAAGGAAAATTATGTGGATATATTGAAACAACATCTCAAGACATCAGTCAGGAAGTTAAAGCTTGGTCGCAAATGGGTCTTCCAAATGGACAATGACCCAAAGCATGCTTCCAAAGTTGTGGCAAAATGGCTTAAGGACAACAAAGTCAAGGTATTGGAGTGGTCATCACAAAGCCCTGACCTCAATCCTATAGAAAAATTGTGGGCAGAACTGAAAAAGCGTGTGCGAGCAAGGAGGCCTACAAACCTGACTCAGTTACACCAGTTCTGTCAGGAGGAATGGGCCACAATTCACCCAACTTATTGTGGGAAGCTTGTGGAAGGCTACCCGAAACGTTTGACCCAAGTTAAACCATTTAAAGGCAATGCTACCAAATACTAATTGAGTGTATGTAAACTTCTGACCCACTGGGAATGTGATAAAATAAATACAAGCTTAAATAAATAATTCTCTCTACTATTATTCTGACATTTCACATTCTTAAAATAAAGTGGTGATCCTAACTGACTTAAGACAGGGAATTTTTACTAGGATTAAAATGTCAGGAATTGTGAAAAACTGACTTTAAACGTATCTGGCTGTAGGTGTATGTAAACTTCTGACTTCAACTGTAGATGATGTCTTTGTGCTCTGGCAAAATCGCACACCTCTTCAAGGAACCCGCATTGGTGGTCTATAAACATGGTCTCAATACCTGAGATAGCTTGGTGAGATCTGACCTGCCCCCTGAGCCCACTCAGACATTATTGACACCCATTCCAAACGGGAACTATGAATGTGTCTCATGCGCACAGTGCAACAGCACTATGTAAACACCTTTCTTCAGACACCCACATACAGGTTGAAAAATCCCTGTTAGGGGTATCATCTCATGTAAGACCAAGGAAGTAATCTATCTCATCACCTGTTCATGTGGGAAAGCCTACGTAGGACAAAACGAAAAGACAATTAAAACAAGGCATAGCTGAACACCGCAGCCCAATCAGGTGTAAGAACATTGACTGTCCAGTAGCAGCACACTTTGTTGAAGCTAACCACCCTATCTCCTCCCTCAAAATACACAGGCATTGGGCACGTTGCTCTACCAAGGAGAGGAGGTAACATGGAGTTCCTACTACTACAGAGGGAGGCCTACTGGATATCCTGTCTAAAAACATTGACCCCTAGTGGGGTTTTATAAATGCATATTCTTTCTACAGCTTATTAGTGTTCACTCAGTATGTCCCCCTGTTGGTGATGCTTACTATGCATTATGGTTGAACCAAAATAACAACATTAAATGATATTGGAATCGATTAAATATATATTTATATATTTAAATTGAATCAAACAATAATGTATGTTGATGCTAATGTTATGTATAATATTTAATTATGTTTTCATATGATAACCATAGCCTAATATATTCAATGTACTATAACAGTTTAATAATTATGACACACCCCTGTCTACATAGCCTGGTTCAAGCATTCATGACATTACCCTGAAGAAGGCACAGTGATGCTAAAACGTTGGTGATTTACCCAATACATTATTGGGAGTTTATACATAGAGTGTGCGACTCTCTTTATTACATTTTACTAAAATAAGCAATTGGTCGCATGCCCTCTCCATACGTCTGAGCTAACACAGCCGAAGCAACATCCCCATCCTCTGCCACGTAGAGATGGAATGTTAGATTGTAATCCGGTAAACCCAGTGCTGGAGAATTGCACAAAAGATACTTGATATGACGAAAGGAGTGTTTCATTTCATCAGTCCACAGAATAGCCTCAGGAGTGTCCTTAATCGTTGCTCTGTGCAGAATCGAATCATATACTGCGTATTCAGCCAGCCAACTTCGACAGTAGTCCCAAGAAAGATAACATTTCAGTCTTATGTCGTGGCCTCTCAATGTCCTTGATGGCTTTGACACTATCAGGGGGATAAAAATTGACAGCCATTCCTCAGTATGTATCCAAGATTATTAACAGCTTTCTGACAAAAACTGTAGCTTGGTGAGAGACGCTCTGCTCACACATCTGGCCAGATGTGTGAGCAATGCTATTGAGTCCTGCACACACTCGTACTCACTTGTAGAAGCGATGAGAATGTCTCCACATACTGTAAAAGCGTTGATGCGCATGGGAGAGAGTGTTTATTTTGTATTTTTGATATTTAACCTTTATTTAACTAGGCAAGTCAGTTAAGAACAAATTCTTGTTTACAATGACGTCCTACCAAAAGGCAAAATACCTTCTGCAGGGACGGGATTAAAAATATAAATAAATTAAATAAAAATATAGGACAAAATACATATAATGACAAGAGAGACACCACTACATAAAGAGAGACACCACAACACAACATAAAGAGAGACAACACAATATAAAGAGAGACCTAAGACAACAACACAGCATGGTAGCAACACATGACAACACAGCATGGTAGCAACACAACATGACAACAACATGGTAGCAACACAACATGGTAGCAGCACAAACATTATTGGCCACAGACAACAGCACAAAGGGCAGGAAGGTAGGAGACAACATAACATCATGCAAAGCAGCCACAACTGTCAGTAAGAGTGTCCAATATTGAGCCTTTGAATGAAGAGATTGAGATAAAACTGTTCAGTTTGAGTGTTTGTTGCAGCTCGTTCCAGTCGCTAGCTGCAGAGAACTAAAAAGACGAGCGACCCAGGGATGTGTGTGCTTTGGGGACCTTTAACAGAATGTGACTGGCAGAACGGGTGTTGTATAAGGAGGATGAGGGCTGCAGTAGATATCTCAGATAGGGGGGAGTGAGGCCTAAGAGGGTTTTATAAATAAGCATAAACCAGTGGGTCTTGGTTGTATACAGAGATGACCAGTTTACAGAGGAGTATAGAGTGCAGTGATGTGTCCTATAAGGAGCATTGGTGGCAAAACTGATGGCCGAATGGTAAAGAACATCTAGCCTCTCAAGAGCACCCTTAACTGCCAATCTATAAATTATGTCTCCGTAATCTAGCATGGGTAGGAAGGTCATCTGAATCAGCGTTAGTTTGGCAGCTGGAGTGAAAGAAGAGTGATTACGATAGAGGAAACCAAGTCTAGATTTAACTTTAGCCTGCAGCTTTGATACGTGCTGAGAGAAGGGCAGTGTACCGTCTAGCCATACTCCCAAGTACTTGTATGAGGTGACTACCTCAAGCTCTAAACCCTCAGAGGTAGTAATCACACCTGTGGGAAGAGGGGCCTTTTTCTTACCAAATCCCATGACCTTTGTTTTGGAGGTGTTCAGAACAAGGTTAAGGGCAGAGAAAACTTGTTGGACACTAAGAAAGCTTTGTTGTAGAACGTTTAACACAAAATCCGGGGAGGAGCCAGCTGAGTATAAGACTGAATCATCTGCATATAAATGGATAAGAGAGCTTCCTACTGCCTGAACTATGTTGTTGATGTAAATTGAGAAGAGCATGGGGCCTAGGATTGAGCCTTGGGGTACACCCTTGGTGACAGTTGGTGGCTGAAACAGCAGATGTTATGACTTTCTACACTGCACTCTTTGAGAGAGGTAGTTAGCAAACCAAGCCAAAGATCCCTCAGAGACACCAATACTCCTTAGCCGGCCCACAAGAATGGAATGGCCTACGTATCAAAAGCTTTGGCCAAGTCAATAAAAATAGCAGCACAACATTGCTTAGAATCAAGGGCAGTGGTGACATCATTGAGGACCTTTAAGGTTGAGTGTCACATCTATAACCTGAGTGGAAACCAGATTGCATACTAGAGAGAATATCATATACATTAGGAAAGCCAGTCAGTTGATTATTGACAAGTTTGATCACAATTGAGCCAAGTGCCTATTTACAGCTGAGCTATAGACTGCTGCTGAATCAATAAATCCCATTGGTAAACGCTGCCAAATATTTATTACTCCCTGGTTTCAGAATCGGGTTAATAGGAGTATTATTAGGTGACATGCCTTTGTAAATCACTCCTTGTTGTAGTTGACTTTCAATAACTGGTCCAATTCCTTCTTCTTTTTCCATTGATAAAGGATATTGTTTAATAAATACTGGATACTTATTCGGATACATTTTGGCCTCATAAAGTTACACGTCTAATAATCCCACATGATTAGCATGTAATGCCCATAATGATGAAGGTATTTCACTTAACTCACCTAACCTTATCTACACAAATCTTTGGTTTAATATTATTCTGTAAATGCTTTACAAAGAGATTCGTTGGCTCCAAACCGTATGACCAAATAATACAACTCTTATTTCGCTCTACATTAGTTGGTGGTAACGTTAGATATTTATTAAAATGATTAATCAAAGTGTCCATATCGGTGAAATAATTTCTCACTGCACACACAAAAGGTTCAATATCAGAAGTATTTTTTCCATAATAGCAAAAGTGGTGATATGAAAAGACTGGATTTTCCTGCATTTTTTCTGGATCAATGAATATTTACAGCTTTCAAATGTATGATTCTAGCTGCCGCCGACGCTAATCTCTTTATTCCGCCCATTGTAAATAATTGTGTCACTAACACTACCTCTAACAGTGTAGCTGTAGCCTTATGGGTACTTTGATTGCCATTAGAACATAATCTATATGCTCTATTTGGCGGAATGTGCACCCCGATGCCATCTGGTGAACAGAAAATGGGCGCATTAAGTTTGCTTAAAAGGTCTCGTCCCATCAACGCCATAGGAGTTGTAGCGCTTTACTATAAATTAATTCTGAAATGTAATATCGTCCAAATCAATTTGCAATGGAAGAGCTTTAGGATCAATTTGCGGAGTTCCACTCATTTCCGATAGACTGGACCTTTTGATTACTTAACGGACAACATAAATCCTTCTGCCTTAAACTTGACATAGTTGCTCCTGTATCTACTAAAAATTGAATTGTTTTTCCAGATACACACAAACTTAACTGTGGTATTTCTGATGGTTTATCCGAAATGTGCAATTGTGGGGCATTATTTATACATTTAACCTTCTCCATGTCTATCGATATCCAACGTCATTTTTTCCACAATAAATTAGACAGGTGCCTCCGGTCTATGGTTTGGCTGGGGGCGGTGCAGGATACCAATTCTCCCTCTGGACATATTTCTTTCTCCTCATCCTGTAATCGTACATTCCCGAAACCAGTGTTCCCTTCTTTTTCAATAATTGCAAGAATCTCTGCTAAACATCCTTCTTCCGCCTCTGAAATTACTATTGTTTCTGCTTCTCTGTGGATTATTGTATGGTCTAAATTGAGTATATGCCAATTCCTTATTCATGTAATTCAAAAACATGCTTATAAAACATTTGTCTACCGTATCACTAATTTCTAATTTAGCCTCTTTCCATGTTTTTTGAAAACCTGTTGCCTATTCCGACATTGTTTCAGTGGGTTTACTTTCGCAATTTAATAATTGGGTAATATCTCGTCTTGACTAGCATTTTCTTTTAAGAAAGCTTTGAGTTCATGGATGTGCTCATCTTTATGATCTCTATTCAACCAAGGAAACCTTGTTTCCAGATCCGTTCCCTGTTTAGGGTTGTCGTTATCATAGGATAAAGTATCACGTTACTCTATCAATGTGTCCATGTTGATATTGGGCATAAGCGTACTAAAAATGTATCTCACATCTTTGCCACTCATAGAACCATGCATTAAAGATATGCCCCACCAATTTATAAATCCTTTGGGTTAATTAATGGGGATGGTGGGTCTTTCATGATTTCTGACATTTCTGCTAATGTTAACGGTTTATCCAAAACTCTGTCTTCCATAACCAGAAGGGTCCCATTTCTGCTAATGTTAACGGTTTATCCATAACCAGAAGGGTCCCATTAAATGGTCATCATTTCTATTATCCTCTCTATTCTTCCTCTCTCTCTCCCAACTTGCTAAATCATCCAACATTGATATAACTTTCTGATACATTTCCCTCACCTCATTTTCAGAAATACAATATAATACTCCTTGTATATCCTTAGTCTTAACTGGGGATGTGGGGTCAAGTATCACCTTTCTCTCCTTGTATATCCTTAGTCTTAACTGGGGATGTGGGGTCAAGTATCACCTTTCTCTCCTTGTATATTCTTAGTCTTAACTGGGGATGGGGGTCAAGTATCACCTTCCTCTCATTCTGATATCCTTAGTCTTAACTGGGGATGTGGGGTCAAGTATCACCTTTCTCTCATTCTGATATCGCTCCACTGCCTCCACAAAACATTCCATTATTTTATTTGCTAAATCATCATCGATATCCACATCCTCTTTTCGTTTCAATATAGCAAATGTCTTTTTAAAATCACATTCCTTACTTTCTCGAGTATATCTCATCTTTTCAGTTTTTAATCGTCCTGTATCTCTTCTGAATTGCCTTCCTGCCGTTTCAAAAGCTCTCCTAAACTGTTGTAACCACGTTTCTTAACATTCCTCACGCCATCGTTTGATCACAAAATGATGATCTGTATGTAAAATGAACAAATGTCTGTATCAACCTTTTTTACTATCCTTACTTCCATATGATATGTCTGATCACCGGCTTTTATGTTGGCTCCCCAGCACACCACTGCAAAAAAGATGCCACTGACCACCACAGACTGGTAGAAAGTATGCAGTAGTTTACTTCACACGTTGAAGGACCTGAGCCTCCTCAGAAAGTAGAGTCAGCTCTGGCCCTTTTTGCACAGGGCCCCGGTGTTACCAGCCCATTCCAGCCTGTTGTCCATGTGGACTCCCAGGAACTTGTATGACCCAACTATTTTCACATCCATCCCCTGTATAGGGACTGCAGTCAGTTGTGCCTTGGTTCTCCTGAAGTCCACCACCATCTCCTTTGTTTTGCTGATGTTGAGCTGAAGGTGGTTCTGCTCACACCACAACACAAAGTCACTGATTGTGCTCCTGTACTCCTCCTCCTGCCCACCCCTGATGCACCCTACAATTGCGGAGTCATCCGAGAACTTCTGTAGGTGGCATGTTTCAGAGTTATATATGAAGTCTGAGGTGTAGAGGGTGAACAGGAAGGGGGACAGGACAATTCCCTGGGGGGCCCCTGTGTTGCTCACTGCCCGTTCTGACACACAGCTCTGTAGTCGCAAAAATTGTGGCCTACCGGTCAGGTAGTCCGTGACCCAGGAGACTAAGGGTGCTTCCACTTTCATCCTCTTCATCTTCTCACCCAGTAGCAGGGGCTGAATGGTGTTGAAGGCATTGGAGAAGTCAAAAAACATAACCCTCACAGTGCAACCTGCGTTGTCCAGGTGAGAGTAGGCCCTCTGCAGAAGGTAGATGATAGCATCATCCACCCCGATGTTGCGCTGGTATGCGAACTGCAGGGGGTCCAGTGATGTACACACCAGGGGTCTGAGGTGAGCGAGGACTAACCTTTCCAGGGTCTTCATGATGTGGGATGTTAGCGCTACAGGTCTAAAGTCATTCAGGACAGTGGGGCGTGCCTTCTTGGGCACTAGGACGAGGCAGGATGTTTTCCACAGCACAGGGACCCTTTCTAGGCTCAGGCTAAGGTTGAAGGGACACTGGAGTATTCCACACAGTTGGTCAACACAGACCCTAAGCACCCTTGGGCTGATGCCATCAGGGCCCGCTGCTTTCCACTGATGTAGTCTCTCCAGCTCTCTCTTCACTTGGTTGGTGGTGAAAGCCAGCTCAGGTGGGGAGGTGGGTAAAGGGGGGTGTTGAGGATCAGTCCAGAGGGAGCAGGGGTGGAGGTGGGGTCACTGATTGTCTCAACAGATATGTTGTGAGCAAAGTGGGGGTGGGACAGCCGTGAGGGTGTGTAGCCTGGGGAGCTGGAAGGGAGGTGGACAGGGCCAGTATCGAACCTGTTCAAAAATTGGTTCAGCTCATTGGCTCTGTCCTGGGTCCCCTCCGTCTGCCCACTGTTTGACTTTTTGAAGCCAGTGATATTTCTTATACCCTTCCACACCTCTCTCACCTGGCTCTGCCTCAGCTTGTCCTGCATCTTCTCCTTATACCCTCTCTTCCCCTCAGCAATCCGCAACTTCAGCTCCCTCTGGACGCATTTCAATTTGTCCTTGTCTCCCTCCTTGAAGGCCCTCTTCTTCTCATTCAGCAGGACCTTCAGGTCGCTGGTGACCCAGGGTTTATTATTTGTAAAACAGCGTACCTTCCTGGTGGGTACAGTGTTGTCTACACAAAAATTGATATAGTCGGTTATGCAGTCAGTAAGTCCATCGATGTCCTCCCCATGAGCCTCACAGAACACATCCCAGTCTGTTGTTTCAAAGCAGTCCTGTAGGGCCTCATTCGCCTCCTGGGACCATCTCCTAATGGTCCTGGTGGTCGCAGGCTGCTGTTGGACCAAAGGCCTGTAGAGTGGAGTGAGGTGGACAAGGTTCTGATCCGATCTACCGAGAGGAAGGGAGTCCAGTGGAGTTGTATGCATCCTTCACATTAGCATATAACAAGTCCAGAGTTTTATTATTCCTGGTTGGGCACTTCACAAACTGTTTGAACGTGGGCAGCGTTGAAGAGAGAGATGCATGGTTAAGCACTGGGATGCGCTGTCTGCAACCTCGGGATAGCAGAGTGGATGACGTCACACGCTGTGTTTGCGTCAGCGGAGGGCGGGATTTAGCTGGTGGTTGGGTAGAGCTCGGTAAACTGTGGATAAATTATCCTCGTATTGTCAGATAGATTTATAGAGCTTGTTGACTCACTCTGGCCATAATGTAGACTATTTAGTTCCATGGCCACATTTATTAATTTCTTAGCTTTCTTCTTTTCCTTCCTAATTATATTCCCATTGTGCTCATTAAATCTCCAGGCCTCTCTCACATAATCTAAATCCCATTGTGGGATTATATATATTATATTATATTATACAATATGGCTGTATTGTCAATTATGTATTTATGCGCATTTTGTAATGTATCTCTTTCAAAAGTGCCTTTTTGAGGATATTCGTTATCTTGTCCATTTCCCTAAATCACTAAGGTTTGGTTCGACGTAGAAGAATCCTAATTTCGTCAACATCCATTCTGTTGTTCGATACTTTTAGTAGAGATGTGGATTCGTCTTTAATAATTTTAATAATTGAATCATTGCTTTTCTTTCCCTTTGAGGCAAATCAAGCTCTGATTTATTTTTAACTATGCCAAGCTCCGCCTTGCTAGATTGTCTGCCCATGATTTCAAATGCATGCAATGTTAGTAAATACTATTGAATAATTGATGCTGTTTGCGTTCTTTGTCCCTCTACCGTTTTGAGTAATTCACGAAGGACTCTACATTAGAGGACTCAAACCTCACTTATCAACCTACCTCAACCTAATAATTAATATTGTTAAACCAATAGCTTGCTAAGGATAGGATCATCTTTATGTTTTACGATTACAAAGACCTCAACCTAAGACTTACCACTTGCTTGTTGAGGATCTTTTTCTCCCCTTGCTTTTCTACTCATTTATTGAACACTACCTTGAATCACAGCATCAATCCAATCTTTTTTGCTTCGAATGTTTCAGTCCAATGCCTTTCTCATCCTTCACATCACTCCTAAATCAATATCAAACAATCCGTCCCCCTTAAAAAAACATTGAATTTTACGTTCTTACCAGCACAGCTTTACCTAAGATAAGCAGATTCAACACAATCTTAACTTAAATAATGAGTGTCTGCTCACCTGTGATTCAGCCGTACACCGGTATCTTATTCGTGACGCCAATTGTAATTATGATTTTCTCTGGTATTGAAGAAACTCAGTATGTGAGAAATATAAATACCCGGTGGAGAGTTGATACATTTATTTATTAGTCAGATCTGGGTTCATGTAACAAGCTGCCTGTGAGTGCAGAGTTGCTAAGCAGAACATTTGAATTATTTGAATTCACAAATGACAATGGGATGATTGGATTACGTGATGCAAGGGCGGGGAAAGTTCAATGATGGGGCAGATGGGCTGGAGACACTGTTTAGAGTGTGTTAAGGAGAACATTAAATAAATCTGAGCGTCTGCTAATTAACTAAAATGTAATGTAACACTGTCTGAAGTCTGATGTCTGATCCACATGTGTCTGTGTTTTTCCGTGGCTGAGAGACCAGGGACCAGAGAGACCAGGGACCAGAGAGACCAGGGACCAGAGAGACCAGGGACCAGAGAGACCAGGGACCTGAGAGACCAGGGACCAGAGAGACCAGGGACCAGAGAGACCAGGGACCAGAGAGACCAGGGACCTGAGGGCAGAAACCCTTCCATGGCCTGTGGCTGAACCACTTAAAGAGACCAAGGACCAGGGAACCTCTCTTCTTGGCCTTTGGCTAAAAGGGGTGAACTGAGTAAAGGATCAGGGGAGAGAACCTCTGTATTCAACCACACCACTGGACTTCCACCAGACATTGATGATTAAATATTCTCTTCTGTCTTCTAACGACCATCAGGCATCAGTCCTCGTCATCCGCCACACGTAGGAAGAATAATCAAAGGACGCAAATTACTGTTCTGTGCATAATTGCTTTCTCCTCGAGTGCATGGTATTTGGGGACCGCCAGATCAATGAGCCTCCATGTTGCGCTGACATTTTACTGACAGTAATATGGAGTGCTATGCTCCGTTCCGCCACCAGGAAAATACAACATTCAATTTACTCCCTGTAAAGGTCTAATGAGTGATTTAAATGCCACAACTAAGAATAGGACCGTTAAAGAGGACTATCAGCCTGTCATGAAAAGCACACAGCATATACAGTGGGGAGAACAAGTATTTGATACACTGCCGATTTTGCAGGTTTTCCCACTTACAAAGCATGTAGAAGTCTGTAATTTTTATCATAGGTACACTTCAACTATGAGTGACGGAATCTAAAACAAAAATCCAGAAAATCACATTGTATGATTTTTAAGTAATTCATTTGCATTTTATTGCATGACATAAGTATTTGATACATCAGAAAAGCAGAACTTAATATTTGGTACAGAAACCTTTGTTTGCAATTACAGAGATCATACGTTTCCTGTAGTTCTTGACCAGGTTTGCACACACTGCAGCAGGGATTTTGGCCCACTCCTCCATACAGATCCTTCAGGTTTCGGGGCTGTCGCTGGGCAATACGGACCTTCAGCTCCCTCCAAAGATTTTCTATTGGGTTCAGGTCTGGAGACTGGCTAGGCCACTCCAGGACCTTGAGATGCTTCTTACGGAGCCACTCCTTAGTTGCCCTGGCTGTGTGTTTCGGGTCGTTGTCATGCTGGAAGACCCAGCCACGACCCATCTTCAATGCTCTTACTGAGGGAAGGAGGTTGTTGGGCAAGATCTCGCGATACATGGCCCCATCCATCCTCCCCTCAATACGGTGCAGTCGTCCTGTCCCCTTTGCAGAAAAGCATCCCCAAAGAATGATGTTTCCACCTCCATGCTTCACGGTTGGGATGGTGTTCTTGGGGTTGTACTCATCCTTCTTCTTCCTCCAAACACGGCGAGTGGAGTTTAGACCAAAAAGCTCTATTTTTGTCTCATCAGACCACATGACCTTCTCCCATTCCTCCTCTGGATCATCCAGATGGTCATTGGCAAACTTCAGACGGGCCTGGACATGCGCTGGCTTGAGCAGGGAGACCTTGCGTGTGCTGCAGGATTTTAATCCATGACGGCGTAGTGTGTTACTAATGGTTTTCTTTGAGATTGTGGTCCCAGCTCTCTTCAGGTCATTGACCAGGTCCTGCCGTGTAGTTCTGGGCTGATCCCTCACCTTCCTCATGATCATTGATGCCCCACGAGGTGAGATCTTGCATGGTGCCCCAGACCGAGAGAGATTGACCGTCATCTTGAACTTCTTCCATTTTCTAATAATTGCGCCAACAGTTGTTTCCTTCTCACCAAGCTGCTTGCCTATTGTCCTGTAGCCCATCCCAGCCTTGTGCAGGTCAATTTTATCCCTGATGTCCTTACACAGCTCTCTGGTCTTGGCCATTGTGGAGAGGTTGGAGTCTGTTTGATTGAGTGTGTGGACAGGTGTATTTTATACAGGTAACGAGTTCAAACAGGTGCAGTTAATACAGGTAATGAGTGGAGAACAGGAGGGCTTCTTAAAGAAAAACTAACAGGTCTGTGAGAGCCGGAATTCTTACTGGTTGGTAGGTGATCAAATACTTATGTCATGCAAAAAAATGCAAATTAATTATTTAAAAATCAATCTGATCTGATTTTCTGGATTTTTGTTTTAGATTCTGTCTCTCATAGTTGAAGTGTACCTATGATAAAAATTACAGACCTCTACATGCTTTGTAAGTAGGAAAACCTGCAAAATCGGCAGTGTATCAAATACTTGTTCTCCCCACTGTATATGCCATTTCCTGGCTTATTTTCCCGTTTACATTTCTAAGACATAAAACGTGTGTGGCAGGGATTACAGACAATCACGGATTGGGTAAAACAACCACGTTATTGACTACAGCTCAGCATTCAACACCCTAGTACCCTCCAAGCTCATCATTAAGCTTGAGGCCCTGGGTCTGAACCCCCCCCCCCGTGCAACTGGGTCCTGGACTTCCTGATGAGCCGCCACCAGGTGGTGAAGGTAGGAAACATCACCTCCACTTCGCTGATCCTCAACACTGGGTCCCCACAAGGGTGCGTACTCAGCCCACTCCTGTACTCCCTGTTCACCCATGACTGCATGGCCAAGCACGCCTCCAACTCAATCATCAAGTTGGCAGACGACACAACAGAAGTAGGCTTGATTACCAACAATGACGAGACAGCCTACAGGGAGGAGGTGAGGGCTCTGGGAGTGTGGTGCCAGGAAACAACCTCTCACTCAACGTCAAAAAAACTAAGGAGATGATCGTGGACTTCAGGAAAGGTGCACCCCCCTATCCACATCGACTGGACCGCAGTGGAGAAGGTGGAAAACATCAAGTTCCTTGGCGTACACATCACTGATAAACTGAAATGGTCCACCCACACAGACAGTGTTGTGAAGAAGGCACAACAACACCTCTTCAACCTCAGGAGGCTAAAGAAATTTGTCTTAACACCTAAAACCCTCACAAAATTTTACAGATGCAAAATTGAAAGCATCCTGTCGGGCTGTATCACCGCCTGATACGGCAACTGCACCGCCCACAACCGCAAGGCTCTCCAGAGGGTTGTGTGGTCTGACCAACGCATTACCGAGAACTACCCGCCCTCCAGGACACCTACAGCATCCGATGTCACAGGAAGGCCAAAAAGATCATCAAGGACAACAACCACCCAAGCCACTGCCTGTTCACCCCGCTGTCATCCAGAAGGTGAGGTCAGTACAGGTGCATCAAAGCTGGGACCGAGAGACTGGATCATTAGACAGCTAAACAGTCACCATTAGCACATTAGAGGCTGCTGCCTAGAGGCACAGACTAGAAATCACTGGTCACTTTAAGGTATGGAACACCAGCCACTTTAATAATGTTTATAATGTTTACATATCTGGCATCACTCATCTCATATGTATATACTGTATTCTATACTATCCTTCGGTATCACAGTCATTTAAACAATGTTTACATATCTTCCCCATCTCATATGTATATACTGTATTCAATACTCTACTACTGTATCTTAGTCCATGCTGCTAGTCCTTATGTATACAGGACTAATTCATTCCTACTGTTAGATATACTGAACTGTCGGAACTAGAAGAACCCGCATTAACATCTGCTGAACATGTGTATGTGACCAATAACATTTGATTTGATTTGAGATTAGAAAGCACCGGCCACTTAAGGAATGAAACACTAGTCACTTTAATAATGTTTCTGTATCTTGCACTACTCATCTCATATGTCTAACTGTACGCCATACTATTCTCTGTATCTTAGTCACCTAATCGTGTTTACATACTGCATCACCAATCTCTTCTGTGTATATTGTATACTTAAAAGCTTACTATTCCACTGGATCTTAGTCCAATTCCCCCCTGGCATATGTAGATATTCTCAATCCTTTCTTACTTAGATTTATGTGTGTTATATGTTGTGAAACTGTCAGACATTATTGTTAGATAGCACTGCACTGTCGGAGCAAGAGGCACAAGCATTTCGCTACACTCGCAGTAACATCTGCTAACCACGTGTATGTGACCAATACAATATGATTTGATTTGATTTGATTTTAAAGAGGTGCAGCACACAGGCTATAAAATAGGTCGGTCAAATGGCTTTTGTCTGTCTGTGGTCAATGATCACAACTATGATACGATATGATATGATGTCTGCGTCCCAAATGGCACCATATTCCTTATGTAGGGCACCACTTCTGACAAGGGTCCATAGGACAGTACTGCACAATGTAGGGAATAAGATGCCTTTTGGGTCTCAGCCTAAATGATATGATATGAGGATACAGACAAGGGCCCAAGGAACCCCAAGCATAACACATGAGCTGTGTTGTCTGTTTCCACAAGAAGGGCATGGGTTGTGTCCCAGATGGCACCCTATTCCCTATACAGTGCACTACTTTTGACCACAGCCTCCATAGGACTCTGGTCAAAACATGTGCACTACATAGGGTGCCATTTGGGACGCCGTCATGGAGTGTTCTGATAGGTGAGTAGATTGCGTGTCAAGCAGGAAGTGCGCTGACACAGGACGCGGAGGTCAATCACCAAGGTTACAGACACAGAACATAATTGTCTGAACATACAGCCAGGGAGAGATTGGATAAGCATGATCTGTCATGTGATCTGTTTATCCAATCGCCAATTCAGACATTCAAACCATGTGAGAAATCAATCTAAATATTAAGGCGTTAAACTCTGGTATTACTTGGAGAAAGTGCTCCAACATTGTATTATGATGATTTAGCTTAAACGTGAAGTCTAATGTAGACATTATAAATCCACATTTACCAAATGTCAAAGAAACATTCAACACCTTGACAGTAACAAGATATGTTCTTACATTTCCACAAGAAAGTCCTATCTTTTCTGAAGACATGCAAGGCATTAGACTAGAGCACGATGTCTTTTTAAATACTCTTTTCAGGTGAATGATCCACGCCTTTAAGGAGAAGCTCTGTGATTACAGGGTCATGTGGTGTGAAACACCTGGTTGAATGTTCTCTGGTTAGTCTACGGTTGAATGTGTTTCTAAAATACTGGGTTTTCTGTGGATTGTTCTCTTCTGTTGCATTAATTACAGTGATTTTCTCCTCTGGTTGTCAAGGTGACGCCCAGTGTTCGGCTCGCTGGGTATCCGACCCAAATGGCACCCTATTCTCTATACAGTGCCAAGGGCCCATAGGTGTGCCAAGGGCCCAAACGTAGTGCACTATAGGGCCAGTAACCAGCGTGAGTTCTGTGGTTATGACAGGCTGTGATTAAGAGTGAGCAGTCAGTATTATGGTCTGTATGTTGTGGGATAATTACTGGACTGTCTGTACAGGGCAGTTGTCATTGAGCAGTCAGTATTATGGTCTGTATGTTGTGGGATAATTACTGGACTGTCTGTACAGGGCAGTTGTCATTGAGCAGTCAGTATTATGGTCTGTATGTTGTGGGATAATTACTGGACTGTCTGTACAGGTCAGTTGTCATTGAGCAGTCAGTATTATGGTCTGTATGTTGTGGGATAATTACTGGACTGTCTGTACAGGTCAGTTGTCATTGAGCAGTCAGTATTATGGTCTGTATGTTGTGGGATAATTACTGGACTGTCCGTACAGGTCAGTTGTCATTGAGCAGTCAGTATTATGGTCTGTATGTTGTGGGATAATTACTGGACTGTCTTTTTACTAAGTAATAAACCTTCTCCACAGTTTATTAATGGAATCAAACAGCTGTTTTTACTAAGTAATAAACCTTCTCCACAGTTTATTAATGGAATCAAACAGCTGTTTTTACTAAGTAATAAACATTCTCCACAGTTTATTAATGGAATCAAACAGCTGTTTTTACTAAGTAATAAACCTTCTCCACAGTTTATTAATGGAATCAAACAGCTGTTTTTACAGTTTATTAATGGAATCAAACAGCTGTTTTTACTAAGTAATAAACATTCTCCACAGTTTATTAATGGAATCAAACAGCTGTTTTTACTAAGTAATAAACATTCTCCACAGTTTATTAATGGAATCAAACAGCTGTTTTTACTAAGTAATAAACCTTCTCCACAGTTTATTAATGGAATCAAACAGCTGTTTTTACTAAGTAATAAATATTCTCCACAGTTTATTAATGGAATCAAACAGCTGTTTTTACTAAGTAATAAACCTTCTCCACAGTTTATTAATGGAATCAAACAGCTGTTTTTACAGTTTATTAATGGAATCAAACAGCTGTTTTTACTAAGTAATAAACATTCTCCACAGTTTATTAATGGAATCAAACAGCTGTTTTTACTAAGTAATAAACATTCTCCACAGTTTATTAATGGAATCAAACAGCTGTTTTTACTAAGTAATAAACCTTCTCCACAGTTTATTAATGGAATCAAACAGCTGTTTTTACAGTTTATTAATGGAATCAAACAGCTGTTTTTACTAAGTAATAAACATTCTCCACAGTTTATTAATGGAATCAAACAGCTGTTTTTACTAAGTAATAAACATTCTCCACAGTTTATTAATGGAATCAAACAGCTGTTTTTACTAAGTAATAAACCTTCTCCACAGTTTATTAATGGAATCAAACAGCTGTTTTTACAGTTTATTAATGGAATCAAACAGCTGTTTTTACTAAGTAATAAACATTCTCCACAGTTTATTAATGGAATCAAACAGCTGTTTTTACTAAGTAATAAACATTCTCCACAGTTTATTAATGGAATCAAACAGCTGTTTTTACAGTTTATTAATGGAATCAAACAGGTGTTTTTACTAAGTAATAAACCTTCTCCACAGTTTATTAATGGAATCAAACAGCTGTTGTTGTATTGTGGAAGCCTACAGCGTTCCATGATACGGGAGGATTCCCTATGGAGACAACCATGTTGTGATCCCAATGAGTTTCAGTTTTATCAGGAGCACATAAACCTTCAATCAAAACTCTTGTCCATCTCATCATACCTTATGTCATCATACCTTATGTCATCATACCTTATGTCATCATACCTTATGGCGTATATTCTAACGATTTATATCAGGAACAGTCAAGTAGGATGTTCCCATTTCCCTCTGTCAGAATACAGTGCATCTTCAGTATGAAGTAATGAAAGTTCATATTGGTGCTTCCTCAGATATTTACTTGTGAGAGTCATTATTGAAGGAAAATAAAGGTCCAGGTTCCTCAGCCAACTCAGAGTCTCAGATGAGATGTATGTAAAACCAGATACCTTCCTCTCTCTCTCAGTTCCTCTCCTCCTCTGCTCTCTCCTCTTCTTCCTCCGCCCATGGTCGTGGTGGTGTGTGTGTACCTCTGTCTCTACCTGTACCGTACCCCCCCCCCCCCCTCCCCTCCCCTCCCACTCAGATGTCTGTGTGTGTTTCTCTCCGTGGTAATGGGATGAATAATTACAGTGTGCCTGGGTAAACCTTGCTAGCTAGCACCGAGCGCACGCAACTCGCTGCCGAACATGTGGTGGGGAGCGCCAGGGGCTACACACACACACAACCCCGCCACGATCGGCACACACACACACACACACACACACACACACCCCCGCCGCGATCGGCACACACACACACACAACCCCGCCGCGATCGGTACACACACACAACCGGTACTGCATTGTTGTAAAGGTCCGTTGTTATTTGTCAGACAGCCTAGATAACATACCTAGTAGCCAATCAGAATCACGACAGCCTCAGCTCCAATCCCTCAGGGAGGAGGAAATTGCTCCCTTCACATGATCTGTATCCCAGTTGGAGATAATAGATATAATTTCATTGTATAAATAGTTGATGAACAAGAGAGATATTAGAGCAACAAACTGTTCTGTCAATAAGCATAGATAACACTGAGGCTTCTGAAGATGATGTTCCTCTGAAATAAATACCACTGATGTATCATTTAGTGGTTAGACCCCAACTGTCTTAGCTGTCCAGAAGATTCTGTCAATGGATGCATCCCAAATGGCACCCTATTCCCTATGTAGTGCACTACTTTAGACAGGGCTCTGGTCAACAGTAGTGCACTATATAATACAGTGCCATTTGGAATGGGACCAATGTATCTACACTACCATTTACATAATACAGGTATTGGAATGGGACCAATGTATCTACACTCCATTTACATAATACAGGTATTGGAATGGGACCAATGTATCTACACTCCATTTACATAATACAGGTATTGGAATGGGACCAATGTATCTACACTACCATTTACATAATACAGGTATTGGAATGGGACCAATGTATCTACACTACCTGTTAGGGGTGCTGGGATAAAAAGGGATCCAAGAGCAGATTACTCAATTTATTGTCCAAAAAGCAAAGAAAATAAGCAAAACACAAATTGCAGCGGAGGCAGATCCACAGCCCCGGGGGTGGAGCCGAGTCAATAGTCCAAAACAACAGCAGATGATCAAAACCGGGTGAGCAAGCAGAAACAGGATGAGTACAGGGACTGAGCAAATCAGAGGGAAAAAACAAGATTACATAAACAGACAAGGGATGTAAGCTAGGCACAACTAGATCAAGACTGGTTTTAGGACAGTAGTGAAACGGACGGAAACCAAGACACACTGATAGAGAAGCAAAGAAAGAGAAAAGCATAAGTAGTGGAGAATATCAATGCAAAATGGGAGACAGGTGTGTGTAAGGAGAGCAGAGCACTGATTAGAATGAGGTGCAGCTGTGATGGCAGAGTGAGAGAAACTGACAATTAAGACACAAAACAAACACAACAGAAAGGCTGATGATCAAACCAGAGTCCTGACACTACCATTTACATAATACAGGTATTGGAATGGGACCAATGTATCTACACTACCATTTACATAATACAGGTATTGGAATGGGACCAATGTATCTACACTACCATTTACATAATACAGGTATTGGAATGGGACCAATGTATCTACACTACCATTTACATAATACAGGTATTGGAATGGGACCAATGTATCTACACTCCATTTACATAATACAGGTATTGGAATGGGACCAATGTATCTACACTACCATTTACATAATACAGGTATTGGAATGGGACCAATGTATCTACACTACCATTTACATAATACAGGTATTGGAATGGGACCAATGTATCTACACTCCATTTACATAATACAGGTATTGGAATGGGACCAATGTATCTACACTACCATTTACATAATACAGGTATTGGAATGGGACCAATGTATCTACACTACCATTTACATAATACAGGTATTGGAATGGGACCAATGTATCTACACTTCCATTTGTTAGTCATAGTAGCATGCATCATATAGCCTAGCCCATTGGCCTGTATGTTTTAACAAAGTTTATCTCACAACTTAAGTGGCCAAATAACTCCAAATGTAACCTATAGGCCCAAGACCCCTTGAACAGGGATGGAGAGCCCATAGCCTATAGAGCTTAGTGAAACGTGTTCTTATAAGCCCAGACAAATTTCTTTGTCAAGCAGCTACAACAACAAAATGCAAGAACGAAAATACACAAAAGACAGATACACGATACATGATACATAGAGCGGCAGTATGAAAAAGTATAGAAATACAAGATATCTGGAGTGCAAATAAAAGCTATAAAAGGACATTGCATAGTATGGGTGGTTGGCTGAATATGTACACTATACATTGGTGGATGTTGGATGGTTAACTATACTATACAGGTTGATGGCAGAGAAATACTTCAGTAGCTAAAAATGCGTATGATATGAGCGAGGGTAATAATAGTTTACTTAATATACAGGTAAGTGAATATTTGCATGGTTAAATTAACTGTACAGGTAAATGACAGGAAGAGATACTTAAATAGCTAAATGTGTGTATGATATAATTTAGGGTAATAATAGTAATTCCCTTAAAATACAGTCCTTAGTGCGCAGGGTTTAATTACAGATAAATGCACATATTGCACATTCGATATACTGAAAGCGTGTGTGAGTGTCCAAGTCTAGTCAAGCTCTAGCTGTATGACAGGAGAGCTTTTAACATGGTAGTCATAAAGCTGTATGACAGGAGAGCTTTTAACATGGTAGTCATAAAGCTGTATGACAGGAGAGCTTTTAACATGGTAGTCATAAAGCTGTATGACAGGAGAGCTTTTAACATGGTAGTCATAAAGCTGTATGACAGGAGAGCTCTTAACATGGTAGTCATAAAGCTGTATGACAGGAGAGCTTTTAACATGGTAGTCATAAAGCTGTATGACAGGAGAGCTTTTAACATGGTAGTCATAAAGCTGTATGACAGGAGAGCTCTTAACATGGTAGTCATAAAGCTGTATGACAGGAGAGCTTTTAACATGGTAGTCATAAAGCTGTATGACAGGAGAGCTTTTAACATGGTAGTCATAAAGCTGTATGACAGGAGAGCTTTTAACATGGTAGTCATAAAGCTGTATGACAGGAGAGCTTTTAACATGGTAGTCATAAAGCTGTATGACAGGAGAGCTTTTAACATTGTAGTCATAAAGCTGTATGACAGGAGAGCTTTTAACATGGTAGTTCAGTACCACACACTCACAGTCGAGTTTGTCTTGAATCCCCCAGACATCCACCGCCTGTGGTAGTGTGTGTGTGTGTGTGTGTGTGTGTGTGTGTGTGTGTGTGTGTGTGTGTGTGTGTGTGTGTGTGTGTGTGTGTGTGTGTGTGTGCGTGTGTCCCATCCACCATATAAATCCAACGCTGCGGAATAATACAAGGAGACACGACAGACGGAGTGCAACGCCCACCTTCCCACAGGCACACTTTGACATTGGAAGGGAACATTTGCATACACATTTACTGTGGTTTAGTTTTTGTATAGATGGAAGTAACACTTGGCTCACATCGAAGAAAGTTGTCTTTTTGAATAATAGACTACTTGCTATTGAAACATAATCCACTGGGCTTTGCTATTGATATACTTATACTGCGTTGGACAGACTGTCCAGAAAAATTGTTCTAGAGTTAAAAGGTTCTCAATGGGGGTGACTGTGGAGGCTGTCGGAGAGAAGGAGTGAAAGAAATTCATCTGCCATAAAAGTGGGTTTGAACAATAGTTGAAAACCCACTGTGCTTGCAGGCCAAATAACATGTCAGAGGAGGATACTTTATCTGGCTGTAGGAGATGTCAGTGTCTGTTGATGTGGACTGAGGAGATGTTAGTGTCTGTTGATGTGGACTGAGGAGATGTTAGTGTCTGTTGATGTGGACTGAGGAGATGTTAGTGTCTGTTGATGTGGACTGAGGAGATGTTAGTGTCTGTTGATTTGGACTGAGGAGATGTTAGTGTCTTTTGATGTGGACTGAGGAGATGTTAGTGTCTGTTGATGTGGACTGAGGAGATGTTAGTGTCTGTTGATGTGGACTGAGGAGATGTTAGTGTCTGTTGATGTGGACTGAGGAGATGTTAGTGTCTGTTGATGTGGACTGAGGAGATGTTAGTGTCTGTTGATGTGGACTGAGGAGATGTTAGTGTCTGTTGATGTGGACTGAGGAGGTATGTACAGTATCTCTCTCTCTCTCTTTCTATCTCTCTCCCTCTCTCTTTCTGTCACTGTGTGTGTGTCTCTCTCCCCATCTCTCCCTCCTTTTGTCTCTCTCTCTCCGTGACCTTTTGTCACTCTTATCAAATGTCAGTTGGATTAACAGTGTCTCTACAACCTCTCACTGTCTCTGAAAGAACAAAGGTCAGGCGTCACACTGACAGCGGAACCTACAGATGCATAGCCAACACCACCCGCCTCCATATTAAATGTCTCTCTCTGTATAAACTACTCATTCCAGACTCTGTGGTAGCTCAATAGTCAGCTGGAGGAAAGTAGACCAGGCTGGACTGTAACGTTGTAACGTGTGTGTGTGTGTGTGTGTGTAAGATGATGCCAGGAGATGCCAAGACCGCCCTGCAGAGTTTAAATCAGACTTGGATCAGAATTAAATATTGGGTATGTTGAAGTTATTGTCCTTCCCCAGATATATTGAAGCAAATACAAAGTAATGGAGGCAATCAAAGACTCAATACTGTAACTACTGTGCCTTTATCATTAAAGCCCCCATGCAGTGTTTTAATTGTATTTTAAAAACATCACTTTATGTCTAATAAATCACTGTGTGATCATCACTGGTTAATTTCATGAAAATAACTCCAAATATATTTGTAATAATTTATTTACAAATGCAAATATATTTGCATACGTAGCCCTGATTGGTGGATCGGATCGTCTAGACTCTATAGCTTACCCCGCCTACCCCTTCAAAGTAGGAGGATAAATATGCAAATAAAAGATGACTGGTCATTTGTCAGAATAATCAGATCAAGATTGTGATGTCATGATCTGGGCCAAAAACTGAACAGGTTGAAATTCCAGCCATTTTTTTTTAACCAGCTCTTACACAAACATGGTATTATCATCAAAAGGCAGGTTTCCAATGACCCAGGTTTATTTGACAAAAGAAGTGCCATTTTTTTTATTTTTTTTAATCTTTGTGACATTTGTTAAGGAAACGACATAGAATACATTTTATCCGTTCGACAGTGGTGGATTTTTCTATTGTTGAAGTTGCCTTATTGGGACTAGCGATGACGGAAACAGTGTCTTTTGAATAAATTATTATTGCTGAATCATTTTGAAGGTACGCGGGGCATGTGATGTCATCACGTAGGCATGTGATGTCATCACGTAACTAAAGCTCCCCTTCACATTTAACTCTAAATGCCTAATGCTTGTAAAATCAATTTATTAAACTATAAAAAATTATGTTTCTTTGCAAGAATGCCTGCATTGCTTTACATTGCTATTTGAAGTTTCACCTTTGAATAGTTTCAGCTCTCTACCAGGCCTGTCATACCCAAATGATTTCAGCTCTCTACTAGGCCTGTCATACCCAAATGATTTCAGCTCTCTACTAGGCCTGTCATACCCAAATGGTTTCAGCTCTCTACCAGGCCTGTCATACCCAAATAGTTTCAGCTCTCTACCAGGCCTGTCATACCCAAATGGTTTCAGCTCTCTACTAGGCCTGTCATACCCAAATGGTTTCAGCTCTCTACCAGGCCTGTCATACCCAAATGGTTTCAGCTCTCTACCAGGCCTACATGACTCAATTCTTGTATTCTACCATGCTGAGAAATACCTGAGACATGAAACAGAGAGGTGGGCGGGGCATACAGCCTTCTTCACTCTGATTAATGCACAGTCTGCTTCAACCACTTCATTTTTATTACATTTTTGTTGGTGTGACGTCATTACGTCCAGCTGTTTTTATCGACTCAACACTGTTCAATGGAAATGCACTGGGGCATTGCATCTTTACATTTTTCTAAACGTAGTAGTGTGGAAATATTAAGACTATCATTTTTTTTTTACGGCACCGTCCCTTTAATAGAAATTCTAAATTTCTAAATGACCGTACTACAGGTGTCTTATGGGCTTATCTTAGGAGTCTGGAAATAATGAATATGAACTCATGTATGTGTTTTCATGATGATCCTAAATGAAAGTATACATTATTCCCTAGCATTAGAAAGGCCACTAAACTTATTAGATAAAAGATGTGGAATGGCTGGTGATTCAACATGACACCCATTACATATTTTTTCATAATTTAATCTCTAAACAATTTTTCTTCTATCACAGTATTTTCCATATAGAGCTATCAGCAGCACTATTTGGGTTGGTTTCTCAAGCCAGGGAGTTTATTAACATTATTCATCAACAATATGGGACAAATGTTACTATTGACAATGAAAGAGGTGGGAATGTTGTTCCCTTGTCATATAGTTGCTACATTTACTATGAATATAGCATTAAAAATAGTTTTCCATACTGTATTTTGGTGATTCTTTTTCGCGATGCGAATATTGGGAAACCACTGAGACAACCTGGTTAAATTTGGGTCCTGAGGCAAAAGCAGTTCAGAACCATTGATTTAACGTACTCCAAAGTCTTTTTCCATTGTGTTTTATGCCATTTATCTTGGTTTGGTGATATAATTTCTTCTTCTTGTAAGTTTAGTCACACAATTTCTCAGTTTATAGTATGTCAACCAATCAGCTGAGCAGCCTGACTTGATTACCACCTTGCTTGCATAATTTCTTTGAACCATACATTTCTTTAATAATCATCAATTCAGTGGGGTCTAACAGTTCTCACAGTTAGTTTCTCAACAGGTGCATGCTTGTCAACAATATTATTATGAATAATAATAATGGTTTCCTAGTTATTGCCACAATGTTATGGTCACTACAGCCAATGGGAACTGACTTTGCTTTGGAGCAAAGCTCTGCAAGATTAGTGAAGATATGATCAATACAAGTGGATGTCACTGATCCAAAACTATTGGTATACACTGTTGGTTGAGTGATCATGTTACAAGCATTAATCACATTAAGAAGCTTCCTCTTCAGAGGACTGCTAGTTGCTAACCAGACAATGTTCAGGTCACCCAGAAAATAGACCTCTGTGTTTACATCACACACACTATCAAGCATTGCAAACATATTATACAAATAGGTTTTGTTAGCACTTTGTGGCCTGTAGCAAAGAGGAGGCTTAAGATGGGGCAGGTGAAAGTGCAACCACAGCACTTCAACAACATTTTCCATGAGATCCTCTCTAAGCATTACAGGAATATGGCTCTGAACACACACAGCAACACCTCCCCCATAGGCATTCCTGTCTTTTCTGTAGATGTTATAGTTGAAGTCGAAGGTTTACATACACTTAGGTTGCAGTCATTAAAACTCATTTTTTAAACCACTCCACAGATTTCATGTTAACAAACTATAATTTTGGAAAAGTCGGTTAGGACATCTACTTTGTGCATGACACAAGTAATTCTTCCAACAATTGTTTACAGACAGATTATTTCAGTGGGTCAGAAGTTTACATACACTAAGTTGACTGTGCCTTTAAACAGCTTGGAAAATTATGTCATGGCATTAGAAGCTTCTGATAGGCTAATTGACATAATTTGAGTCAATTGGAGGTGTACCTGTGGATGTATTTCAAGGCCTACCTTCAAACTCAGTGCCTCTTTGCTCAACATCATGGGAAAATCTAAAGAAATCAGCCAAGGCCTCATCCTTGGGAGGAATTTCCAAACGCCTGAATGTACCAAGTTCATCTGTACAAACAATAGTACGCAAGTATAAACACCATGGGAGCACGCAGCCATCATACTGCTCAGGAAGGAGATGCGTTCTGTCTCCTAGAGATTAACGTACTTTGGTGCAAAAAGTGCAAATCAATCCCAGAACAACAGCAAAGGACCATGTGAAGATGCTGGAGGAAACAGGTGCAAAAGTATCTATATCCACAATAAAACAAGTCCTATATTGACATAACCTGAAAGGCCGCCATAAAAAAGCCAGACTACAGTTTGCAACTGCACATGGGGACAAAGATCGTACTTTTTGGAGGAATGTCCTCTGTTCAAATTAAACAAAAATAGAATTGTTTGCCCATAATGACCATTGTTATGTTTGGAGGAAAAAGAGGGAGGCTTGCAAGCCGAAGAACGCCATCCCAACCGTGAAGCACAGGGGTGGCAGCATCATGTTGTGGGGGTGCTTTGCTGCAGGAGGGTCTGGTGCACTGCACAAAAAAGATGGCATCATGAGGAAGGAGAATTATGTGGATATATTGAAGCAACAACTGAAAAACCGTGTGCGAGCAAGCAGATTCAGTTACACCAGTTTTGTCAGAAGGAGTAGGCCAAAATTCACCCAACTTATTGTGGGAAGCTTGTGGAAGGCTACCCGAAACGTTTGACCCAAGTTAAACAATTTTAACGGCTCCCCACACCTGACCTCCAGTGTGTGCGCCCAGCCCGGTGTTTCCAGCGCCAGTTCCACGCACCAGACCTCCGGTGCACCTCCCCATTCCGGTACGACCTGTGCCGGCTCTACGCACCCGACCTCCAGTGCGTGCGCCCAGCCCGGTGCCTCCAGTGCCGGCCCCACGCACCAGACCTCCGGTGCGCCTCACCAGCCCAGAGCCTCCAGTGATGGTCCAAAGCTCGGATCCTCCAGTGATGGTCCACAGCCCGGAGCCTCCACTGACGGTCCACAGCCCGGAGCCTCCAGTGACGGTCCACAGCCTCTAGCCTCCAGTGACGGTCCACGGCCCGGAGCCTCCTCGTGTCGGAGCAGTCCGCTCCACCGGTGCCCAGTCCGGGACCGGTCGTCTAACCCTCCCCAGTGCCGGAGCAGTCCGGTCCACCGGTGCCCAGTCCGGGACCGGTCGTAAGCCCCGATCCAGTGCTGGAGCAGTCCGTTCCACCGGTGACCTGTCCGGGTAAGGGCTACAGTCCTGCTCCTGAGCCAGAGCCCCCTCCTGATCTGGTGCCACATCCGGCACCGGGTCCAGAACCTCCACCAACAACCGCCCCGGTGGTCTGCTCTGCCCCCCCTTCCCCCCCTTGTGTTTTGTGTTTTTGTCGGGAGGGGAGTATCGCGGTCAGAGCCCGCGCCTTAGGGGGGGGGTACTGTCAGGATCTGACTGAGGCCAGGTCTCTGGCTCCCTCTAGGGGGAGCTGTAGGGCCACAGTTGGAACCTGACAATAGACTGGGGTGGTTTCTGTTTTAGTTCATTTCAATCCCCAATTAGAGGCAGCTGTCTCGAGTTGTCTCTAATTGGGAATTCTATTTATGTTCCGTTGTTTTCCACCTGCGTTGTGTTCATCCCTTTTTTTCTTCACGCCTGTCACCTCTGACTGAGACAGAGGTGACAGGCTGACTGGGACAGAGGTGACAGGCTGACAAGGGGGAGAGACAGACAACACCTCTTGCTTGACATTTCAAACCCAGCCTTACCGCTGTAGTCACTAAGCCTGGTGATTACATGTGTGGGCCTCCTGTCTCTCTTGGTACCCACCTCCATCTCCCTACTACCCTCCCTCTCATCCTTACCTGGTGATTACATGTGTGGGCCTCCTGTCTTTAACAGTGCCTCCTCCATACCTCTCTGTCTCTCTGTGCTGTGTCCCCACACATCAAATCAAATCAAACTTTATTTGTCACATGCGCCGAATACAACAGGTGTAGTCCGTAATAGTTTTCAAGCCCTCCCACATCCGACGAGCGTCAGAGCCGGTGTAGTAGGACCCAATCTTAATCCTGTATTGATGCTTTGCCTGTTTGATGGTTTGTCTGAGGGCGTATCAGGATCTCTTATAAGCGTCCGGATTAGTGTCCCACTCCTTCAAAGCAGCAGCTCTAGCCTTTAGATTGATGCGGATGTTGCCTGTAATCCATGGCTTCTGGTTGGGATATGTACTTACGGTCCAATGTGGGGACGACGTCCTCTCCTCTCCTCTACTCCTCCACCTCTCCTCCTCTCCTCCACTCCTCCACCTCTCCACCCCTCCACCTCTCCTCCTCTCCTCCATCTCCACTTCTCCTTTCCTCCACCCCTCCACCCCTCCTCCTCTCCTCCTCTCCTCCTCTCCTCCATATCCACTTCTCCTTTCCTCCACCCCTCCACCTCTCCTCCTCTCCTCCATCTCCTCCTCTTCTCCTCTCTTCTTCTTCACCCCTCCAACTCTACTACACCTCTCCTCCTCCTATCCTCCACTTCTCCTTTCCTCCACCTGTCTTCTCCTTCACCCCTCCACCTCTCCTCCACCTCACCTCTCATCTCCTCCACCCCTCCACCTCTCAGCTCCTGTGAAATGACAAAGTCAGGATCAGACAGGGTATTGGGAAGCTGCAGGCATACAGATGGATAAAAGGTTAAATGTAATGTGATCCCTGATGAAAATATGCTTTATTCCAGACATCCGGACTAGATGATGAGAAGACCAGGGTGAAAAGGTGTGTGTGAGAGAGGAGGAACAGTCTCAGAGCAAGCAAGCCTAGAAAGGAGAGGACGTGCAGTGTTTTCCATCAAAACTAAAGCATTGAAAACCATCTGTACAGTTGTCAGGGGCCTTACATATCAAGCATCCCAGAGCAGCAGTGCTGATCTAGGAACAGTTTTGCAATTTAGATCACAATGAATAAAATGGAAACTGATCCTACATCAGCACTTCATCTCTGACGATGGAAACTGATCCAAGAACAGCACTAGGGAACATCTATACCCTTCCTATCACTCAGTAAATGAGATAGGGAACATCTATACCCTTCATATCACTCAGTCAAGGAGATAGGGAACATCTATACCCTTCCTATCACTCAGTAAAGGAGATAGGGAACATCTATACCCTTCATATCACTCAGTCAAGGAGATAGGGAACATCTATACCCTTCATATCACTCAGTCAAGGAGATAGGGAACATCTATACCCTTCATATCTCTCAGTCAAGGAGATAGGGAACATCTATACCCTTCATATCACCCAGTCAAGGAGATAGGGAACATCTATACCCTTCATATCACTCAGTCAAGGAGATAGGGAACATCTATACCCTTCATATCACTTAGTCAAGGAGATAGGGAACATCTATAACCTTCATATCACTCAGTCAAGGAGATAGGGAACATCTATACCCTTCATATCACTTAGTCAAGGAGATAGGGAACATCTATACCCTTCATATCACTCCGCTTTTCTCTCTCAGACTGCAGTGAAGCTGTGTTCTAACACTCTGATGCAGACTGCAGTGAAGCTGTGTTCAAACACTCTGATGCAGACTGCAGTGAAGCTGTGTTCAAACACTCTGATGCAGACTGCAGTGAAGCTGTGTTCAAACACTCTGATGCAGACTTCAGTGAAGCTGTGTTCAAACACTCTGATGCAGACTGCAGTGAAGCTGTGTTCAAACACTCTGATGCAGACTGCAGTGAAGCTGTGTTCAAACACTCTGATGCTGACTGCAGTGAAGCTGTGTTCAAACACTCTGATGCTGACTGCAGTGAAGCTGTGTTCAAAGACTCTGATGCAGACTGCAGTGAAGCTGTGTTCAAACACTTTGATGCAGACTGCAGTGAAGCTGTGTTCAAACACTCTGATGCAGACTGCAGTGAAGCTGTGTTCAAACACTCTGATGCAGACTGCAGTGAAGCTGTGTTCAAACACTCTGATGCAGACTGCAGTGAAGCTGTGTTCAAACACTCTGATGCAGACTGCAGTGAAGCTGTGTTCAAACACTCTGATGCAGACTGCAGTGAAGCTGTGTTCATCACTTGTTTTGTGATGCGGCCGTCTGTTTAATTGCTCGGAAGGAAGGCTGAGCTTGTCGTTCGCTGTCCATTACCGTTTAGAGAGGAATATAAGGTTTGATCGATACTTTGATCGAGCCACTAAAGGAGGCAATAACTGTGTGCGTTTATAAGTGTGTGTCTGTGTGTTGAGTATTAGAATTCCCTAGACGTCATCTGAAATGTTAATTACTGTGTGCGTTTATAAGTGTGTGTCTGTGTGTTGAGTATTAGAATTCCCTAGACGTCATCTGAAATGTTAATTATTGCCACCTGTCATTCATTTTCTGTTTGAAGATCACTTCCACGTGATTTTTTGTTGAAAGTCAGATAGTTACAGACAGTTATGAATGCTTCCCTTTAGGTTTCAGACACGTACCAATCACTTCCTTTTCTATAGTACAGAGAGAGGGAATTCGTGTGGCACTGCGTAATAAAACACTTTGTTCTGAGTGAGGAGCCAGATGATGTCAATTCAAGCATTGTTACCCACTGGGGGTTAATATCCCATATATCTACAGACCTCATCTCTCTCTCCTCTCATCCTCATCTCTCTCTCCTCTCATCCTCCTGAGTGCACTGAGACTGACGGTCAGCAGTCACTGGCTGTGATCTCTCTCTCTCTCTCTCTCTCTCTCTCTTTCTCTCTCTCCGTCTCTAACCCCTCTTTCTATACCTTTCCCAACGCTCTCTCTCTTTCCCTCTCTCCTATCCATCTCCCTCTCCCTCTCTCCTTTCTGTGGAACAACAGCAATAGCTTAGGGGCCCAGGTGTGTCAGGAGCTTGAGAACAGATTATACACACTGCATCCCACTCTTTATCCCCAGGCCTCTCTCTAAACGCTTAACAACCCTTCCCCACGTTTACAGCATGTCTCCGTCACACACACACACACACACACACGCACACACACGCACACGGTTGCAGATGAGCATGCGGTTGAAAACACTCCCTGCCACACTGCTCACACAACCACATGCCACCCTCGGTGTGGTGATCTTTAGTGCAGAAGAAGAACGCTTCAGTGACACGGAACCAAAGATAAAGAGCTCCTTCTTAAAGGGGACTTTTGTCACCCAACGTGCGGTCAGTATAGGGATACTTTTCTCTTTGTGATCTTGTTAGCTGTTGATGTCTGACAGATCGCCACACTCGGACTGACATAGAATGCCAATGTTTTTATTTTTTTGCCAATGTTTTTCTTCCCCTCCTCCCTCCTTCCTCCTCCCGCCTCCCTCCTCCCTCCTTCCTCTCTCCTCTCTTCTCTCTGTTGACACTCTGTGATGAAATTCCACAATCAAATTGATTAAATGTCAAGAGGGGTTTCTTGTCCGACACAATCCTGGGGTTTCACAGCTAGACTTATTTCAATACACAGGTTTAGTCTGATTGGTTCCTCAGATGTATTTCTAATCCTCTCAGAGAAAGAGAGAGGTGATGGAAGAATGCTGACCAGAATGTGTGCTCTCCACATTGTGACACTGGGCAGAGGTAAGGACACATAGACAGGGCAGAGGTGGAGACACAGGTCCACACTGGCAGAGCAGAGGAGAGGAGAGGAGAGGAGAGGAGAGGAGAGGAGAGGAGAGGAGAGGAGAGGAGAGGAGAGGAGAGGAGAGGAGAGGAGAGGAGAGGAGAGGAGAGGAGAGGAGAGGAGAGGAGAGGAGAGGAGAGGAGAGGAGACGGGGAGGAGAGAGGGCAGAGGACACAAGAGAGGACAGAGGGGAGAGAGGAGAGAGGGCAGAGGGGAGGGGAGAGGAGAGAGAGAGGATAGGAGAGAGGAGAGAGAGGGGAGAGGAGAGAGGAGAGAGAGGAGAGGGGAGAGGAGAGAGTGGAGAGAGTGGAGAGAGGGAGAGAGGAGAGAGGAGAGAGGAGAGAGAGAGTAGAGAGGACACAAGAGATGGGAGAGGGGAGCGGGGAGAGGGGAGGGGGAGGAGAGAGGGGAGGGGGGAGTAGAGTCCCATTTGGCTCAGTTGGTACACTGCATGACCAAAAGTATGTGGACACCTGTTCGTCAAACGTCTCACTCCAAAATCATGGGCATTTATATGGAGTTGGTCCACCCTTTGCTTCTATAACAGCCTTCCACTAGATGTTGGAACATTGCTCAGGGGACTTGCTTCCATTCAGCCATAAGAGCTTCAGTCGGCGTTCCAATTCATCCCAATGGTGTTTGATGGAGTTGAGGTTAGGGCTCTGTGCAGGCCAGTCAAGTTCTTGCACACAGATCTCACAAACAATTTCTGTATGGACATCGCTTTGTGCACACGGACATTGTCATGCTGAAACAGGAAAGGGTCTTCTCTGAACTGTTGCCACAAAGTTGGACGCACAGAGTCATCTAGAATGTCATTGTATGCTGTAGAGTTAAGATTTCCTAGCCCAAACCATGAAAAACAGTCCCAGACCATTATTCCTCATCCACCAAACTTTACAGTTGGCACTATGCATTGAGGCAGGTAGCGTTCCCCTGGCATCCGCCAAACCCAGATTTGTACGTTGGACTTCCAGATGGTGAAGCGTGATTCATCACTCCAGAGAACGAGTTTCCACAGTCCAATGGTGGCGAGCTTTACACCACTCCAGCCGGCGCTTGACATTGCGAATGGTGATCTTAGGCTTGGCTGTGTGCTCAACTTTAGCAGAGAACGACAGGGTGTTGTCCAGGGTCACACCAAGGTTCTTTGCACTCTGGGAGGAGGACACAATGGAGTTGTCAACCGTGATGAAGGGATCATGGAGCGGGCAGTCCTTCCCTGGGAGGAAGAGCAGCTCCGTCTTGCCGAGGTTCAGCTTGAGGTGTTGATCCGACATCCAAACTGATATGTCTGCCAGGCATGCAGAGATGCGATTCGCCACCTGGTTATCAGAAGGGGGAAAGGAGAGAATTCTTTGAGTGTCGTCTGCGTAGCAATGATAGGAGAGACCATGTGAGGATATGACAGAGCCAAGTGACTTGGTGTATAGAGAGAATAGGAGAGGGCCAAGAACTGAGCCCTTGGGGACACCAGTGGTGAGAGCACGTGGTGCGGAGACAGATTCTCACCCCGCCACCTGATAGGAGCGACCTGTCAGGTAAGATGCAATCCAAGAGTGTGTAGTGGCGGAGATGCCCAACTCAGAGAGGGTGGAGAGGAGGATCTGATGGTTCACAGTATCAAAGGCAGCAGATAGGTCTAGAAGGATAAGAGCAGAGGAGAGAGAGTTAGCTTTGGCAGTTCGGAGAGCTTCCGTGACACAGAGAAGAGCAGTCTCAGTTGAATGACCAGTCTTGAAACCAGACTGATTAGGATCAAGAATGTCATTCTGAGAGAGATAGCAGGAGAGTTGGTTAGAAACGGCATGCTCAAGAGTTTTGGAGAGAAAAGAAAGCAGGGATACTGGTCTGTAGTTGTTGACATCGGAGGGATCGAGTGTAGGTTTTTTGAGGAGGGGTGCAACTGAGGAGGGGATAGGGTCAAGTGGGCAGGTTGTTGGGCGGGCCGGGCCGTCACAAGTCGCAAGATTTCATCTGGAGAGAGAGGGGGGAAAGAAGTCAAAGCATAGGTTAGGGCAGTGTGAGCAGGACCAGTGGTGTCAATCGGCTTAGTAAATGAGGATCGGATGTCGTCAACCTTCTTTTCAAAATGGTTGATGAAGTCATCCACAGAGAGGGAGGAGGGAGGGAGGGGGAGGAGGAGGAGGATTCAGCAGGGAGGAGAAGGTGGCAAAGAGCTTCCTAGGTTAGAGGCAGAGGCTTGACATTTAGAGGTAGAAAGTGGCTTTAGCAGCAGAAACAGAGGAAGAAAAAGTAGAGAGGAGAGTGAAAAGATGACCGGTCCACAGAGTTTAGTTTCCCTCCATTTATGCTCGGCTGCTCGGAGCCTGTGAGCTCGCAAAGAGTTGTCACGGAGCAGGTGGGGAGGATAGATAGATAGATAGATAGATAGATAGATAGATAGATAGATAGATAGATAGATAGATAGATAGATAGATAGATAGATAGATAGATAGATAGATAGATAGATAGATAGATAGATAGATAGATAGATAGATAGATAGATAGATAGATAGATAGATAGATAGATAGATAGATAGATAGATAGATAGATAGATAGATAGCAGATCATTAGCAACATCATTGGTCACAGTGCCATCACAACTCCTTCAATTTCTAGATCAGCTGCACAATAACATTGTTCAACATTAAGGGGAGCCAGGGCAAACAGAGCAAGCCCAATATGTTGTCATTTGGGATAATATGAGTTTCCATCGGGCTGCTCTGGTTCGCGCCTGGTTCGATGACCACCCCAGGTTCACCGTTTTTTTTTTGCCAGCATATTCCCCATCATGGCGGTGGATAGTGTATGACCGCAACCCCTACCAAAAGCAAAACCTCCTGGAGGCAATGGTGAACGCCTGTGGTGATGTGTCTGTCGATTCTATCCAGGGTTTTCTAAGGGTATTTTTCCCACGCTGCCTGGCAAGAGCAAACATAATGTGTGACGTTGATGAGATATTATGGCCCAGACCTGAGACCAGATGATAAGGCTGATACTGATGCTGAGTAACCTGTACATTTACTGCATTTGGAAATAACTCTTCTTTACTTGTTTTGTCAGTGTGACATTTCAAAGGTCAGGTGTTTTTTATCAAAATAGCATACAGTGGGGAGAACAAGTATTTGATACACTGCCGATTTTGCAGGTTTTCCCACTTACAAAGCATGTAGAAGTCTGTAATTTTTTATCATAGGTACTCTTCAACTGTGAGTGACGGAATCTAAAACAAAAATCCAGAAAATCACATTGTATGATTTTTAAGTAATTAATTTGCATTTTATTGCATGACATAAGTATTTGATACATCAGAAAAGCAGAACTTAATATTTGGTACAGAAACCTTTGTTTGCAATTACAGAGATCATACGTTTCCTGTAGTTCTTGACCAGGTTTGCACACACTGCAGCAGGGATTTTGGCCCACTCCTCCATACAGACCTTCTCCAGATCCTTCAGGTTTCGGGGCTGTCGCTGGGCAATACGGACTTTCAGCTCCCTCCAAAGATTTTCTATTGGGTTCAGGTCTGGAGACTGGCTAGGCCACTCCAGGACCTTGAGATGCTTCTTACGGAGCCACTCCTTAGTTTCCCTGGCTGTGTGTTTCAGGTCATTGTCATGCTGGAAGACCCAGCCACGACCAATCTTCAATGCTCTTACTGAGGGAAGGAGGTTGTTGGCCAAGATCTCGCGATACATGGCCCCATCCATCCTCCCCTCAATACGGTGCAGTCGTCCTGTCCCCTGTGCTGAAAAGCATCCCCAAAGAATGATGTTTCCACCTCCATGCTTCACGGTTGGGATGGTGTTCTTGGGGTTGTACTCATCCTTCTTCTACCTCCAAACACGGCGAGTGGAGTTTAGACCAAAAAACTCTATTTTTGTCTCATCAGACCACATGACCTTCTCCCATTCCTCCTCTGGATCATCCAGATGGTCATTGGCAAACTTCAGACGGGCCTGGACATGCGCTGGCTTGAGCAGGGGGACCTTGCGTGCGCTGCAGGATTTTAATCCATGACGGCATAGTGTGTTACTAATGGTTTTCTTTGAGACTGTGGTCCCAGCTCTCTTCAGCTCATTGACCAGGTCCTGCCGTGTAGTTCTGGGCTGATCCCTCACCTTCCTCATGATCATTGATGCCCCACGAGGTGAGATCTTGCATGGTGCCCCAGACCGAGGGAGATTGACCGTCATCTTGAACTTCTTCAATTTTCTAATAATTGCGGCAACAGTTGTTGCCTTTTCACCAAGCTGCTTGCCTATTGTCCTGTAGCCCATCCCAGCCTTGTTCAGGTCTACAATTTTATCCCTGATGTCCTTACACAGCTCTCTGGTCTTGGCCATTGTGGAGAGGTTGGAGTCTGTTTGATCGAGTGTGTGGACAGGTGTCTTTTATACAGGTAACGAGTTCAAACAGGTGCAGTTAATACAGGTAATGAGTGGAGAACAGGAGGGCTTCTTAAAGAAAAACTAACAGGTCTGTGAGAGCCGGAATTCAACTCTGGTTGGTAGGTGATCAAATACTTATGTCATGCAATAAAATGCAAATGAATTATTTAAAAATCATACAATGTGATTTTCTGGATTTTTGTTTTAGATTCCGTCTCTCACAGTTGAAGTGTGCTATGATAAAAATTACAGACCTATACATGCTTTGTAAGTAGGAAAACCTGCAAAATCGGCAGTGTATCAAATACTTGTTCTCCCCACTGTATACAGTAGTATTCCCTTATCCACTAATGGAAGAGGTATTTATTACAGTACTGTCTAGAATTTCTATCGCCAGGGTGTTCCTGAAAGTTTTATCTGGATAGTCAGTGCTGCGAAGTTCCAAATTATCTTTCTGAAAACCTATTCTAAAAATGTTGGTAGCAGTGTTTGAGGGAAAAGTTTGAATTGGGACCCAGAAGTTAGATGTTTGTACCGTTGGGTGTCTGCACACACATGCACACACACACACACACACGCACGCACGCACACGCACACGCATGTACACAGACACAACTATGTCTTACTATACTTGTGAGGACTTTTTCGGGACCAACAATTGAATCCAATTCAAAATCCTATTTTCCTAACCCCTAACACTAACACTAACACTAACCTTAACCATAACCCCAACTCCTAACCGTAATTCTTACCCTAACCCTAAACCTAATCCTAATTCTAACCCTAACCCCTAACCCCAACTCCTAACCCTAATTCTTACCCTAACCCCTAACCCCAACCCCTAACCCTAATTCTTACCCTAACCCCAACTCCTAACCCTAATTCTAACCCTAATTTTAACCCTAACCCTAATTCTAACAAAAGTGTCTCTTTTGATCCCTCCTCTAAACCCACCTCTCCAATCCCAAGACCCCCCCTACTACCCACCCCAGTTTATGTGTCCCCACACGGTGGGCTGCCTCAAAAGCACACTGTGAGGGCGATACCTCTCAACTTTTCATAAAACACTTCCCCCATCCTTTCCTCTCCACAGATCAGGCCAGTAAAAATATCACAAAGTAGGGTCATCTTTTAACCTAATATTAGACTTTCACCCCTACTTACACCTAGGCTCCACCCCAAAATCTCAAGCATCTCCCCAACTACTGTACAAACCTACCAGACATAGCCGCACATCCAGAAAGATACACCAATGGAAACCCATAGCCATCATAGGAGATTCTAATCTCAGTAGAATCCCACCACACCCCTACAAACACATTAAAATATATAGCTACCCTGGAGCACAACTCCATCACATACTGGAGTCTTGGCCAAGGCCATCCCGAACCCCAACACCAAAGTACTTGTGCTGTGCCTGGGGTTGAACAATAAAGATCAGGCAAGCAAGTCCACACCCATCAGTCAGTTACAAACACTACACAACAAAGCGATGAGTATGTATCCGAATGCCACCATTTACTGGCCTATCATCAACTTTTCACACACCTTCACACAACAACAGAAAGACATACTCAAACATATCAATGCATACATTGCAACACACTATAACGTTTTATTAGAAATACATCACTCAGAATTCCATACTGCCGAAAATGATAACATACACTGGGCATCCGCAACAGCAGAGAGAATTCTCAAACACTGGGCATCACAGTTAAAGTGGTAGAGGAGGGGAGTAACATCATGAACCTTTCCACTGTTCTCATTTTATCCCTGGCGGAGACTCAGCTGATGGAGAGAGGTCTGATAATTATCCCGACACCGATGCGGTCTGACGGCAGGGACCTGGAAAGGGATATCCACAGGTATCATAGAAACCTCAGACTTTTAGACAATTTTAATTACACAACTGACTTCAACACCAGACCATTTACTGCTATATCCCAATGGGAACAGATCATTAGGGACTTACATACTTCCACTATAACCACTACACATAATCTCACGGAAGAGGACCAACAAGCCAGCATGCAAGCCAGCATTAAAGACCAACAAACACATAACAATAAAACCAGCAGATAAAGACTCCAAGATCGTAATAATGGACCATCAAGAACCTCTTGGACCATATCAAGCCTCAGCCCCAAGTGTGTCTCTGAAGCTATAAGGAAATAAAGCCATCTCAGAGAGAGAGAGAGAGAGAGAGAGAGAGAGAGAACTGGGTTTTGAAAAGTATGATAAAGCCAGGGTGAATTAAGAGAGGGTGAGGAGGGGGAGACGGCCAAAGGCTCTTTACTGTAGAGGAGTCTGAATTCATTTAATGAAGCAACAGCGTGTACAGTCGTGGCCAAAAGTTTTGAGAATCACACAAGTATTGGTCTCCACAAAGTTTGCTGCTTCAGTGTTCTTAGATCTTTATGTCAGTAGTTACTATGGTACACTGAAGTATAATTACAAGTATTCCATAAGTGTCAAAGGCTTTCATTGACATTCAGTTTATGCAAAGAGTCAATATATTCTTTTTCAAGACCTTTGCAATCCGCCCTGGCATGCTGTCAATTAACTTCTTGGCCACCTCCTGACTGATGGCAGGCCATTCTTGCATAATCAATGCTTGTAGTTTGTCAGAAGTTGTGGGGTTTTGTTTGTCCACCCGCCTCTTGAGGATCGACCACAAGTTCTCAATGGGATTAAGGTCTGGGGAGTTTCCTGGCCATGGTCCCAAAATGTTGATGTTTTGTTCCCCGAGCCACTTAGTTATCATTTTTGATTTACGGCAAGGTGCTTCATCATGCTGGAAAAGGCATTGGTCGTCACCAAACTGTTCTTGGATGGTTGGGAGAAGTTGCTCTCGGAGGATGTGTTGGTACCATTCTTTATTCATGGCTGTGTTCTTAGGCAAAATTGTGAGTGAGTGGCTGTTTGTACCAGTGGCTGAGAAGCAAGCCCACACATGAATGGTCTGAGGATGCTTTACTGTTGGCATGACACAGGACTGATGGTAGCGCTCACCTTGACTTCTCCGGACAAGGTGTTTTCCGTATGGCCCAAACAATCGGAAAGGGGATTCATCAGAGAAAATGACTCTACCCCAGTCCTCAGCAGTCCAATCCCTGTACCTTTTGCAGAATATCAGTCTGTCCCTGATGTTTTTCCTGGAGAGAAGTGGCTTCTTTGCTGCCCTTCTTGACACCAGGCCATCCTCCAAAAGTCTTCGCCTCACTGTGCGTACAGATGCACTCATACCTGCCTGCTGCCGTTCCTGAGCAAGCTCTGCACTGGTGGTGCCCCGATCCCGCAGCTGAATCAACTTTAGGAGACGGTCCTGGCGCTTGCTGGACTTTCTTGGGCGCCCTGACGCCTTCTTCACAACAATTGAACCTCTCTCCTTGAAGTTCTTGATGATCCGATAAATGGTTGATTTAGGTGCAATCTTACCAGCAGCAATATCCTTGCCTGTGAAGCCCTTTTTGTGCAAAGCAATGATGACGGCACGTGTTTCCTTGCAGGTAACCATGGTTGACAGAGGAAGAACAATGATTTCAAGCACCACCCTCCTTTTAAAGCTTCCAGTCTGTTATTCTGACTCAATCAGCATGACAGAGTGATCTCCAGCCGTGTCCTTGTCAACACTCTCACCTGTGTTAACGAGACAATCACTGACATGATGGCAGCTGGTCCTTTTGTGGCAGGGCTGAAATGCAGTGGAAATGTTTTTGGGGGATTAAGTTCATTTTCATGGCGAAGAGGGACTTTGCAATTAATTGCAATTCATCAGATCACTCTTCATGACATTCTGGAGTATATGCAAATTGCCATCATCAACACTGAGGCAGCAAACTTTGTGGAGACCAATACTTGTGTCATTTTCAAAACTTTTGGCCACGACTGTACACTCCGCACTATTCCAGTCCCAGCACATGCACATTTATTTACAATAGATATAGACTGCCTGTACACAAACATCAATATCTCTGCAGGAATAGCAGCAGTGGAAGCCGCTCGCTGAAGATATCCAGCTACAAACAGACCCGACACACACATCATAAAGCTATTAGAACTGGGGCAAAAAAAACAATGATTTTACATATAACAACCAACAATACCTACATCCCCCAGTACCACACCTATTCCCCAGGCACTCTAATTTGTTGACTTCTGTAACCGTAAAAGCCTTGGTTTCATGCATGTTAACATCAGAAGCCTCCTCCCTAAATTAGATTTAGGGAGGAGGCTTCTGCCTAGCCGTGTCTGAATCCTGGCTCAGGAAGGCCACCAAAAATTCAGAAATGTCCATCCCCAACTACAATATTTCCCATCAATATAGAACTGCCAAAGGAGGCGGAGTTGCAATCTACTGCAGAGATAACCTGCAGAGTTCTGTCATACTGTCCAGGTCTGTGCCCAAACAGTTTGAGCTTCTACTTTAAAAAATCCACCTTTCCAGAAATAAGTCTCTCATTGAGACTGTTACAGCCCCCCCTCAGCCCCCAGCTGTGCCCTGGACTCCATATGTGAATTGATTGCACCCCATCTATCTTCAGAGTTTGTACTGTTACGTGATTTAAACTGGGATATGCTTAACACCCCGGCTGTTCTTCAATCTAAGATAGATGCCCTCAATCTCACACAAATTCTCAAGGAACCTACCAGGTACAACCCTAAATCCGTAAACATGGGCACCATCATAGATATCATCCTGACTAACTTGCCCTCCAAATACACCTCCGCTGTCTTCAACCAGGATCTCAGCGATCACTGCCTCATTGCCTGCGTCCTTAATGGGTCCGCGATCAAACGACCCCCCCTTATCACTGTCAAACACTCCCTAAAACACTTCAGCGAGCAGGCCTTTCTAATCGATCTGGCCCGGGTATCCTGGAAGGATATTGACCTCATCCCGTCAGTAGAGGACGCCTGGTTGTTCTTTAAAATGCTTTCCTCACCATCCTAAATAAGCATGCCCTTTTCAAAAAATGTAGAACTAAGAACAGATATAGCCCTTGGTTCACTCCAGACATGACTGCCTTTGACCAACACAAAAACCTCCTGTGGCCCACTGCATTAGAATCGAATATCCCCCGCGATATGCAACTTTTCAGGGAACCAATATACACAGTCAGTTAGAAAACAAAAGGCTAGTTAGTACTGCTGCATCCTGTTCTGGGACACTGTAAAGTCCATGGAGAATAAGAGCACGTCCTCCCAGTTGCCCACTCCACTGAGGCTAGGAAACGTCACCACCGATACATTTACGATAATCTAACATTTCAATAAGCATTAACGGCTGGCCATGCTTTCCACCTGGCTACCCCTAACCCCGGCCAACAGCTCTGCACCCCACGCAGCAACTTGCCCAAGATTTCAACACAACCACACAAACACTTTTCATGACACAGGAGAAGGGCATATACAACAAGATATGTTAGTCATATCAAGGCCAACACACTGACAGAGATTTCTGACAGACAACCATGTACCCCTGTCAACCCTCTTCTCCCACCTGCCCCCTACAGGACCCAAGGCCAAACACAGATTCCACATCCCTACCCTAACCCTAACCCTGACCTTAACCCTAACCCTAACCCCAACCCCAACCTTAACCCTAAACCTAACCCTAACCCCAACCTTAAACCTAACCCTAACCCTATCCCTAACCTTAACCCTAACCCTAACCCTAACCTTAACCCCAACCCTGATCCTAACCCTAACACAAACCCTAACCCCGATACTTCCCCCTGCAGTACCTGAACCATTGAACATATCTGTAATCAGTACTTACTCACACATTAACAAATACATCCACTCAAAACTCAAGATGGCCTTTAATGACACACGTTCCCCCCACTCCAGCCATTCAGACCCATCTCAGCCTTCCATAGAAACCCCAACCTGAAGGACATTCTGGTTCACGTCACGTTCTCCAACCAGCCAGCACCCACACTACCCACTGAGCACCAGTACTACAGACAACTGTCAAACATACACACACTTCCATCCCCATCAAAAAACGAATGAACATTCATAGCAATAACATTGTATATGCCATCACCTGCACATTATTTCAAAACATCTATTTAGGTGAAACTGTCTATACCATCCTCACACCCTCAAACAACACCTATACACAATAAACAATAACAAACTACCCACACATTTGGTCCAACACTTCCAGACACACCCCATAGCACACCTACAAATCACAGGCCTGGAGTCTCAGGACTCCTGGACAAAGACCCAAAGAAAAGCGGCAGAGTCCGGGTTGATAGGCAAACTTAACACTCTGGACTCAACAGCAAGGAGTAGACACACATACACACACACACACACACACACACACACAGACCGCAGAGAGACTACTGAACTGTAGCTGACAGGGATGTGGTGACAGGGATGTTATTTGGGCATAAAGGGTTTTCCACAGACAGTCTATGCATCCCAAATGGCACCTTATTTCCTATACAGTGCACTACCCTATTGGCCCCTCGGGGATAGGGTGCCATTTGGGACGCAGCCCCCTTTTATCACAGAGCTGTCAATAGCAAACACAGGAAGGACATTTCTCTCTGGTAAGTCAAGCAGCAAATGTTGGGCTTTGATACATTTTCAATTTTCCAATCTTACATTTCTGTCATACATAAACCAATAGGGCTGCTGCTCTCTTCTCTCTTCAGAACGAAGCAGAACAGGAATTATAAGTCATACAGGGGTTTCAAAGGGCCTTGAATGATGAGTAATGGATATGTGTCTGGCCAGTTATAAAGCGACATATTCTTTTCACTCTCAGGGACAATTGGAAGGTGAGTTTTTTTATATGCCTGGCCCTTTGAAGAGAAAAGGTGCTTGATGAAATGTCCAAAATGCACCCCTCAATTTCTCCCCATATATATTTGACTACCAGCCATCCCACTGGCGACTCTGACTTGATTATACCATGTCTAGTTATGTTTCGACAGAGTTGTGGCGTTTGTTTTGGTTACCATGTCCTTCTTAATCAGTATGACATTAATGATATATGACCTACAGCGTCTGATAATACAGTAAGGTTATTTGTTGTTGAATGAGTCCTTTCATATAAACAATGTTATGTTTCAAAATGTGATTTCTCACTTTTCCTTATATTAGCATGCAAGCCAGCATTCCAGCAAGGTTTTCCTCCGACAGAAACCTGAAACCTGTAGCATCAATATTCCACCTTCAGTATGTATCTTCTTTGTAGCCCCAAACCATCAGCCTCTGGATAAAAGTAGTGTATTTTATAGGGAGTAGGGTGTCATTTAGGACTTAGACAAAGAGACTGATGGAGTATTCAGTGCTTGTAGTATACCTACCTACTGTACCTACCTACTGTACCTACCTACTGTACCTACCTACTGTACCTACCTACTGTACCTACCTACTGTATCTACCTACTGTACCTACCTACTGTACCTACCTACTGTACCTACCTACTGTACCTACCTACTGTACCTACCTACTGTATCTACCTACTGTACCTACCTACTGTACCTACCTACTGTATCTACCTACTGTACCTACCTACTGTACCTACCTACTGTACCTACCTACTGTACCTACCTACTGTACCTACCTACTGTATCTACCTACTGTACCTACCTACCTACTGTACCTACCTACCTACTGTACCTACCTACTGTACCTACCTACTGTACCTACCTACTGTACCTACCTACCTACTGTACCTACCTACTGTACCTACCTACTGTACCTACCTACTGTACCTACCTACCTACTGTACCTACCTACCTACTGTACCTACCTACTGTACCTACCTACCTACTGTACCTACCTACTGTACCTACCTACTGTACCTACCTACTGTACCTACCTACCTACTGTACCTACCTACTGTACCTACCTACTGTACCTACCTACCTACTGTACCTACCTACTGTACCTACCTACTGTACCTACCTACTGTACCTACCTACTGTACCTACCTACTGTACCTACCTACTGTACCTACCTACTGTATCTACCTACTGTATCTACCTACTGTACCTACCTACTGTATCTACCTACTGTATCTACCTACTGTACCTACCTACTGTACCTACCTACTGTACCTACCTACTGTATCTACCTACTGTACCTACCTACTGTACCTACCTACTGTACCTACCTACTGTATCTACCTACTGTACCTACCTACTGTACCTACCTACTGTATCTACCTACTGTATCTACCTACTGTACCTACCTACTGTACCTACCTACTGTACCTACCTACTGTATCTACCTACTGTACCTACCTACTGTACCTACCTACTGTACCTACCTACTGTACCTACCTACTGTATCTACCTACTGTACCTACCTACTGTACCTACCTACTGTATCTACCTACTGTACCTACCTACTGTACCTACCTACTGTACCTACCTACTGTACCTACCTACTGTACCTACCTACTGTATCTACCTACTGTACCTACCTACTGTACCTACCTACTGTACCTACCTACCTACTGTACCTACCTACTGTATCTACCTACTGTACCTACCTACTGTACCTACCTACTGTACCTACCTACCTACTGTACCTACCTACCTACTGTACCTACCTACTGTACCTACCTACCTACTGTACCTACCTACTGTACCTACCTACCTACTGTACCTACCTACCTACTGTACCGTATCTACCTACTGTACCTATCTACTGTACCTACCTACTGTATCTACCTACCTACTGTACCTACCTACCTACTGTACCGTATCTACCTACTGTACCTACCTACTGTACCTACCTACTGTACCTACCTACCTACTGTACCTACCTACTGTACCTACCTACTGTACCTACCTACCTACTGTACCGTACCTACCTACTGTACCGTACCTACCTACTGTACCTACCTACTGTACCTACCTACTGTACCTACCTACCTACTGTATCTACCTACCTACTGTACCTACCTACCTATTGTATCTACCTACCTACTGTACCTACCTACTGTACCTACCTACCTACTGTACCTACCTACCTACTGTACCTACCTACTGTACCTACCTACCTACTGTACCGTATCTACCTACTGTACCTACCTACTGTACCTACCTACTGTACCTACCTACCTACTGTACCTACCTACTGTACCTACCTACCTACTGTACCGTACCTACCTACTGTACCTACCTACCTACTGTACTGTACCTACCTACTGTACCTAACTACTGTACCTACCTACTGTACCTACCTACCTACTGTACCTACCTACCTACTGTACCTACCTACTGTACCTACCTACCTACTGTACCTACCTACCTACTGTACCTACCTACCTATTGTACCTACCTACCTACTGTACCGTACCTACCTACTGTACCTACCTACCTACTGTACTGTACCTACCTACTGTACCTACCTACTGTACCTACCTACTGTACCTACCTACCTACTGTACCTACCTACCTACTGTACCTACCTACCTATTGTACCTACCTACCTACTGTACCTACCTACTGTACCTACCTACCTACTGTACCTACCTACTGTACCTACCTACTGTACCTACCTACCTACTGTACCTACCTACCTACTGTACCTACCTACCTACTGTACCTACCTACCTACTGTACCTACCTACCTACCTACCGTACCTACCTACCTACCTACCTACCTACCTACCTACCTACCTACCTACCTACCTACCTACCTACCTACCTACCTACCTACCTACTGTACCTACCTACCTACCTACCTACCGTACCTACCTACCTACCTACCTACCTACCTACCTACCTACCTACCTACCTACCTACCTACCTACCTACCGTACCTACCTACTGTACCTACCTACCTACTGTACCTACCTACTGTACCTACCTACCTACTGTACCTACCTACTGTATCTACCTACTGTACCTACCTACTGTATCTACCTACTGTACCAGCCAAGGCTGAGTGCATCGATAATCAGAAACAGTGCTTTGAAAAATGTAAAGAATATTGTGTCGAATGAGATGTTAAATTCCTTTGAGTCTCTGATCTTAAAGAGAGTGAGATAAAGTCACAGTGATGTGGTCAAACACTGTGGAGAGAGACAGAGAGACAGTCACAGTGATGTGGTCAAACACTGTGGAGAGAGACAAAGAGACAGTCACAGTGATGTTGTCAAATACTGTGGAGAGAGACAGAGAGACAGTCACAGTGATGTTATCAAACACTGTGGAGAGAGACAGAGAGACAGTCACAGTGATGTGGTCAAACACTGTGGAGAGAGACAGAGAGACAGTCACAGTGATGTGGTCAAACACTGTGGAGAGAGACAGAGAGACAGTCACAGTGATGTGGTCAAACACTGTGGAGAGAGACAGAGAGACAGTCACAGTGATGTTGTCAAACACTGTGGAGAGAGACAGAGAGACAGTCACAGTGATGTTGTCAAACACTGTGGAGAGAGACAGAGAGACAGTCACAGTGATGTTGTCAAACACTGTGGAGAGAGACAGAGAGACAGTCACAGTGATGTTGTCAAACACTGTGGAGAGAGACAGAGAGACAGTCACAGTGATGTGGTCAAACACTGTGGAGAGAGACAGAGAGACAGTCACAGTGATGTTGTCAAACACTGTGGAGAGAGACAGAGAGACAGTCACAGTGATGTTGTCAAACACTGTGGAGAGAGACAGAGAGACAGTCACAGTGATGTTGTCAAACACTGTGGAGAGAGAGAGAGACAGTCACAGTGATGTTGTCAAACACTGTGGAGAGAGACAGAGAGACAGTCACAGTGATGTTGTCAAACACTGTGCAGAGAGACAGTCACAGTGATGTTGTCAAACACTCTCTCTCTCTCTCTCTCTCTCTCTCTCCTCTCTCTCTCTCTCTCTCTCTCTCTCTCTCCCCTCTGATTCAGTCTGTTTATTCTGACCACTGAGTTTTGTCCAGAACAGAATGAGGAAATGATGGTGGAGATAGAAAGAAAGCTAGAGATCGATGAGATATCTATCTATCTAGAAATGAAAGTCTGAAATGAAAAGCTGAAGGGCTTTTGTCTCTCTGTCATTCAATAGAGGCCTTGAGAGCTAGTTTCCCCTCTCCTTGTGTTAATGCAGTATGTGAAGCAGGGGTTTATGCTGGGTAATAAAACTGTGAGATAGAGATCCCCTCACTGTCCTCACAGCTTTAGGTCTGGTGAGGTAGAACTATGGTCAGCTAATTACCTTAGCTTCAGAGTATAGTTTCATAGTATAGAGACATCTACCCTACACCCATGTAGTCTCAGACAGCATAGAGACATCTACCCTACACTCATGTCGTTTCAGACAGTATAGAGAGACATCTATCCTATACCCATGTAGTTTCAGACAGCATAGAGACATCTATCCTACACCCATGTAGTTTCAGACAGCATAGAGACATCTATCCTACACCCATGTAGTTTCAGACAGTATAGAGACATCTATCCTACACCCATGTAGTTTCAGACAGAATATAGATGTCTAGACACTGCATCTCAGTGCAAGAGGCGTCACTACAGTCAAATCCAGGCTGTATCAAACCGGCTGTGATTGGGAGTCCTATAGGGAGGGTGTGGCTGGGGTAGGCCCTCATTGTAAATAACAATTTGTTCTTAACTGACTTGCCTAGTTAAATAAAGTTTAAATAAAATCAAATATAAAAGGATTCAGACGCTATAGAACAGTGGCCTCCAACTGGTCGTTTACTATTGACTGGTCGATCTCCAAGGCATTAACCATTTCATGTGTCTGAAGGCAGAACTCTGCACCTATAGACCTACCGCTGGCCAATCAGATAGCTCAGACCACCGTGTCTGAACAGTTTCCTTGAGCCATAGACTGTAATAAGAAACCTCAAATACACAGCAGAGTTGATACTGTGAGATTTCAAAACGTTTAAAAACATGACTAGAGAGAGACTCAACGAATAAAGCAAAGAGCTGCTGTTTATCTGAGTAAATTCATGTGTATGTTATTAAGCACTGTCTAACACTTTGATCAACATTTTTAGAAGCCATAAAATGTGTGTTCTCCCTCCTTCCACTCACGCTACAACCAGCACTGCAGCCTCCATTAATGAGCATAGCAACGTGTTCTGATAAGCTTGTATTGTTATTATTAGTGGCTTTTTCAGTTCTTGACTTGGACTGAAATAGGTTCCGGTTCTCATGTGCTGGTACTGGTTATATTGAGGTGCAGGAGCTCCACAATACGTTTGAGCTAATATTCTATAAGAGGAACAGGAGCTCAAGCAGTAGAACATTTGAGATGCTGGTACTCAGCTCAAATCAAGCGCTGGTCTCTTTTAATATCAAGAACTATTTCACTTTCTCTGGTCATAGGAGTAACAACATGAATTGCCGCATGAGGCAGAAATAATGCAGTGCGACTTGAGTTTCTCCATCAGCTGGAAGACTGTCCCCTTTTCTCAGTGGAGGGAGGGAGAGAGGAGTAACGGTGAGTCGGGTGAGAGGCTGCCTCACCGCTGCTCCCTCACTCCCTCCCTCCCCTCAGACTGACCATCAGCTCCAGGCCGTCAGTTCAGTAAAACAATTAATTAGTATGCTCACTCAGCTGTGCCTCACAAGTAATACATCACATTAGCAATTACAAGCGTGATTATATACCTACATTTAAAAACTGTTTTATTTAAAAATGGTCTGAGAAGAACAACATTGGCAGGGCAATTTAAGAATAGCTAATAAGGAGTGATAATGTATTCGGCCTATTGCCTGCTGTACAGACCTCAAACTGTTTTTAATTGGTTAATGTTGCATAGGCTTAAGTTTTTAAGTCATGTTTAAAAAAAGATCTGAGTGGTAGATCTCAGCTTGCATTTTGACTTAGAAAGGGATCTTGACTGTGATGGGGACCACTGCTATAGAGAGACATCTACCCTATACCCATGATGCTCCCTTCTATACCCATGATGCTCCCTTCTGCTTGTCGTAACGTATGTGAAGCAGGGGTCTGATGAGGTACAACCCAAGGTCAGTCAATTACCCAAGCTACACCTCTGTAGCCTCAGACCAGACTCTCAGACGGTGTCGAGGGACAACGATGGTGATCACACAGAAACACCTGCAGACATGGGCGTCTGGTTCCACACATAGTGGAGCACATTACAACACTGAATAGTACCCACTACTAATGATCTGTTCCCCTCCATACAGACTACAGCTACAGGGGCCAGGGGAGTGTAACTGGAAAAAACAATCACCAGTTGAGATCTACATCAAGTGTTTTGGACAATGAACTGATCCTTTAGATGGTCAGATAAATGAAAAGCTGGTTGGTTTCAATGGTCAAAATTATATCTATAGCCACTAGTTAGTGACTTTCGAACACACTCTAACACAGACAGACACAAACAGCAATATGTCTGTACCTGTAATGCCAACTACTGAGATATCCTGATACCTGAGGGCTACTACTAGGATGTCCTGAGACCTGAGGGCTACTACTAGGATGTCCTGAGACCTGAGGCCTACTACTGGGATGTCCTGAGACCTGAGGGCTACTACTGGGATGTCCTTAGACCTGAGGGCTACTACTGGGATGTCCTGAGACCTGAGGGCTACTACTGGGATGTCCTGAGACCTGAGGGATACTACTGGGATGTCCTGAGACCTGAGGGCTACTACTGGGATGTCCTTAGACCTGAGGGCTACTACTGGGATGTCCTGAGACCTGAGGGCTACTACTGGGATGTCCTGAGACCTGAGGGATACTACTGGGATGTCCTTAGACCTGAGGGATACTATTAGGGTGTTATTTGGGATGCAGGCTTTGGAGCATTGACAGCTAGAGTAGTAGCTTAGGGAACAGTCCTCCTCTAGACCAGACAGCTGTGATGTGCTCAGGGAACACAACACTGTAGGGTTTCATTCACTTCAGTCCTCCTCTAGACCAGACAGCTGTGATGTGCTCAGGGAACACAACACTGTAGGGTTTCATTCACTTCAGTCCTCCTCTAGACCAGACAGCTGTGATGTGCTCAGGGAACACAACACTGTAGGGTTTCATTCACTTCAGTCCTCCTCTAGACCAGACAGCTGTGATGTGCTCAGGGAACACAACACTGTAGGGTTTCATTCACTTCAGTCCTCCTCTAGACCAGACAGCTGTGATGTGCTCAGGGAACACAACACTGTAGGGTTTCATTCACTTCAGTCCTCCTCTAGACCAGTGTGTAAGAGGAGGTTTATCTTATTATTTTGTTGTTAGGAGGGTCAATCTCGAGGAAAATAACTCTGCTAAGGAAGTTAACATGTTGGAGTCATTATCATTCTTTAAACGATTGCATAGAATTGCATCATGTTGAAGATTCTCCAGCATTAACCCTTTTGCATCTACATACAGCTATTCCTGACAGCTTGGTGTTATTCTGTTTTTAAGTATTTTAGTATTTCCAATGTCTACAGTAAAGAAGACAAGAATTTAAAGTAAACACATTCAGTTGTATAGCATTTAGTCCCTATATTTAAAAAAATATTTCCTCCAAGAAAAAATCTATTTTATGGTGTGAGGTAAATAATCCTAACACCCTGGGGCTGTATTCATCTCATCTGTATCCTGATTAAATTAGAAAAACAGAGACAAAGTGAACAAAATAAACCATGTAGACTTGTTACAGGTAACAGACCGTTAGAAGTAGGAAAACGACTTCTGTACTTCATACTCATTATACCGTCATCTCTTTCATTACCTCAGAAAACACACAGCTAATTAGGCAATGTGCTAATTATGAAACCATGTGGAAACTTCATTTACTGAAGCCACGTGTGACAAAGTGCTGTGCCGATACAATTATTTCTGATTGTTTCTGTATTATCCATTACCCATGGTGCACCTGTTCCTCTGTCCTCCGGGAGGAAGTACAGTATTTAATTTCTCCTCCTACAGTAACACACAATTCCCCTTTTTCACTTCTTCACCATCTTTCCGAATCCAGAGTCACTCTGCTTTCTGCCTAGCTCACTTTTCATTCATCACCATGTATGGGTCTTAAGAATAGGGTGCCATTTGGGACTCAACTCAGTATATCATGGCCTGTGGTGTGAAGGAAGGAAAGCTACCTTTCGCTCTGACTTCTGACATTGGAGAGATTGAGAACAGGGGATTGAAACTGTAGGGAACAGTGTCAACAGGAAGATAACCAGGTCTATTTCCTCCCAGAGACATATGGAGAAGGAACTGTAGGGAACAGTGTCAACAGGAAGATAACCAGGTCTATTTCCTCCCAGAGACACATGGAGAAGGAACTGTAGGGAACCGTGTCAACAGGAAGATAACCAGGTCTATTTCCTCCCAGAGACACATGGAGAAGGAACTGTAGGGAACCGTGTCAACAGGAAGATAACCAGGTCTATTTCCTCCCAGAGACACATGGAGAAGGAACTGTAGGGAACAGTGTCAACAGGAAGATAACCAGGTCTATTTCCTCCCAGAGACACATGGAGAAGGAACTGTAGGGAACAGTGTCAACAGGAAGATAACCAGATCTATTTCCTCCCAGAGACACATGGAGAAGAGTAAGAGTAAGAGGGTGTCCCTAATGACACCAATTTCCCTATATAGTGCACTACTTTTGACTATGGGCCCTGGTCAAATGTGCGATATCTAGGGAATAGGGTGCCATTTGGATCACACACATATACCTCGTTTCCACCAAAAAAGAACTGGTTTGGAACTGGTGCTGGTTCAAAGTTGGTTCAACTTGCGAACCTTCTCAGAACCTGTTTGTTTTTCCACTGACTAGAGAGTCCAGCGAACGACGTCATTACGTCAATGTGTACTTTCCCAGAAACGCTTGATAGATAGATAGATAGATAGATAGATAGATAGATAGATAGATAGATAGATAGATAGATAGATAGATAGATAGATAGATAGATAGATCCTTTATTGATCCCCGAGGGGGAAATTTCTTTGTCAAGCAGCTACAACAACAAAACACAGGGCAGGTGCAAAATGCCACAACGAAAGTACACAAAAGACAGATACATGATACATAGAGTGGCAGTATGAAAAAGTATAGATATACAAGATATCTGGAGTGCAAAGACATTGCATAGTATGGGTGGTTGGCTGAATATGTACACTATACATTGGTGGATGTTGGATGGTTAACTATACTATACAGGTCGATGGCAGAGAAATACTTCAGTAGCTAAAAATGCGTATGATATGAGCGAGGGAAATAATAGTTTACTTAATAGACAGACTGGCTAAATGAACAGGTAAGTGAAAATTTTGCATGGTTAAATTAGCTGTACAGGTAAATATACAGTTATATTTAGAGATAAGTGCGCCAACTTCAAGCATAACAATTACAATGGCGGACTACATCGTCTTTCTGCAGATGTTTCTCCTGGCTTTGCGAATCCATCTTTCTTCAATCGTTGTACTATCTTTCTACTAGCACTGTGTTTTTAGCAATGGCGGTCACAACCTTTCCCGTCGTGTTGTTGGTCACAATAACCCCGCCCCCAGCCCCCGACGTAAGCATGACGTGGTAAAAGAACGGTTCTAGTCCAACAAAGAGTTGGTGCCGCTTTGGAACCAACTTTCCTGGCCGAGAACCGGTTCTTTGGCTGTCGAAACACAAAGAACTGGTTCGGAGAGTAGGCACCGGCTCCGAACCGGCTCTCAAAATGCTTTGGGTGAAAAGGGGTAATAGAGAAGTGTCGCTTAGAGAGACAGATAGAAATGACTACTGATAAGCATATGGAGCTTCAGTCTCTCTCAATCTGTAGGTTATATTCCATCAGGAAAACACGTCCAATCAACATTACAATTCGGTTGTTATTTGATTGAGTTGTCAACAAACTTGAATTCAACTTTATAAAAACCAACCTCCTTGTTAATATGGTTAAAATGAGACAAAATATTCCAGATCTTCCATTTATATAGGCCTGTTTTAGAGAACATTGAGTCTTCCAGATCTTCCATTTATATAGGCCTGTTTTAGAGAACATTGAGTCTTCCAGATCTTCCATTTATATAGGCCTGTTTTAGAGAACATTGAGTCTTCCAGATCTTCCATTTATATAGGCCTGTTTTAGAGAACATTGAGTCTTCCAGATCTTCCATTTATATAGGCCTGTTTTAGAGAACATTGAGTCTTCCAGATCTTCCATTTATATAGGCCTGTTTTAGAGAACATTGAGTCCGTATCCAATATCCAGAACTAATACTGAACACATTGAGCCACAGGCTATAAATGGAAATGGGTCTGGTCACACGTTTAACTGTGTCCCAAATGGCACCCTATTCCATATATAGTGTACAACTTTTGACCAGAGCTCTATATGGGGAATAGGGTGGCATTCAGAACGGAGCCAGTGTTCCAAAAAGCGTCCCTACTGAACTCACTATGACCTGCAGTGTGGCTGGGATAATCTCAGTCTGCCCACAAAAACATTATGAGTCAGAAAGAACAAAGAGAGTGTAGGATAGTGTTTACAACACTAGGACATTTCTGTCAGCTATATAATCCTACCCAAATTACAACTTCTTGAAAACTACCTTTCCAAGTTCCACTCTCCTCTCGTGCCTCGCTATCGATGGCTTATAAAATGCTGCAACAAACACAATTCCTGTGCCTGCTAAGCGACACACCGACACTTCTTGTTAGAAGTTAAGTTTTGAAATCCAACAGAGAACCGGTGGTCCAATAGATGCTTTTATGAACCATTAGTCCAGTAGACCGTTTATCTAATGCCTCTGTCCCCCCGCCTCCATCTCCCCCCGCCCCCCAGTCCCCTGCCTCCGTCCCCATACCCCCGTCCCACTGTGCCCCTACCTTCTCTGGGTCTAATAATGACCAAATACATCCTGGACCACAGTGAAAATCTGTTTCTCTTTCCCCCGTCTCTTTATACCAGTGTTATGCACGCCTCCCTAATGAGGGAACGCAACACCCTGCTACACGTAAGCCCAGTGGAATGGGGAGAATGTATGGGGTCGTGGGTGCAAGTAAGGGTGACAGAGGCCACAATACCGTTAAAACAATGGATTTTATTTATCCAAAAACGAGAAGTGAGGGAAAAGGGGCTGGACAGGACCAAAGCAAAGAAAGTAAAGAACCAAACCTCTAACCTGCCTTAACTGTCAACACCTTACCTAAACTAGCACCGTAATGCTGGTGCTCTAACCAAAATACAGAGGGTGGTCCACCCAGGTCTTACCTAGTGTATATAGACAAGCAAACTCTACGAGTGGTGTACGCCCATGGTCCTCTTGCCTATCACCATGGCTTTCCCCTTTCCCCTGGGAACAAATGAAAAAGGTGGTTAGCCCAAATTATACTAAACCAATGCTCTCTCTTAACAAACAAATTCTAATACACCACTCAATCACATCTAACAGCTCAAACACTCCAAATATCTAAACACTAATTATCAACGATCTCACACACAAGCAGCACATCTCACAAACCACAGCAAACCAGCCAGAGAGAGAGAACAGCTCAATCAACTGAGGCTTAAATAAGGGTGAGCCAGCTGCAACTACTGACGAGTGGGCGGAGTCAGGTCTTCCAGACAGTGGAGAATCCCACCAATCAGCTATTGCAACTGGACCTGGTGGCCATCTTGCCTGGAACAAACTCACATTGAAACACTGAAAGAAGAACAAATATACAGACACAGAGCAACACAACACAATGGGGACGTAACAACCAGTCTCTGTAAGGACAGATGTCTCATCCCCTGTCTCCCTCCTCTCTATACCAGTCTCTGTAAGGACAGATGTCTCTTCCCTGTCTCCCTCCTCTCTATACCAGTCTCTGTAAGGACAGATGTCTCATCCCCTGTCTCCCTCCTCTCAATACCAGTCTCTGTAAGGACAGATGTGATGTCTCTTCCCTGTCTCCCTCCTCTCTATACCAGTCTCTGTAAGGACAGATGTCTCATCCCCTGTCTGCCTCCTCTCTATACCAGTCTCTGTAAGGACAGATGTCTCTTCCCTGTCTCCCTCCTCTCTATACCAGTCTCTGTAACGACATATGTCTCTTCCCTGTCTCCCTCCTCTCTATACCAGTCTCTGTAAGGATAGATGTCTGTCTGCCTTTCTGCCTTCTGACCACCTATCCCGTACCTTGTCCTACCTAAGTTGGCCTGGACTCTCCAAGCCTCCGACAGCGACTCTGCTTTGTCCAACCTCCATCATCATCATCATCATCATCATCATCATCATCATCATCATCATCATCATCACAATACTGTTACTGGATGTTTAATAGTAAGGACTCATTTATGGATGGTTTTTAATGTTTTATGAATGTTATACACACTACTGTTTTATTTATTTTTTTATTTCACCTTTATTTAACCAGGTAGGTCAGTTGAGAACAAGTTCTCATTTGCAACTGCGACCTGGCCAAGACAAAGCAAAGCAGTGCGACAAACAAACCCAACACAGAGTTACACATGAGAATAAACAAACGTACAGTCAATAACACAATAGAAAATCTATACACAGAGTGCAAAATGTAGTGCAAAATGCAGTAAGGTTAGAAGGTAGGACAATAAATAGGCCATAGTGGTGAAATAAATTACAGATTAGCATTAACACTGGAATGAAGGAATGTGCAAATGATGATGTGCAAATAGAGATACTGGAGTGGAAAATGAGCGGAAGTTAAAAGATAAATATGGGGATGAGGTAGTAGTGTGGGCTATTTACAGAAGGGCTATATACAGGATGAGGTAGTAGGATGGGCTATTTACAGAAGGGCTATATACAGGATGAGGTAGTAGGATGGGCTGTTTACAGAAGGGCTATATACAGGATGAGGTAGTAGGATGGGCTGTTTACAGAAGGGCTATATACAGGATGAGGTAGTAGGATGGGCTATTTACAGAAGGGCTATATACAGGATGAGGTAGTAGGATGGGCTATTTACAGAAGGGCTATATACAGGATGAGGTAGTAGGATGGGCTATTTACAGAAGGGCTATATACAGGATGAGGTAGTAGGATGGGCTATTTACAGAAGGGCTATATACAGGATGAGGTAGTAGGATGGGCTATTTACAGAAGGGCTGTATACAGGATGAGGTAGTAGGATGGGCTATTTACAGAAGGGCTGTATACAGGATGAGGTAGTAGGATGGGCTATTTACAGAAGGGCTGTATACAGGATGAGGTAGTAGGATGGGCTATTTACAGAAGGGCTATATACAGGATGAGGTAGTAGGATGGGCTATTTACAGAAGGGCTGTATACAGGATGAGGTAGTAGGATGGGCTATTTACAGAAGGGCTGTATACAGGATGAGGTAGTAGGATGGGCTATTTACAGAAGGGCTATATACAGGATGAGGTAGTAGGATGGGCTATTTACAGAAGGGCTATATACAGGATGAGGTAGTAGTATGGGCTATTTACAGAAGGGCTGTATACAGGATGAGGTAGTAGGATGGGCTATTTACAGAAGGGCTATATACAGGATGAGGTAGTAGGATGGGCTATTTACAGAAGGACTATATACAGGATGAGGTAGTAGGATGGGCTATTTACAGAAGGGCTATATACAGGATGAGGTAGTAGGATGGGCTATTTACAGAAGGGCTGTATACAGGATGAGGTAGTAGGATGGGCTATTTACAGAAGGGCTGTATACAGGATGAGGTAGTAGGATGGGCTATTTACAGAAGGGCTATATACAGGATGAGGTAGTAGGATGGGCTATTTACAGAAGGGCTATATACAGGATGAGGTAGTAGGATGGGCTATTTACAGAAGGGCTGTATACAGGATGAGGTAGTAGGATGGGCTATTTACAGAAGGGCTATATACAGGATGAGGTAGTAGGATGGGCTATTTACAGAAGGACTATATACAGGATGAGGTAGTAGGATGGGCTGTTTACAGAAGGGCTGTATACAGGATGAGGTAGTAGGATGGGCTATTTACAGAAGGGCTATATACAGGATGAGGTAGTAGGATGGGCTATTTACAGAAGGGCTATATACAGGATGAGGTAGTAGGATGGGCTATTTACAGAAGGGCTGTATACAGGATGAGGTAGTAGGATGGGCTATTTACAGAAGGGCTATATACAGGATGAGGTAGTAGGATGGGCTATTTACAGAAGGGCTGTATACAGGATGAGGTAGTAGGATGGGCTATTTACAGAATGGCTGTATACAGGATGAGGTAGTAGGATGGGCTATTTACAGAAGGGCTATATACAGGATGAGGTAGTAGGATGGGCTATTTACAGAAGAGCTGTATACAGGATGAGGTAGTAGGATGGGCTGTTTACAGAAGGGCTGTATACAGGATGAGGTAGTAGGATGGGCTATTTACAGAAGGGCTATATACAGGATGAGGTAGTAGGATGGGCTATTTACAGAAGGGCTATATACAGGATGAGGTAGTAGGATGGGCTATTTACAGAAGGGCTATATACAGGATGAGGTAGTAGGATGGGCTATTTACAGAAGGGCTATATACAGGATGAGGTAGTAGGATGGGCTATTTACAGAAGGGCTGTATACAGGATGAGGTAGTAGGATGGGCTATTTACAGAAGGGCTATATACAGGATGAGGTAGTAGGATGGGCTATTTACAGAAGGGCTATATACAGGATGAGGTAGTAGGATGGGCTATTTACAGAAGGGCTATATACAGGATGAGGTAGTAGGATGGGCTATTTACAGAAGGGCTGTATACAGGATGAGGTAGTAGGGTGGGCTATTTACAGAAGGGCTATATACAGGTGCAGTGATCGATAAGCAGCTTTGACAGCTGATGCTTAAAGTTAGTGAGGGAGATAGGAACCTCTAGCTTCAATGATTTTTGCAATTCGTTCCAGTTATTGGCAGCGAGAGAATACAGGTTGCAGTGGTGGGTAGTATATGGGGCTTTGGTAACAAAACGGATGGCACTGTGATTTGGCAATTTGCTGAGTAGAGTGTTGGAGACTATTTTGTAAATGACATCGCCAAAGTCAAGGATCGGTAGGATGGTAAGTTTTACAAGGGCATGTTTGGCAGCATGAGTGAAGGAGGCTTTGTTGCGAAATAGGAAGCCGATTCTAGATTTAATTTTGGATAGGAGATGGTTAATGTGAGTCTGGAAGGAGAGTTTACAGTCTAACCAGACGCCTAGGTATTTGTAGTTGTCCACATATTCTAAGTCAGACCCGTCGAGGGTAGTGATGATAGTCCGGTGGGCAGGTGCGGGCAACGTTCTATTGAAAAGCATGCATTTAGTCTTACTAGCATTTAAGAGCAGTTGGAGCCACGGAAGGAGTGTTGTATGGCATTGAAGCTTGTTTGAAGGTTAGTTAACACAGTGTCCAAAAAGAGGCCAGATGTATACAGAATGGTGTCGTCTGCGTAGAGATGGATCAGAGACTCACCAGCAGCGAGAGCGACATCGTTGATGTATATAGAGAATAGGGTTGGCCCAAGAATTGAACCCTGTGGCACCCCCATAGAAACTGCCAGGGGACCGGACAATAGGCCCTCCGATTTTACGCACTGAACTCTGTCTGAGAAGTAGTTGGAGAACCAGGCGAGGCAGTCACTTGAGAAACCAAGGCTGTTGAGTCTGCCAATAAGAATGCGGTGATTGACAGAGTCGAAAGCCTTGGCCAGGTCGATGAAGACGGCTGCACAGTACTGTCTTCTATCGATGGCGGTTATGATATCGTTAAGTACCTTGAGCGTAGCTGAGGTTCACCCATGACCAGCTCGGAAACCAGATTGCATAGCAGAGAAGGTCCGGTGGGATTCGAAGAAGTCAGTGATCTGTGCACTGTGTAGATGGGGATTACTACTGAGGAGGTCAGCATTGTGTATTGAGTGTTATTAAGAGAAGATGTTGAAAGATTGATATGGTCTGACCCTAATAATGCTTGTTGAAGTAATGCTTGAGGTCATGAACGTTGTGGATGAACGTTGTGCCGTTCATGGTCAGTGGGAGTGGTATGTACTTCACTTTAACTAAATTGAACATTAACACAGTGGCAACTCAGTCACCTCATCTGTCAATTATATGATCTGCAGGCTGCTTTCAACGCTTTCCCAGTTAGTTATTTAGCAGACTCTCTTATGCATTACAGTCAGTGCATTTACCTAAGGTAAGCTAAGGTGGTCACCGAAGAGAGAGGCTTCCAAAGTGTCTGTCTGTATGCAACAGTACATTCACCCTGGTGATGTAGTGTACTACTGTACAGTGGCTTGCAAGATGCTGCGGTTTGGAACAGAATAGTATTTTACTTTCGGACATTTTTTAATGCTGTTAATGCTCGTTGAAACCACCAGAGGGCGTCTTTGAGGGCGTCTTTATGGAGCTTGATGGAGCTTGCTTTCTTTCCCAAATAACCCTTCAGTACAGATGTCACGTTTTGATTGCTATACAGCTCACAGGTGTGCCTGGAATGGATGGTCACTCCATCTCATTCCTCACCCTCTTCAACGCGTTATTCTCCGCCTGACTCTCTGCCAACGCCGCCTGGGGGGATTTTTTTTTCACACCTACATTAGCCGGGCTATTAAACCTGCTAATTCATTGTCCTGCAAATAGCCTGTTAGGTTGTGCGTCAGAATTCGTCCCCTCACCCGCTCTTAAGATTACCACTCCTGGAACATCAATTATTAGGTTAACACTGTTGAAGTGTATACTTGTAATACATACATGCAGACACAGCATCATTGAAAGAATGGAGTTTGATACACATGGTATTGGATATGACTGAAAAAGAATGTCTCACAGAGATTCATAACTGAACCGCACCTTTTGTTTGTCAAGGAAGAGTACATGATCAGTAAATATATTCAACGTACAGACTACAATGTGGGGATCTCATGCGTGGTAATAACTACATGTATATAGGACTTGCTACTCAATCCATAGGCTTCACTAATGCCATTCAGACTTGAAGTCGATACAACAACCATGATAGCTGAGGTTCATAGATCGGATCTGAACTAATATTTATATCAAACGTTTTAGGGTCCATGCACAGATCGGCTACAGGCTATTAAACCTGCTAATCGATTGTCCTGCAATCAGTGCGTCAAGAACTCAGCATAGCAGTGAAGAGCAGCGGTTCTCAGTCCTGGTTCTGGGGGCTCAAAGGGGGGCACAGCTGATTCAAATGATCAAGTCATCATCAAGCTTCAAGTGGTATTTATGTATTCATTTGTGATGCTGTCCTTCTCATGATGTGTAGAATATAGAATGTCATTGTAAATAAGAATTTGTTCTTAACTGACTTGCCTAGTTAAATAAAGGTTAAATGAAACCATTGCCTCAGCTACTAGGCAATGGAAAAACATGCTTTTCTGTTATTTTGAAAGAACATTGTGCTAGTGGGGGAACTAAAGCTGCATATGTAACAGCTTTGATGCCGTCCTTCTCCTCGCCCCTACCTGGGCTTGAACCAGTGACCCACTGCACACATTGTGCACCGCTCACTAGCTAGCCGTTTCACACCGGTTACACAAAATGCCAAGTTCGTGGGCTAGAAGAACCATCCTCACATTTGTATAAAATGCCACATCTACCCTGGAGCTCTCCTGCAATCTGGAGGAAGTGTAACCCCTCCTCCTAAACGCATCACCATCACCCCTTCACAGTGTGCACATTCTATCATGACAGAATCACACAATCCCTGCTTGGTGGGGTCTATGGTGATTTTCAGTCCAGTGTACAAGTTGGTTTATTTGTGACATGTGGAATAAATGCCACTGATGGTTGTCTGGCTGCTGTCTGGTTGCTCACTGTTAGCTGTCATTCATCTCAACTATTTTGCCGGCGACCTCCTCTTCCTCCTCTAGTTACCTGCACTGCCACTGCCTCCATCGCTGATCAAGCTAATTTTTTCTTTCATTCACTGCTTTTCTCGCATTGGCTAACTGAGATGGCCTATTTTTATTCACACACTGTAGGTATATTTCTCATATTTTCTTTACGTGGATTCTTCAAGGGAGATATTTTCAAACAAGGAAGTGCTGCGAGGCACGTGAGGCATTTTAACCAATCAGGTTGCCGACGGAAAGGGCCTTTAAATGCCAGTAGCCAATCGGATGCCAGGAAATTACTCATAGTTCTCCAGCTCAGCTAACTTGCTAAATAGCGATTTCCGTAAATTTACTTTATGACAAAAAATATGCAGAATCGTTTGTCTCTTCATTAACTAACATATTCCTCTCAAAAATCAACAGACAGACAGACAGACAGACAGAACCCTGCCTTCACAGCAGCTGAGGTCACCTCCCTTATCTCAGGCGTATCACATGGCTGTTCAGCTGAGGTCATCTCCCTTATCTCAGGCGTATCACATGGTTGTTTAGCTGAGGTCACCTCCCTTATCTCAGGCGTATCACATGGCTGTTCAGCTGAGGTCACCTCCCTTATCTCAAGCGTATCACATGGTTGTTCAGCTGAGGTCACCTCCCTTATCTCAAGCGTATCACATGGTTGTTCAGCTGAGGTCACCTCCCTTATCTCAAGCGTATCACATGGTTGTTCAGCTGAGGTCACCTCCCTTATCTCAAGCGTATCACATGGTTGTTCAGCTGAGGTCACCTCCCTTATCTCAGGCGTATCACATGGTTGTTCAGCTGAGGGCACCTCCCTTATCGCAGGCGTATCACATGGTTGTTCAGCTGAGGTCACCGCCCTTATCTCAGGCGTATCACATGGCTGTTCAGCTGAGGTCACCTCCCTTATCTCAAGCGTATCACATGGCTGTTCAGCTGAGGTCACCTCCCTTATCTCAAACGTATCACATGGTTGTTCAGCTGAGGGCACCTCCCTTATCGCAGGCGTATCACATGGTTGTTCAGCTGAGGGCACCTCCCTTATCGCAGGCGTATCACATGGTTGTTCAGCTGAGGTCACCTCCCTTATCTCAGGCGTATCACATGGTTGTTCAGCTGAGGTCACCTCCCTTATCTCAGGCGTATCACATGGTTGTTTAGCTGAGGTCACCTCCCTTATCTCAGGCGTATCACATGGTTGTTCAGCTGAGGTCATCTCCCTTATCTCAGGCGTATCACATGGTTGTTTAGCTGAGGTCACCTCCCTTATCTCAGGCGTATCACATGGTTGTTCAGCTGAGGTCACCTCCCTTATCTCAGGCGTATCACATGGTTGTTCAGCTGAGGTCACCTCCCTTATCTCAGGCGTATCACATGGTTGTTCAGCTGAGGGCACCTCCCTTATCTCAGGCGTATCACATGGTTGTTCAGCTGAGGTCACCTCCCTTATCTCAGGCGTATCACATGGTTGTTCAGCTGAGGTCACCTCCCTTATCTCAGGCGTATCACATGGTTGTTCAGCTGAGGTCACCTCCCTTATCTCAGGCGTATCACATGGTTGTTCAGCTGAGGTCACCTCCCTTATCTCAGGCGTATCACATGGTTGTTTAGCTGAGGTCACCTCCCTTATCTCAGGCGTATCACATGGCTGTTCAGCTGCAGCCTGGAATGCATGTCAGTGATATTTCCCTTTTCCTGCTCCTGAGCCGAGTGGTTCATGTTGACAAAAAGAGACCATCGTGTATTACTGGAGATTGGGCTGCTTACTGGATTTGAAAAACATCAGGGTTGAGGTCAATTCCAATTTCTATTCCAGTCAATTCATAATGTAATCCAAATTCCAATTCAAAATGTTCCTCATTGAAAAGCATGAAAAATAATTGGAATTTCATTGTATTCCCTGAATTGAGTGGAATTTAAATGTAATTGACCCCAACTGTGGTAAACATCATATGTTAAATGGATGTAGACAAACTAAATGCCAGACACCACGCAGACAAAACATTGTCAGACAGAGCTTCTGATTGTGTAGTTGTAGTTGTGTGGTGTTGTAGTTGTAGTTGTGTGGTGTTGTAGTTGTGTGGTGTTGTAGTTGTAGTTGTGTGGTGTTGTAGTTGTAGTTGTGTGGTGTTGTAGTTGTGTGGTGTTGTAGTTGTAGTTGTGTGGCGTTGTAGTTGTAGTTGTGTGGTGTTGTAGTTGTGTGGTGTTGTAGTTGTAGTTGTGTGGTGTTGTAGTTGTAGTTGTGTGGTGTTGTAGTTGTAGTTGTGTTGTAGTTGTAGTTGTGTGGTGTTGTAGTTGTAGTTGTGTGGTGTTGTAGTTGTGTGGTGTTGTAGTTGTAGTTGTGTGGTGTTGTAGTTGTAGTTGTGTGGTGTTGTAGTTGTGTGGTGTTGTAGTTGTAGTTGTGTGGTGTTGTAGTTGTAGTTGTGTGGTGTTGTAGTTGTAGTTGTAGTTGTGTGGTGTTGTAGTTGTGTGGTGTTGTAGTTGTGTGGTGTTGTAGTTGTAGTTGTGTGGTGTTGTAGTTGTAGTTGTGTGGTGTTGTAGTTGTAGTTGTGTGGTGTTGTAGTTGTAGTTGTGTGGTGTTGTAGTTGTAGTTGTGTGGTGTTGTAGTTGTAGTTGTGTGGTGTTGTAGTTGTGTGGTGTTGTAGTTGTAGTTGTGTGGTGTTGTAGTTGTAGTTGTGTGGTGTTGTAGTTGTGTGGTGTTGTAGTTGTAGTTGTGTGGTGTTGTAGTTGCTGAGCTGGAATCACATTATGGAAATGTTTGAATTAATCAAAGTGTGAAAATATAAATACTCTAAATCAACACAGAATACCTGTAACCTGTTCAAAAACATTGTTACATAATTATTTGCATAATGAAGTTATAACTAGTATAACTAGTATAATTATTATTGTTTTATTTGGTATTGTTGTTGATAATTATAAAATAAATTAACAAGGTGCCCAAGTCTTAAATTGAGTAGCTTTGAATTCATAATAGCACCACAGAAATCAACAGACAGACAGCATGAAATGTCTGTCTCCTCTCTTATGTCCTGTAGATGACCTGTAGCTGACCTGTAGGTGACCTGTAGCTGACCTGTAGGTGACCTGTAGCTGACCTGTAGCTGACCTGTAGGTGACCTGTAGCTGACCTGTAGGTGACCTGTAGATGACCTGTAGCTGACCTGTAGGTGACCTGTAGCTGACCTGTAGGTGACCTGTAGCTGACCTGTAGGTGACCTGTAGCTGACCTGTAGCTGACCTGTAGTTGACCTGTAGCTGACCTGTAGGTGACCTGTAGCTGACCTGTAGTTGACCTGTAGGTGGACGTAGGTGGGAGGGAAGAGGTAAAGGTGGCTGTCAACACACATGGCATGGCAGCTCAGCAGGAGACCAGGGAGTAGAGAGAACAGCCTGCCCTCCCCTCTCCTCTCCTCTCCTCTCCTCTCCTCTCCTCTCCTCTCCTCTCCTCTCCTCTCCTCTCCTCTCCTCTCCTCTCCTCTCCTCTCCTCTCCTCTCCTCTCATCTCCTCTCCTCTCCTCTCCTCTCCTCTCCTCTCCTCTCCTCTCCTCTCCATTCCCGTCTCCTCTCCTCTATTCCCCTCCCCTCCCCTCTCCTCGCCTCTCCTCCCCCTCCTCTCTTCTCTTCTCCTCCCCTCCCCTTCCCCATCCTCTCCTCTCAACATGCCAACTGAACAACCCTGACTGAGTCCATTTTGTCTCCTCTGCTCCAGTACTTCTCCAGTCAGTCAGGCACACCATGTGCTCTCTCTTCCAGAAGATTGGCCCAGAGCAGCTGCTACTTGTGTGTTCAGCCTCGTTTCTCTCAGCCTCACGTGGCATGAACTGTAACAGAGTATAACAATGCTGGCATTTATAAACCTCATCAGGTGTAGGCAGCAGGACTGACAGGCACTATAAGGCATTTATAAACCATTCTGGAATAAGCCCATACAGTCAAATATTCATACAGTCCATGAAGAATTCCTGTGTTAGCTAGATCACGTGACTCCCAGAGAAGACGCCCCAGTTAAAGCTCCATCCCGCCTGGGCCGTAATATAAGATCTTATGTTGTCCAGACTGCTGGAGCTGGAAGCTAACATCGTATGTACGTGGCCCATCATATGGACTTGGCCTGTAGGACCTAGCAGCCTTCTTTGGCCCATCATATAGAAATGGCCTCAGGAAAAGGCCTACCTCTCCAGTCACTGCTGCCAAGCTCAGTCTCCCTTGTCACTGACAGAATCACATCTGGCTCAACCCTTCTCCTCCTACTCCTCCCCCTCCACCTCCTCCTCCTCCTCCCCCTTCCTCGTCCTCCTCAACCCTTCTCCTCCTCCCCCCTTCTCCCCCTCCTCTCCCTCCTCCCCCTCCTCCTCCTCTTCCCCCTCCCCCTTCTCCTCCCCCTCTTCTTTCCCCTCTTCCTTCTCCCATCCTCCTCCTCCTCCTCCTCCCCCTCCACCTCCTCCCTATCTCTACCACCCTGTTCTATTCTCCTCTTTTAGACCCTGGCAACAGATCCTCATGCTAACAAACATGTTGAGAGAGAGGAGAAGTGAGGAGAGGAACGAGCGAGAGAGAGAGAAGAGGAGATGTGAGAGAGGAGAGGAGAGGAGAGGAGATGTGAGGAGAGGAGAGGAGAGGAGAGGAGAGGAGAGGAGAGGAGAGGAGAGGAGAGGAGAGGAGACGAGACGAGAGGAGACGAGACGAGAGGAGAGGAGAGTTCAGCGGCCTACACTTTATCATCCTGCAGCAAGGTGCACACACACGCTCACTCCTGCTTCCTCTTCTCTGACATGCGGAGCTCGGAGCGGACTGGAAGCCTGACAGCGTCTCTTGTTTCATTTGCCAGTAGATTAGTCCTGTCTTTATCCACGATGCCTAGCCGTGACCGGCCGCCGCCTAGCAAATTAATAATTAGCCCACGAGAGCGACCCATGCATCTCTCTCTCTCTCTCTCTCTCTCCTCTTTTTTTCCCTGTCTGTCCCTCTCTCTCACTCTCTCTCTCTCCTCTCTTTTTCCCTGTCTGTCCCTCTCTCTCTCTCAGACCACCGAGTTAGTATCATTACTTAAGCATCAATATAAAAACATGGTGCAGGATATTTCTTCTCTATGGATCTTATATGATTTGACTCTTTATCCAACCAACTTCAACATTTTGAGTTAAAATGGCAGCATTTCTTCCTCACTAGAATTACTTTATAATCCCCAATCATCATAATCATTTTATCTCCATACTAAATGACTGATTCATCTGTCTGTTAGAATCACAGCAGAATCTTAATGAACAATGATGGAATCTTAAATATGTCTAATTACCGTAAGCTCAGCTCCAAGACACGCAACAATGAGCACATTACAACAGTACTAATACAACGTTTTTTATCAGAAGATAACAAAGTTTGTATGCAGTCTGCAACTGTTTATGCTGATAGGTAGAATCTGTGTACAGTGTGGTTGTGTGTGTGTGTGTGTGTTTATACAATACTCTGAGAGAAGGACAGAATGAAACTCTAACAAACTTATTAGGGTCGTTCCTCCAAATGAACACCTGTGTTGTAACTTCATTATTTCACCAAATGTTTACATTCTGTCATAAAGACCAAGTTGCTCAACTTGTCCCATCTTAGGGGTTAAATAAAAAAAATACAATAGTAAGTGCCTATCAAGTGCCAAATAAAGTAACAGGGTTGACCTTAACAGGGTTGACCGTTGCAGGGTTGACCTCAACAGGGTTGACCGTGACAGGGTTGACCTTAACAGGGTTGTCCGTGACAGGGTTGACCATAACATGGTTGACCTTAACAGGGTTGACTATAACAGGGTTGACCGTGACAGGGTTGACCGTGACAGGGTTGACCGTGACAGGGTTGGCCATGACAGGGTTGACGTTTTCATCTTAAATCAGCCATTAATCTCCTTGTGACAGGGGGAATGGAATGCTACAGGGAGCGCCAATTGAATACAAGCTTCACAAAAAAAAAGGAATTGTTAAAACATTTCTAGCCTTAGTAGCCTGTCTATCGACACCTAACAGTGTTGACGTGTTATCCTGTCTATCGATACCTAACAGTGTTGACGTGTTATCCTGTCTATCGATACCTAACAGTGTTGACGTGTTATCCTGTCTATCGATACCTAACAGTGTTGACGTGTTATCCTGTCTATCGATACCTAACAGTGTTGACGTGTTATCCTGTCTATCGATACCTAACAGTGTTGACGTGTTATCCTGTCTATCGATACCTAACAGTGTTGACGTGTTATCCTGTCTATCGATACTTAACAGTGTTGACGTGTTATCCTGTCTATCGATACCTAACAGTGTTGACGTGTTATCCTGTCTATCGATACCTAACAGTGTTGACGTGTTATCCTGTCTATCGATACCTAACAGTGTTGACGTGTTATCCTGTCTATCGATACCTAACAGTGTTTAAGTGTTATCCTGTCTATCGATACCTAACAGTGTTGACGTGTTATCCTTGACCCATTCAGGTTTTCAACACAAAACACCAGAAAATTGTCCAAAAAAAGTAGAACCAGCTCACCTGCTTTTACATTATATGATTTAACTATTAGATGTTCAATGTTTTAAAAAACTAATAGTTTCACCAGAGGTCAGTTCACGTAACAGGATTGACCTTAAAGTTAGACTAATCAGATTTATTGAATTTTCCATGTGGTCTACTTCATCTAACTTAACAGGCTTTTACACTTAGTTCCATGAATATACAGTATAATGTTTATTTCCTGAGCTCAGCTATACCAGTGATACTGTACAATCCACAAGGCCATATGTGAATCACAGCCTTTTAAAAGGCATTGAAGTAAGACTCTTTAATTAATTAATTAAAGTTCAGAAAGGTTGGTTTACTCTGCGAGGGTTAACCATGGCTGCTTCTGCTAATGCTTCTCTGAGAACAGGCCCAAATCCCTGTCATTCGCGTGAAGAAAAGACAGAAATACAGGGGGCAGAGATCAGGGTGCCTTTGTGAGAATTTGTCGGCGAGTGGGTAACCGACCTCTACCATCCGTTCTATTGGCCAATGTGCAATCACTGGAGAATAAACCGTATGATCTTCGTTCAAGACTATCCTACCAACGGGACATTAAAAAGAGACATTCTGTTGTGGCTTTTCTTTTGTGTTTTGGATCATTGTCCTGTTGCAAGATCCATGTTTGGTTCAGCTTCAGCTTTTTGACAGATGGCTTCACATTCTCCTCAAGAATTCTCTGGTACAATATATAATTCATGGTTGAGTCAATGATGGCAAGTTGGCCCTGAGGCAGCAAAGCAGCCCCAAACCATAATGCCACCGCCTCCATGCTTTACGGTTGAGGCTCTTCTGTGCATTTTCTCAATTTGTAGATGAGCATTTTCAAAGTAAACATTTTTTTTGTGTGATTTGTTAAATTGTGTTACATTAATAAATGAATGTGGTGGGAATTTAGCTTCAATATCCATGTGTCCAAATATGTAAAAAGAAAACCCACTTTCCAGGGGGTGTACTTACTTTTTCACATGACTATAGATTATGTTATTATGTAGTATCATGTACAGTATATTATTCATATATGATGTTATTATGTAGTATCATGTACAGTATATTATTTATATATGATGTTATTATGTAGTATCATGTACAGTATATTATTTATATATGATGTTATTATGTAGTATCATGTACAATATATTATTTATATATGATGTTATTATGTAGTATCATGTACAGTATATTATTTATATATGATGTTATTATGTAGTATCATGTACAATATATTATTTATATATGATGTTATTATGTAGTATCATGTACAGTATATTATTCATATATGATGTTATTATGTAGTATCATGTACAGTATATTATTTATATATGATGTTATTATGTAGTATCATGTACAGTATATTATTTATATATGATGTTATTATGTAGTATCATGTACAGTATATTATTTATATATGATGTTATTATGTAGTATCATGTACAGTATATTATTTATATATGATATTATGTAGTATCATGTACAGTATATTATTTATATATGATGTTATTATGTAGTGTCATGCACAGTATATTATTTATATATGATGTTATTATGTAGTATCATGTACAGTATATTATTTATATATGATGTTATTATGTAGTGTCATGTACAGTATATTATTTATATATGATGTTATTATGTAGTATCATGTACAGTATATTATTTATATATGATGTTATTATGTAGTATCATGTACAGTATATTATTTATATATGATGTTATTATGTAGTATCATGTACAGTATATTATTTATATATGATGTTATTATGTAGTATCATGTACAGTATATTATTTATATATGATGTTATTATGTAGTATCATGTACAGTATATTATTTATATATGATGTTATTATGTAGTATCATGTACAGTATATTATTTATATATGATGTTATTATGTAGTATCATGTACAGTATATTATTTATATATGATGTTATTATGTAGTGTCATGTACAGTATATTATTTATATATGATGTTATTATGTAGTGTCATGCACAGTATATTATTTATATATGATGTTATTACAGGCTTATAGGAACTCTATACAAGGCGGTGTCAGAGGAAGGCCCTAAAACTTGACTCCAGCCATCCCAGTCATAGACTGTTCTCTCTGCTACCGCATGGCAAGCGGTACCAGAACGCCAAGTCTAGGTCCCAAAGGCTTCTTAACAGCTTCTGCCCCCAAGCCATAAGACTCCTGAACAGCTAATCAAATGGCTACCCAGACTATTTGCATTGTATATAAAGGCACCTGTATATATTACCTGTATATACTACCTGTATACATCCTGTATATACTACCTGTATAGACTACCTGTATATAGTACCTGTATATACTACTACTTGTATATACTACCTGTATACCACCTGTATATACTACCTGTATACCACCTGTATATACTACCTGTATATACTACCTGTATACCACCTGTATATACTACCTGTATATACTACCTGTATACCACCTGTATATACTACCTGTTTATACTACCTGTATATACTCCCTGTATATACTACCTGTATACCACCTGTATATACTACATGTATAGACTACCTGTATATAGTACCTGTATATACTACCTGTATATACTACCTGTATATACTACCTGTATACCACCTGTATATATTACCTGTATATACTACCTGTATATACTACCTGTATATACTACCTGTATAGACTACCTGTATATAGTACCTGTATATACTACCTGTATATACTACCTGTATATACTACCTGTATACCACCTGTATATATTACCTGTATATACTACCTGTATATACTACCTGTATACCACCTGTATATACTACATGTATAGACTACCTGTATATAGTACCTGTATATACTACCTGTATATACTACCTGTATACCACCTGTATATACTACCTGTAACTACTATCTGTATATAGTACCTGTATATACTACCTGTATATACTACATGTATATACTACCTGTATATACTACCTGTATATACTACCTGTATATACTACATGTATATACTACATGTATATAATACCTGTATATACTACATGTATATACTACATGTATATACTACCTGTATATACTACCTGTATATACTACATGTATATACTACCTGTATATACTACATGTATATACTACATGTATATACTACATGTATATACTACCTGTATATACTACCTGTATATACTACATGTATATACTACATGTATATACTACATGTATACCACCTGTATATACTACCTGTATATACTACATGTATATACTACATGTATATGCTACATGTATACCACCTGTGTATATATATATTTTTAACTGTCATTCTACTCTATTTCTATATCTTTACTTATCTATTGTTTACATAATTCTTATTTCTTATTTAAACTGCACTGTTGGTTAGGACTTGTAAGTAAGCATTTCACTGTAAGGTCTACAACTGTCGTATTCGGCGCACGTGACAAATACACTTTGATTTGATTTGATTCTTCAGTTTAACAACTAAACAGCCAAGATATTCCTTTACCCTAAAGGGATATGAAGAAGAGAAACAGTGGGGGACAGAGATATTATTCATCTACCAAAGAACATGATGTAAATAGACGTTTAGGATGTTGTTCTAACCAGTTTCAGCACAGGCTGTGCAGTACAGAACATCTTCTCCCTCTGTGGGTCTTCCTGCCGCCAGTGACTCCAATCTCTCTCTTTCCCTCTCTATCCTCTCTCTAGGGGAACAGAATGGTCCTCACCCACACCCTAGGGGAACAGATTGGACCTCACCCGGACCCTAGGGGAACAGAATGGACCTCACCCGGACCTTAGGGGAACAGAATGGACCTCACTCGTACCCTAGGGGAACAGAATGGACCACACTCGTACCCTAGGGGAACAGAATGGACCTCACTCGTACCTTAGGGGAACAGAATGGACCTCACTCGTACCCTAGGGGAACAGAATGGACCTCACTCGTACCCTAGGGGAACAGAATGGACCTCACCCGGACCCTAGGGGAACAGAATGGACCTCACTCGTACCCTAGGGGAACAGAATGGACCTCACTCGTACCCTAGAGGAAATGAGGTAAAGAGAGAGAGGTAGAGAGAGAGTGGGAGAGGAGGAGGAGGGAGGTAGAGAGCTGAATGAGGAGAGAGTGGACAGTTGACTAATGGCGTATCAACCGGGAGACATATCTCATATCTCGTAGCCGAACCATAGCAGGCAGGCAATCATCCAGAAATAGAGGTAGAACACATTAGTGTGGTGCACTGCTGAATGGAGAGGTGAGGTGGATGAGTGTGGGCTGTTCACTGAAAGCTGTGTAGTCGTGACAGCTGATATTGACAGATCTGGTGGAGATGAAAGCACAGGCCCTCGGCCAGAGACTGTCAGGTTGAGAGAGTATCTGGTGTTGCAATTTTGAACAGACAGTAGTCAACTCTCTCCTCTCTCTGTGTCTGTCTGTATTCTATTGAACAGACAGTAGTCAGCTCTCTCCTCTCTCTGTGTCTGTATTCTTTTGAACAGACAGTAGTCAGCTCTCTCCTCTCTGTGTCTGTCTGTATTCTATTGAGCAGACAGTAGTCAACTCTCTCCTCTCTCTGAGTCTGTCTGTATTATATTGAACAGACAGCAGTCAGCTCTCTCCTCTCTCTGTGTCTGTCTGTATTCTATTGAACAGACAGTAGTCAACTCTCTCCTCTCTCTGTGTCTGTCTGTATTCTATTGAACAGACAGCAGTCAACTCTCTCCTCTCTCTGTGTCTGTCTGTATTCTATTGAACAGACAGCAGTCAACTCTCTCCTCTCTCTGTGTCTGTCTGTATTATATTGAACAGACAGCAGTCAGCTCTCTCCTCTCTGTGTCTGTCTGTATTCTATTGAGCAGACAGTAGTCAACTCTCTCCTCTCTCTGCGTCTGTCTGTATTATATTGAACAGACAGTAGTCAGCTCTCTCCTCTCTCTGTGTCTGTCTGTATTCTATTGAACAGACAGCAGTCAACTCTCTCCTCTCTCTGAGTCTGTCTGTATTCTATTGAGCAGACAGTAGTCAGCTCTCTCCTCTCTCTGTGTCTGTCTGTATTCTATTGAACAGACAGCAGTCAACTCTCTCCTCTCTCTGAGTCTGTCTGTATTATATTGAACAGACAGTAGTCAGCTCTCTCCTCTCTCTGTGTCTGTATTCTATTGAACAGACAGTAGTCAGCTCTCTCCTCTCTCTGTGTCTGTCTGTATTCTATTGAACAGACAGCAGTCAACTCTCTCCTCTCTCTGTGTCTGTCTGTATTATATTGAACAGACAGCAGTCAACTCTCTCCTCTCTCTGTGTCTGTCTGTATTCTATTGAACAGACAGCAGTCAGCTCTCTCCTCGTCTGTCTTTGTAAAACACCAACATTATCTTACATGAGAGACAGTGAGTTTCTGTGGTAATCCTGTTTTTTAATGTCTCCGTCACTGGAGTAAGCAGAACCCTTCCTCCCCTCTCTTCACTGTATCCCTCTCTTTTCTCCAGACTTTTACTTACTCTTCTGTCTCCGTCACTCTCTTTTATTCCTCACGCTTTCCTCCACCCCCATTTCCCTCCATTCCTTGCTTTTCTCCATCCCTCTGTTCTCAATCCCTTTACTTCCAATCCCCTCCTCCCTTTTTTCTCTTCATCATATCCCCTCGATTCAGAGACTAGATCCCATCCTAGCCAGGCCGGGGTAACCTCCAGGAGTTCTGCTCTGTAGAGGTAAATCACCCTGGAGACACTAAAGGGATCTTCCCCCTCTTCGCCTCCTGGATGTGGGGCTCTGAGACCTCATTCGTCAAGGTTGCATTTACAGGAGCATGACAACAGTGAGAGTGAGAGAGAGAGAGAGAGAGAGAGAGAGAGAGAGAGAGAGAGAGAGAGAGAGAGAGAGAGAGAGAGAGAGAGAGAGAAAGAGAGAGAGAGAGAGAGAGAGAGAGAGAGAGAGAGAGAGAGAGAGAGAGAGAGAGAGAGAGAGAGAGAGAGAGAGAGAGAGAGAGAAAACAGCTTTGGAGGAACAAACCCGTTGTGGGTTCTCGCTTGTTTAGGGAGCTGTGATCTAGAGTCCTATAACGAATAGTGGTTTATTTAAGAACAGCAATAGGGGACAACTAGGGAAGCTGGCATAGTGCCATTAAAGGCTGTGTGCCAAACCAAGAGAGAACATTCTACTGTACATGTACACTAGCGTTCAAAAGTTCGAGGTAACTTAGAAATTTCCTTGTTTTTGAAAGAAAAGCAAAATAACATTAAATTGATCAGAATTAAAGTGTTGACATTGTTAATGTTGTAAATGACTATTGTACCTAGAAACGGAATATCTACGTAGGTGTACGTACAGAGGCCCATTATCAGCAACCACTCCTGTGTTCCAATAGCACGTTTGTCAGGCTCTGGCCATAGGGAGTACCTTTTGGCCATGGTCAGAGCCTGACAGATCTAGATATCTAGATCTATGTGGTTTTCATTTTGTGTTGAATCCCCAATTGGAGACAGCTGTGAGACGTTGTCTCTGATTGGGGATTCTATTTAAGTTGCTCAACCCCACACGTTGTCACGTTCGGGTGTGTAGAGAGTAGACCAAGGCGCAGCGTAGCGATAGTTCGTTTGTGTGGGTCATTGTTCAGACGTCATCATCTGAGTAAGTGTGTTCTCTTTTCATTTGTGTATAGCTTTGTTATTTTGTATAGTACCGACTAAGTATAGTTTTAGGTTAAATAAAACGATGTCGAACTATAACTACGCTTCGCCTTGGTCTATGAACACACACGATCGTGACAACGTTGTGTTAGCTAATCCAAGTTTATCATTTTAAAAGGCAAATTGATCATTAGAAAACCCTTTTGCAATTATGTTAGCACAGCTGAAAACTGTTGTGCTGATTAAAGAAGCAATAAAACTGGCCTTCTTTAGACTAGTTGAGTATCTGGAGCATCAGCATTTGTGCGTTCGATTTCAGGCTCAAAATGGCCAGAAACAAAGAACTTTCTGAAACTCGTCAGTCTATTCTTGTTCTGAGAAATGAAGGCTATTCCATGAGAGAAATTGCAAAGAAACTGAAGATTTCGTACAACGCTGTGTACTACTCCTTTCACAGAACAGCGCAAACTGGCTCTAACCAGAATAGAAAGAGGAGTGGGAGGTCCCGGTGCACAACTGAGCAAGAGGACAAGTACATTAGAGTGTCTAGTTTGAGAAACAGACGCCTCACAAGTCCTCAACTGGCAGCTTCATGAAATAGTACCCGTAAAACACCAGTCTCAACGTCAACAGTGAAGAGGCGACTACGGGATGCTGGCTTTCTAGGCAGAGCTGCAAAGAAAAAGCCTCACCTCAGACTGGCCAATAAAAAGAAAATATTAAGATGGGCAAAAGAACACAGACACTGGAAAGACGAAGATTGGAAAAAAGTGTTATGGACAGACAAATCTAAGTTTGAGGTGTTCGGACCACAAAGAAGAACATTCGGGAGACTCAGACCAAATGAAAAGATGCTGGAGGAGTGCTTGACGCCATCTGTCAAGTATGGTGGAGGCAATGTGATGGTCTGGGGGTGCTTTGGTGGTGGTAAAGTGGGAGATTTGTACAGGGTAAAAGGGGTCTTGAAGATGGAAGACTATCACTCCATTTTGCAACGCCATGCCATACCCTGTGAACGGCGCTTAATTGGAGCCAATTTCCTCCTACAACAGTACAATGACCCAAAGCACAGCTCCAAACTATGCAATAACTATTTAGGGAAGAAGCAGTCAGCTGGTATTCTGTATATAATGGAGTGGCCAGCACAGTCAAAGGATCTCAACCCTATTGAGCTGTTGTGGGAGCAGCTTGACCTATGGTACGTAAGAAGTGCCCATGTAGCCAATCCAACTTGTGGGAGGTGCTTCAGGAAGCATGGGGTGAAATCTCTTCAGATTACCTCAACAAATTGAGAACTAGAATGCCAAAGGTCTGGAAGGCTGTAATTGCTGGAGGATTCTTTGGCGAAAGCAAAGTTTGAAGGACAATTATTATTTCAATTAAAAATCATTATTTATAACCTTGTCAATGTCTTGACTACATTTCATATTAATTTTCCAAATCATTTCATGTGTGTTTTCATGGAAAACAAGGACATTTCTGCAACGAATGCCCCGTGCAGAGTGGCGGTCCCTCCTCCTCTCCAGCGAAGATGGTAGCAACACCCTGATGACCCACACCTGTTCCACATTGGTCATCAGGGTCACTATTTAACCCTGTATGATTTGTTCACCCCTCGCCAGTTATTGTCTTTAGTGTCAATGCTGTCTCTTTATTAAAATCATTGTCTCTTGTTAAAACCTATTTCTGTCTTTTTGCCTCATCTCTCACTTTCACCCCTCACAATATCACAATTTCTAAGTGACCCCAAACTTTTGAACGCTAGTGCATCTCTGATATGACACTACAGATGTGTCTTCTGGCCTTTCTGCTCACGTAGAGAGAGAGAGCGACACAATTTGTGTAAACATCAACACAAATCAAAAACGATTTGGTAGTTTTTCCCACAAACAGCAAAGTTGTGTTGGTTGATAAAGGCTCTGTTTTCAATCAAGGGTAAAAACATGGAAGGTTTGACTGATTCCTGAAAATTCCTGCCCAATCTTGCTGTTTTTTGTTTTTGTAGCTTTCAGACATCCAGTTGTTGCTGCCGCGTCTCGCAATCAAATACTTTCCCTGTTCCCCTCTTTTCCCCTCCCGTCTTTCTAGCTGGTAGAATAACTTGGTCCTTTTCTTTCATGTTGGACTAGGGAGGGAGGTAGAGAGAGGCTTTGACAGAAACAAATATCTGTCCTGTGTTTTCTTTTAAACTCCTACAGGGTGGAGTCTATCTTCCCTGTTGAGTGTGAGGTACATAAAACTCAGCTAATGAGCTGTTATGTGTTACATACAACTGTCTGCTATTATTTCTCTATACAATTTAGGACAATAATAAACACATACTGCTCCTTATCCATTCAATTGTGCAATCTGTACAAACGCCAAGATACTAGGACAGGTCTACAGTTCCCGGTGTAACAAACAGTCTTGTTTCCTGTGGTGTGTTACTAGCTGTGTTCTGGCTGTGATGTGAGCCTATTGCTGTCAGCCTCAGGAAGAAGCAATACTACAGTACACTAATGTACAGCCTCGGGAAGCCTACTGGCTCCAGCGCTGCAGACAGATGAGAGATCCAGCCAACCCAGGTGCTGCTCCCTCTCGCCTGCAGTCTGCAGATCACAGCCAGACATCTCAAAAAGCATTACACCTCCTCCCTCTTCTCCTCCGCTCCTCCTGTCAACACCTCAACCCCTCCAGCACCTTCACTAAACCTCCCTCACCTCCCCTCCCCATCCACAACTCCAGCCTCAGGTACTGACCCAGGTGCTGCTCCCTCTGGCCCACATCACAGCCAGACACCTAAAAAAGCAATACAGCACCTCCAAAATAATTACTCCTCTCCTCTCCTCTCCTCTCCTCTCCTCTCCTGCACTGTGTTTTGACTCCTCTCAGTGTGTATTCAGACTGCAGTGTGCTGTGACTCCTCTCAGTGTGTATTCAGACTGCAGTGTGTTGTTGTGACTCCTCTCAGTGTGTATTCAGACAGCAGTGTGTTGTTGTGACTCCTCTCTGTGTGTATTCAGACTGCAGTGTGTTGTTGTGACTCCTCTCTGTGTGTATTCAGACTGCAGTGTGTTGTGACTCCTCTCAGTGTGTATTCAGACTGCAGTGTGTTGTTGTGACTCCTCTCTGTGTGTATTCAGACTGCAGTGTGTTGTTGTGACTCCTCTCAGTGTGTATTCAGACTGCAGTGTGTTGTTGTGACTCCTCTCAGTGTGTATTCAGACTGCAGTGTGTTGTTGTGACTCCTCTCTGTGTGTATTCAGACTGCAGTGTGTTGTTGTGACTCCTCTCTGTGTGTATTCAGACTGCAGTGTGTTGTTGTGACTCCTCTCAGTGTGTATTCAGACTGCAGTGTGTTGTTGTGACTCCTCTCTGTGTGTATTCAGACTGCAGTGTGTTGTTGTGACTCCTCTCTGTGTGTATTCATACTGCAGTGTGTTGTTGTGACTCCTCTCTGTGTGTATTCAGACTGCAGTGTGTTGTGACTCCTATGTGTGTATTCAGACTGCAGTGTGTTGTTGTGACTCCTCTCAGTGTGTATTCAGACTGCAGTGTGTTGTGACTCCTCTCAGTGTGTATTCAGACTGCAGTGTGTTGTGACTCCTCTCAGTGTGTATTCAGACTGCAGTGTGTTGTGACTCCTCTCAGTGTGTATTCAGACTGCAGTGTGTTGTTGTGACTCCTCTCTGTGTGTATTCAGACTGCAGTGTGTTGTTGTGACTCCTCTCAGTGTGTATTCAGACTGCAGTGTGTTGTTGTGACTCCTCTCAGTGTGTATTCAGACTGCAGTGTGTTGTTGTGACTCCTCTCAGTGTGTATTCAGACTGCAGTGTGTTGTTGTGACTCCTCTCTGTGTGTATTCAGACTGCAGTGTGTTGTTGTGACTCCTCTCGGTGTGTATTCAGACTGCAGTGTGTTGTTGTGACTCCTCTGTGTGTATTCAGACTGCAGTGTGTTGTTGTGACTCCTCTCAGTGTGTATTCAGACTGCAGTGTGTTGTTGTGACTCCTCTCAGTGTGTATTCAGACTGCAGTGTGTTGTTGTGACTCCTCTCAGTGTGTATTCAGACTGCAGTGTGTTGTTGTGACTCCTCTCAGTGTGTATTCAGACTGCAGTGTGTTGTTGTGACTGTAAGGACTTTTCACTATTTACTTTGTTTGTTTTCACCTTGAATGATGAGATCAACGTTTTGATTCCTGTTCATTTACACTTTGCACCATGAAATTGCATTACTGTGTTTTGTTATGATTATTGGTGTCTTCGGTGTGATTCAGTGAGTTTGTTATTGGTATGAGAGCTGTATTCGTGCAGTGCGTCTGTTCAGTTTGAATTCTTCTTCCTAAATGAGAAAGACCACGTCTCTCTTGGATCCTTTACAACTCAGTCTGGATTACATTTTAATTATCAAGCTTTAGTGTCTTGTAAGGACCATTAACGTTTAAACTTCCCATAATTGAAATCTCAAATGACCACTTAACCGAGATTGAACAAATTACATCTTCTGCCAAAAGAAGCGTTCAGTCTCCCTATTTTGGCTAGCAATACATTTTCTCTTCCTGACTGAAAACCTTTGCCATGGTTATTATAATCTGAAATCATGGACAAACTTTGCCATGGTTACTATGTTCTGAAATCATGGAAAACCTTTGCCATGGTTATTATCTTCTGAAATCATGGAAAACCTTTGTCATGGTTACTATGTTCTGAAATCCTTGCTTTTCTAACAACATATTTTGTTGCTCACTCCGGCTACCTTCATTCACCAAGCATCTGTCCTCTGAGCAACTCATGGCCTGCAGCCATTTCAGTCTATCAGTTCCAGTAATTTCAGTTGGTCATTTCAATACGTTCATTCAGATGATTATCCTGGGACAGGAACAGGAAATGATCAAACAGGAAATTACGTCACAGAATCACAATTAATGTTTGTTTAAAGGTTACTTTCAATTCATAATGTATCATTTAGTAGATGTGGCATTTGTTGCTAGACTGATGATGCCAAATATATCTTAAACATAAGAGCACAAGACAATCAGCCAGTAAAAAGACAATAGGACTATATACAGTGGGGTCTGAAATTATTGACACCCTTGATAAAGCTGAGCAGTAATGACTGTATAAAATAAATAATCCAAATACTGATCTGCAGTATATATAAATACTGAGCTATATTGTATGCTGAAAAAGTAGGGAAATCATATTATTTCATACTCATACAACTGCTTAATAAGAAACTAATATACTTCTACATGAATGTGGATGCTACCATGATTATGGCTGAATGAACACATTAACATTAAACCCACATCCAACGTTATTGGTCCCTTGTGGCTAAGTTGGTAGAGCATGACGCTTGCAACGCCAGGAAGAAGCGACGCAATAGGGTTTTAGCATTCATGTCACAAATCCCATTGAAGTCTTTAGACCGATGTTAGCATTTTTTCGCGCATCATGTCCAAATCATTCAAAAGTATCTAAAATGGATTGTGAAGCTCAACAACGTCAATTATAGATGATCTGAACATGATGCGTGAAAAATTCTGATTTCGGTCCCATCACTTGAATGGGATTAGCATGTGGATACAGTGCCTGGGAAACTTGAGCAAAGAGTGGATTGCTGTCATGCCTTGTCCATAGACTGCCTACAGGGTAAGGATACCAATATATACTTTTTGTATTTTAGGAGAACTATGCCTTTAACACAATGGTAGAAATCACACTCTTGAAATAAATAAATAAATAAAGTAATGGAGAGAACCAAGCAACAATGTAACAGAAAACACTGAGTTAATGCTTGACAAATAGACGAACCCCTGTATCAGTCTCTGGAGAGATGACATCACAATGCCTTAATGACCAACGCTCCATCAGATCCTCTATGCCCTGTCCCTATTGGCTAAGAAGGCAAAATGCATTAACATCATAAGGTAATGGTAATTTTCCATGAAGAAATATTTTGTGATTTCCATCAGCTGTTTAATTTACTTAATTCTATGTTCAAGCTTTTCCTGTTTTAAATACAAACCAATAATGAGGAAAGTGGATCACTTTGGTTCTGTAGGCTGATCATCTCTATCCCATTCATTTTACCACAGAGTTAATATGGGGTTTGTTACGTGTTTGGTCTGTAACATTGGGAATAAACAGGGGAACGTTGTTACATTGATACATAGATACATAGATACATAGATAGATAGATAGATAGATAGATAGATAGATAGATAGATAGATAGATAGATAGATAGATAGATAGATAGATAGATAGATAGATAGATAGATAGATAGATAGATAGATAGATAGATACTTTATTGATCCCCGAGGGGAAATTTCATCAAAATCCAGAACGAAAATACACAGACAGATACACGATACATGATACATAGTGCAGCAGAATGAAAAAGTTAAAAAAAATACAAGAATTCTGGAGTGCAAAAAGCTATAAAAATACATTGCATAGTATGGGTGAATGGCTGAATATGTGCACTATACATTGTTACAGAGTGTTAGGTGTAAAAAAAAAGGATACAATTATTGCAAGTTGACATAGATAAATAAGGAGTATTTGGATGGTTAACTATACTATACAGGTCGATGGCAGAGAAATACTTAAATAGCTAAAATAGCAAGGCTTATCCCCAGGACAGAGCTAGCTTCCTGATCATCTTATTTACCCGAGAAGCATCACCAGCCTTTATGTTGGCGCCCCAGCACACCACTGCAAAAAGATGGCACTGGCCACCACAGACTGGTAGAAAGTATGCAGTAGTTTACTGCACACGTTGAAGGACCTGAGCCTCCTCAGAAAGTAGAGTTGGCTCTGGCCCTTTTTTTTACAGAGCCCTGGTGTTACCAGTCCAATCCAGCCTGCTATCCATATGGACTCCCAGGAACTTGTATAAACCAACCATTTCCACATCCATCCCCTGTATAGGGACTGCAGTCGTTTGGGCCTTGGTTCTCCTGAAGTCCACCACCATCTCCTTTGTTTTTCTTATGTTGAGCTGAAGGTGGTTCTGCTCACACCACATCACAGAGTCATTGATTATGCTCCTGTACTCCTCCTCCTGCCCACCCCTGATGCACCCTACAATTGCGGAGTCATCCGAGAACTTCTATAGGTGGCATTTTTCAGAGTTATATCTGAAGTCCGAGGTGTAGAGGGTGAACAGGATAAAGCCAGCACCCCTCCCTTACCCTTACCGGAAGAAGTGCTATGCCTGTCCACTCTGATGGTCTGTAAACCGCCAATAGTTACATTCTCTATGGGGATGTTATCATTCAGCCATGTCTCTGTAAAGCATATTAGGCTAGCTTCCCGGTAGTCTCTTTGACCACAGACCAGCCCCTCAAGCTCATCCACCTTGTTATGTAGCGATCTCACGTTGCCCATATTGATAGACGGTATAGCCGGCTTGTACTTACTCAGCTTTGCTTTACACTTCCGACCTGCCCTGCATACACATCGTCGCCTTTTCAACTCTTCCGGAATATCAAACTTTTACCTGGGGTGCAATAGCGCTGAGTATGCTAAATCCAGGAGTTGGGCTCGGTTGTAAATAACTGAGGACTCGTGTGAATGTTCTGGGCTGAGAAAAATTAAAAGTGCCTCAGTGATAAAAAGGGCCGCTAAAACCTTCGTAAAACAGTAGCGCTCCATAATCCTGAACTATTATAGTTCAACTGTTGCAAAAAAAAACTCACAAAAAACATACTAAAACAACAATTAACGCACAAACAATGGGAGCTGCTTAACAGGCGACCAAACAGGGCGGAGCCAACCATGCTGGGGATAAACAGGGAATAAACATAGAAAGTGAGACCAGAGGGTATTTTAATTTCATGCATGCGTTTATTTTTTTTAAACATTTTTTATTTGCAAGGGCTACAAAAACATTGTTAAATACATTGTATACACAATTATCTATTTCATATTCTATTTTTTTTTTTTTTTTTTTTTTTTGCAAGGGGGCTACAAAATGTTTACCTCATAGGTCACCTATAAAGTAAGGGGTTTTGAAACCATAAATTGTTCACATAGTTTTGTGATGATCAGATTTCCAATGGCAGTTAATTTCACTTCTCCTTGGCTGTGATTCTGTCTAGTTTAGCCACTGCAGAGTGAAGGGAATGGCTTCCAAGATGGCAACTCTTTCTTGCCACTTGAACAGACATTGATAGGACTATATACATATTCCCACAATGTGGGAAATTATTTGTTTAACAAATAAAAGAGGATTTACTGTACATTTGAAAAGTCCCATGTGGAAAATCTCAGAACGTTTATGATTTGTTTCCAAGAGGTACAATGTTGTCTGGGGTTTATGCAGGTGCCACGGAGGAAACCTCTGTTTTTGATGTAGATACTTCGGAGCCATCGTCTTCCGCCTTGCCAAAGAGCTGCATGATGCACGTACGGAACTGGGGGGAGAGAAGAAGAATAACATGGAGGGAAAAGCTTCAAAATAGAAGTCTACGTTTAGCTAGAAATTAGTCCTTTGATAACCACTTTATTATTAACGGTTCATAATACAGACAAACACACCAACCTGTTTGTTCATGAAGACATAGATAACTGGATTCCATATGGTGGCGCTTTTGGCAAAGTAGGCTGGCAGAGCAGCTGCCAGAGGGTGGAAAGCATACCCAGGGTTAGCCGCAGCAAAGCAGGCAAAGGCTGTGTAAGGTCCCCAGCATACACAGTAAGCAAAGATCATGACAACAACCATCCTGGACACTTCCTTCTCAGCTTTCTGTGTTGACTCAGAGTCTTTCTGCTGGGCAGCAACCTGTGGCCATTCAGAAGGAGTATCAGATGGTTACGTATAAAGTAGATTTAAACCACTAATATGCATTTTCAAACGGTACACTCGACCATTACTGTATTGAACAACATAGTTGCTTGCTACAGTATAATATATTTGAAATATCACTTACAGCACGGATGGCCAGCCACACAAACAGGTAGCAGAAGACGATCACTCCCAGGGGCAGGAAGCAGCATGTGATCATGAGAACGATCATGTAGGACAGGACTCCAGGATCCTCATTTCCTCCGAACACATCAGGTCCACAGGAAGTCTTCAGGCCATGAGGCCAGTACCTGGTGGAGGGAGAGAGATACAGAGATGGGTTGAATAATGACATTTTTTGAACAATGGACTTTTTAGTATCTATCTATCCTCAGCGAAATCAAAAGAGAACAAAGCCCACCTGCTCCAGCCAAAGATGGGAGGGGCACACCAGAAAGCAGACCAGACCCAGGAGAAGATAATACCTCCCATAGCCCATTTGGCATCAAACTTGACATTTCCAAAGGGCTTGCACACCACCACCCATCTCTCCCAGGAGATGACAGCCAAAGACCACAGACCAGCAATACCTGCATGAGATACACACATTAGACAAAAATCCATATTTGTTTGTATTTATTTAACTAGGCAAGTCAGTTAAGAACAAATTCTTATTTACAATGACGGCCTACCCCGGCCTCACCCTCCCCTAACCCAGATGATGCTGGGCCAATTGTGCGCCGCCCTATGCAACTCCCGATCACGGCCGGTTGTGATACAGCCCGGGATCGAACCCAGGTCTGCAGTGCCTTAGACCGCTGCACCACTCGGGATCCCATTCTGGTTACTGTCACTATGCTATGATGCTTTAGCAACAGCCAATTACTCTTTCCCAGCGCCGTGTAGAAACGTAGAATTTCCTTTTTAAATATGAAATAAGAAGTAGTCCAGAAAATGACATGTTACCGCAAGTGGCGACGGTGAATCCCTCAAAGACACACATTGGGTGTCCAAGAATGAAGTAGCCAAACATCTGGTTGCAAACACTGATGGTGCTAGCCAAAAGTGTCTCCGCAATGTCAGCAAAAGCAAGGTTGACCAAGATCCAGTTGAGAGGGTGTTGGAGCTTCTTGAATTTCGCAGTGGCCACCAGTACCAGGCCATTGGTGAAGGTGGAGGCGACCACCACAAAGAGCATCCAAAGTGTTGAGATGTTGTACACCCATCTTGGAGCGATGTGGTAGTTGGGGCCCTCGAAAGGATCTGCAAAAGAAGAAGTGGTAAATGTTATAATTTAATCTAAACTAAATATAAATTCCTGAGTTATTGATGTAATTATATGAGGACAGTAACCAATATGTTGTGCACCAGAAGTTATGAACACGAAAAACGTTGCCATGACTCCTGATACAAATAGCTAAATCTACTGGTTGTATCATTGTGCATACTGCTACTGCCAGTTATGAATGGTGTGTCTGCTGTTTGTGAAATAACTTATGAGAGACTACACTGCAACAAAAGACCTTTAGTTTTAGAAAAGGATGCCATTACCTCTGTAAATCTACAATAACTACAGTCTTTTAGGGAATCCCCAGAATTAGGCTCTTTCAGTCCTTCTACCAAATGATATCACGTCCAGGCACTACACTGGCAGGATGTTCTGTACCTTTGGTGTGATTGCTGTTGGTGTAGGAAAAGCCAGACTCTCTTGTTGTATCTTCTTGTCGTCTTGCAGCAAACACTCCTAGCTCTGCCATCCTGGACTGGTTAACAGGAGTTTCTGAAGTTCACTGCTAAAGTCCCGTCTGTGCTTCTCCACTGCTCTAGTTTATATACTGTCCTGTGGGTCTTTGGCAAAGGATTATGGTCTTGGAGTAATTAGGGCATGGTGTGCTGTGGTATGGGCTGGACTGTCTTTTCTTAATTAGTGTTAATTAACACAAACGACTAATTACGAAGGATTTCAGAGGGCCATAATCTTGTTTGAAAGGGCATTGGTGGCAAAGGAGGTTAAAAGTCATTTAAATGGAACGCTGCTGGCACCAGTGCCCAGACTTGTCAGTGGAAAGCCACATTTGAGGTACTTGCTTTAACTCTTAGTGACTGGTAGTACTTATTGCTGTACTGATTTCATATTTGAAAAGTAGACCAAGGTGACATACCCTTTAAGTTTTTGTATACGATGCGTTGTTGGGAAAAGTGGTCAAGGTAGCTGATTTGTGACAGAAGTCACAATGTTTACTCATCGTCTCATGCTTGGAATGTGCTTCCCCGTTGTTATCATTTGAAAGTTCTGAAAAGTGCCATGGCATTTCATTCAACAGTGGGAAGTTAGCTAAATTAGTTGATGTGGTTACTAAAACAACTATAATTCTTGATTGGTAGTAGATATTTCTGTACACCATCTTACCTTTGTCTAACTTGTTCGGAAAGTGGTCAAAACAGCAGTTGTTTCACAAAATTGTAACAAAACGTTGTTACTAAAACAGCTGTATAGTTAGATCTGTACAATATATTTCTGTTCCGATTCCAGATTTGAATAGCAGAGAAGTAGACCAAGATGTCACACCCTCTACGTTTTTGTCTAACTTCTTGGTAACCAAAGTCATGATGCCATAAGTGGACAGATGACTAAAAGATCAAAAAGTTAAATACTTAAGAAATATAAAAGTTATCAAAAAGTTAAATGTAAGCAACTCAATCGAGACCGGTCAACACGCTTTAAAATTTGAACAGTGCTTCTAGCTTAATCGTTGTGAGAGGAGTAGCATGCAGAATAATAACAATACTTGGAACCAAGATTTAATGTCTAATGACAATATTAGGCCTGTACTATGTAACATGTAGAATGGTATCCTTAGACAATATTAGACCTGTACTATGTAACATGTAGAATGGTATCCGTAGACAATATTAGGCCTGTACTATGTAACATGTAGAATGGTATCCTTAGACAATATTAGGCCTGTACTATGTAACATGTAGAATGGTATCCTTAGACAATATTACGCCTGTACTATGTAACATGTAGAATGGTATCCTTAGACAATATTAGACCTGTACTATGTAACATGTAGAATGGTATCCTTAGACAATATTAGACCTGTACTATGTAACATGTAGAATGGTATCCTTAGACAAAATTAGACCTGTACTATGTAACATGTAGAATGGTATCCTTAGACAATATTAGACCTGTACTATGTAACATGTAGAATGGTATCCTTAGACAATATTAGACCTGTACTATGTAACATGTAGAATGGTATCCTTAGACAATATTAGACCTGTACTATGTAACATGTAGAATGGTATCCTTAGACAATATTAGACCTGTACTATGTAACATGTAGAATGGTATTCTTAGACAATGTAAGGCCTGTACTATGTGGCATGCCAGATGGTAAAGAAGCTTATTTGGACAAGTGGGGTTGCTCAGGACTTAACCTTAGAACATCTAATTGGTATTGACAGAAGTGCGGTCAGAAACAATTTAATCTCTCCTGAATGATGGTTAAATTTGGAGAAGCACGGTTTATCAAAATTACGCTGTAGTAGAGCTAGAGCTCTTGAATGAGACGTTTAACTCACAGAGCTGAGAAGACCTCCAATGGCGCCAGCAATCATGATGACGCACATCAACAGTCTGTTAACGTGTTCCCTCCCTCTGTCGTTTCTTTATTTTGGTTCTGTTTGCACCATTCTTGACTGTTTGACTGACTGTTTCACTGTTGACAGATGTTTGCACCATTCTTGACTGTTTGACTGTTTGACTGTCTGTTTCACTGTTGACAGATGTTTGCACCATTCTTGACTGTTTGACTGTTCGACTGTCTGTTTCACTGTTGACAGATGTTTGCACCATTCTTGACTGTTTGACTGTTTGACTGTCTGTTTCACTGTTGACAGATGTTTTCACCATTCTTGACTGTTTGACTGTTTGACTGTCTGTTTCACTGTTGACAGATGTTTTCACCATTCTTGACTGTTTGACTGTTTGACTGTCTGTTTCACTGTTGACAGATGTTTTCACCATTCTTGACTGTTTGACTGTCTGTTTCACTGTTGACAGATGTTTCACCATTCTTGACTGTGTGAGTGTGTGACTGTTGACAGATGTTTTCACCATTCTTGACTGTTTGAGTGTGTGACTGTTGACTGTTTGAGTGTGTGACTGTTTCACTGTTGACAGATGTTTCACCATTCTTGACTGTTTGAGTGTGTGACTGTGTGACTGTGTGACTGTTTCACTGTTGACAGACGCTCCTCCTTTTGTGTTCATTAGTTTAGGCTATACAACAACTAAACCATTAAATTGAATGGTATAATTTGTTCCATGGTACTCTTTAAAAAAAGGTGCTATCTAGAACCTTAAAGGGTTCTTTGGCTGTCCCCATAGGAGAAGCCTTTCAAGAACCCTTTTTGGTTGCAGGTAGAACCCTTTCTAGAGAGGGTTCCAACTGGAACCCAAAAGGGTTATCCTTTGGGGACAGCAGAATAACCCCTTTCTAAGAGTGTATGGACTGCAGTCTTTTCTTAATTACCGTCAATTACCATAAACGACTAATTAGGAACTTGGCGCTGATCGTAGTCTACTTCCAGACCGGGGTTGGTTGACTCACGGATTGGTTGTCACAGTGCTAATTAAATTAGTAAATTCTTTGAAAAAAACTCATCCACCTGGTCAATTCATGTCTGCATAACAGAACATCGAGGTGAGGTGAATTCATGTCTGCATAACAGAACATCGAGGTGAGGTGAATTCATGTCTGCATAACAGAACATCGAGGGGAGTTGAATTCATGTCTGCATAACAGAACATAGAGGTGAGGGGAATTCATGTGTTTTTCAAGGGTGAAAGTAAAAAAATAACAGTATTTTCTTTGTAAATGTTTTAATAATGGGTTAGGGTTATCCATGACCAGTTATGTTTGTTGAAAAGAGGAAACGAAGAGATGTATTTCAAACCTGTTTCTGAGTTTCTAGGTCAAACCATGTGCATGTTGTAACAGTGAGAGAGTGAGAGTGAGACAGAGTGAGAGAGAGACAGAGTGAGAGACACAGAGAGAGAGCGTGAGAGTGAGACACAGAGAGAGAGTGAGAGTGAGACAGAGAGTGAGAGTGAGAGTGAGAGTGAGAGTGAGAGAGAGAGATGGGGTGAACAGTGACATTAGATATGAGAGCGACCTACACCCTAATGGGGTGAACTTTGACATTAGATATGAGAGAGACCTACACCCTAATGGGGTGAACTTTGACATTAGATATTACACAGTGAGAGTAAACTTCATCTCGACCCCTGTACCTTCTGCTTTGTGTAATAAAACATAGACGTCCTCAATGCATCTTTGGCCTATGCAACACATAGATAATGGCCTCAGAAAGAGATCTAAGGACAGGTGCGTCACTACTCACAGACAACTGAATGATGTTGGCAAGGTGTGAATGAGATAATTAGGTGATTGTTAAAAGGATAAGAGAGGACCATGGAGTTAAGGAGTCGGTCCAGGGTAAGTACCTGAGATAAATACATCCAGGTGAGGAAGTCCTGACACACCCAACTAAGGTGTCAGATCACCACAATACCAGGAAGACACAGCATTAGGTAAAGGAAGTATTAAAAGACACAGAATTCTAATGCTTAGGAAGGAAAAGTTGACTGTCCCCTTTAGCTGTAATCAAATCCCCATACATTGAGGCTCACTCCACTTTGTCTTCAGTAATATGTTTACTGTAAATGTTAGGGTATTTTCTTTGCAGGTCCTAAATATGACTGACACTTTGGTTCCAGTGTTTAGCATGGAGGAGAGGAGAGGAGAGGACTCTCAGCAGTCGCTCCAGTGTTTAGGATGGAGGAGAGGACTCTCAACATGTCACTACATAATGTAGCCAACGTAGTGTAAATGTAAGGTCAACAGTTCAATAAAAATGGACGCTTAAGTAGAAGTATACATGGGTGGAGCTGACCATGAGTATCCATTCTAAGCCTTTTCAGGGCAAAGGTCCATGTAGAAAAACTCCAGATTAACCAGACAAGCACTGGTACTACTACTCTGCTGTTTAGTCCAAGTAGAAAAACTCCAGATTAACCACACAAGCACTGGCACTACTACTCTGCTGTTTAGTTCATTGCCACAGTTGACCTACTAGAGGGCAAAAGTCCATTATGAAGAACTCCCACCCACCACACCACCTCTCCACCCCACCTCTCCACCCCACCTCTCCACCCCACCTCTCCACACCACCTCGATCCCTCATCTCTTATTAGCACCCTACTGGCCTGTAGGTCCTGACACGTCTTCTCTCCCTCTAATTCCAGGGGATCCTGCCCCCTCTTCCACTCTGCAACCTTACCCACAAATCCCTTTACTACTGCACTGATTCCATCTCTTCCGTCTCTGCCATATTAAAATGACATCATCAATAAGGGACATTATCAATCACCATCCATCAACCGGCCAACCTCACTCCCCCAAATCGATGAGTCCCGGGGTTTGTGTTGTGTAGCTCTACGCTGATGCAGTGATGCAGGCCAGGCTTGGGCAGGTTACCAGATAATGCATGGGAAGGAATCAGTGATGCAGGGCCAGGCTTGGGCAGGCTACCAGATAATGCATGGGAAGGAATCAGTGATGCAGGGCCAGGCTTGGGCAGGTTACCAGATAATGCATGGGAAGGAATCAGTGATGCAGGGCCAGGCTTGGGCAGGTTACCAGATAATGCATGGGAAGGAATCAGTGATGCAGGGCCAGGCTTGGGCAGGTTACCAGATAATGCATGGCAAGGAATCAGTGATGCAGGGCCAGGCTTGGGCAGGTTACCAGATAATGCATGGCAAGGAATCAGTGATGCAGGGCCAGGCTTGGACAGGTTACCAGATAATGCATGGGAAGGAATCAGTGATGCAGGGCCAGGCTTGGGCAGGTTACCAGATAATGCATGGCAAGGAATCAGTGATGCAGGGCCAGGCTTGGGCAGGTTACCAGATAATGCATGGCAAGGAATCAGTGATGCAGGGCCAGGCTTGGACAGGTTACCAGATAATGCATGGGAAGGAATCAGTGATGCAGGGCCAGGCTTGGGCAGGTTACCAGATAATGCATGGCAAGGAATCAGTGATGCAGGGCCAGGCTTGGACAGGTTACCAGATAATGCATGGGAAGGAATCAGTGATGCAGGGCCAGGCTTGGGCAGGTTACCAGATAATGCATGGCAAGGAATCAGGCATGGTCCCAAATGGCACCCTATTCCCTATGTAGTGCACTACTTTTGACCAGGCCCCATAGGGATTATGGTGCCATTTGGGACCATTCCTCTTATCATCACTATGCCTCTGAGCTGTAGTTATATTTCATATTTTTATATTTCACATAATAACCAAATCCCACAATCCCACTCCCCTTCCTATCCCAACCTGGCAGTACTGACAAAGGCAATACAGCTTCCCTGCTACTAAAGAATAGACTGGTGATGCTGCCATGCAGTTAATGTACTGTATGTACTACACCATACAATAAAACACGTGCAAATGTTGAACATGTTTCTTACACTACAGTATCTCTCTGTTAAAATGTGTATCTAACAACTATTTTAGAAAGGTGAAGAGAGTTTAGTTAAAAAGAGCATTCAGATTCCAAAGGTTACATCAGGGCATATTGTATTGAGCAGAACAGAGGAGAACAGAACAGAGCAGAGCAGAACAGAACAGAACAGAGGGGAACAGAACAGAACAGAGGGGAACAGAACAGAACAGAGGGGAACAGAACAGAACAGAGGGGAACAGAACAGAACAGAACAGAGGGGAACAGAACAGAACAGAGGAATCCCTCATCATCACTGTAAATCAGACAATATGTAGTAGAAGCCAGACACAGAGGCTTTCTCTAACTAGTAAAGGGCTCAGCAAGTGAAGTAGAGCCACACTTCCTTCTGATTGAAACTAATACAAAGAGCCATGGGGACTGAAACGTGGTGTGACAAATGTGAGGGTTCAATATTTTGACATACATTCATTTACTGAGATAGAGTTATTTAGCCACAGAGCGTATCGGAGAAAGAACATGTCTGTATTAATCTAACTCAGAAAGGTGAGAGTGAATACAGATTAAATCACTCATATTGACGCTACAGTTCATTTCAGAGATGGAGTTAGCTAGCTCCTTCAACCCCCATCCCAACTCACTCTACCTAACCTGGCCCAGCCACCAGCCACCCACCTCACTGCCATGGAGGAGATTACTTTCTGAACACAACATGTCACCCTCTCCTCAGCCCCAACATGTCACCCTCTCCTCAGCCCCAACATGTCACCCCCTCCTCAGCCCCAACATGTCAGACCCTCCTCAGCCCCAACATGTCCCCCCCTCCTCAGCCCCAACATGTCCCCCCCTCCTCAGCCCCAACATGTCACCCCCTCCTCAGCCCCAACATGTCCCCCCCTCCTCAGCCCCAACATGTCACCCCCTCCTCAGCCCCAACATGTCCCCCCCTCCTCAGCCCCAACATGTCAGCCCCCTCCTCAGCCCCAACATGTCACCCCCTCCTCAGCCCCAACATGTCACCCCCTCCTCAGCCCCAACATGTCCCCCTCTCCTCAGCCCCAACATGTCCCCCTCTCCTCAGCCCCAACATGTCACCCCCTCCTCAGCCCCAACATGTCCCCCTCTCCTCAGCCCCAACATGTCCCCCTCTCCTCAGCCCCAACATGTCCCCCTCTCCTCAGCCCCAACATGTCACCCCCTCCTCAGCCCCAACATGTCACCCCCTCCTCAGCCCCAACATGTCCCCCCCTCCTCAGCCCCAACATGTCCCCCTCTCCTCAGCCCCAACATGTCACCCCCTCCTCAGCCCCAACATGTCACCCCCTCCTCAGCCCCAACATGTCCCCCTCTCCTCAGCCCCAACATGTCACCCCCTCCTCAGCCCCAACATGTCACCCCCTCCTCAGCCCCAACATGTCACCCCCTCCTCAGCCCCAACATGTCACCCCCTCCTCAGCCCCAACATGTCACCCCCTCCTCAGCCCCAACATGTCAGCCCCTCCTCAGCCCCAACATGTCACCCCCTCCTCAGCCCCAACATGTCACCCCCTCCTCAGCCCCAACATGTCACCCCCTCCTCAGCCCCAACATGTCACCCCCCTCCTCAGCCCCAACATGTCACCCCCTCCTCAGCCCCAAATGAAAAGAAAAAACAACAAGGAAAATTAAAGGGCCAAGATGAAAGTTCACTCTTTTTCCCAACCTCCTTTTGTATTGATCTCTCCATCCATCACACACACCCCTCCATCTTTCTGGGGTGTTGGGTATTGATTACTACTAATGCGTTGGGCCTGTCGGTCATCCTACAGGGAGAGATGGAAGGCTATAGCTGGGTTTGGTGACAGTTTCAGACCAGTTCTTCACCAAAGACAGAGTGGCTGTAATGGGGGGCCATTGTTACTTATCACGTTAATAACTCTCCCAAGTTCACAGCATTGTGTTCCAGCTGAGTGAACATCAGTCTATAGTTAGGAACATTACTGGTCATTCTGTCCCGCTAGCTAGACTTTTGTTTCACTGTCTACAGCAGGTGAAGAGCTGAAAGCCTCCAGCAGGTGAAGAGCTGAAAGCCTCCAGCAGGTGAAGAGCTGAAAGCCTCCAGCAGGTGAAGAGCTGAAAGCCTCCAGCAGGTGAAGAGCTGAAAGCCTCCAGCAGGTGAAGAGCTGAAAGCCTCCAGCAGGGTCTCAAGGCTGTAGTGCAGGTAAATAGAGTATAAAACTGTTTTAATGTAGTGACCATTACCAGCCCAACAACCCACCATTACCAGCCCAACAACTCACCATTACCAGCCCAACAACTCACCATTACCAGCCCAACAACTCACCATTACCAGCCCAACAACCCACCATTACCAGCCCAACAACCCACCATTACCAGCCCAACAACTCACCATTACCAGCCCAACAACCCACCATTACCAGCCCAACAACTCACCATTACCAGCCCAACAAGGTGGGGGCTAGGTTCTCACATATAGTCAGCTGAAGTCACATGAACACATGGGAGAGGTACCAGTCAGTAGGCTGGATTTACAGGGTGGTTTTCTAGTAGATGACTGCAATAGTAGTCATATTTAAGTTCATAGAGACATTACATTTAGTGTGTTACTTCACCACTTCTCAGATCTCCATGTGTCTTCATGCCTAACTAGATGTCATAAAGAGAACATTTGTGGCAAGTTTCAATTAAAAACAAATTACTTATAGGAAGCTGACAGTCTGAGATAAAAAAGACAAAACACAGGTGTGAAATTATTCAATATTGAAGCATTGGACCTCTCACTAAAGGCTTCAATCATACCAAAAACATATTTAAATCCAAACTGGTTCTCTAATAGATTAGTAAGAATGGCTCTTCACATGTAAAAAAAAAAAAAAAAAAAAAAAAACATTTTCCCCTTCATTCAGGTTACAGCCTCTAAGTTTTTATTTGAAAATGAAATAATCTCCAAAATATCACTACTTTTAAAACAAGCAATAGAAAGCTGGTTGCTATTTCAATTTTAATCCTCCAGAAAAGATAGAACAAATATTTAAACAATATTATGGTTAAACTCAAATATGCTAATTGGTTAAAAAAACATTATATTTGGAAGATTTTTTTTTTAAACGGTATGAACTTTGTAAATTATATAATACACAGGACTGATGGAGCTCTGTCACACATACAGTTAACAAAAATATATATGGAAATGTCTGCTCTATCCAAATGTACAACCAACTGATTGCAGCATTACTGAAAAAATGGAAGAGTCAAGTGGAAATATACCAGCTTCATTTAAGGAACAAAAAAACTGACAGCTGTGCCATATAGATTGCAAAACCGATTCCATGGCACATGGTTTATGAACTGATTTACAAAAACAACGGCTGATCAAAGTTTTTCAATTTAAATTATTATACAAAATTCTTCCTACCAATAGAATATTATATACAGTACTGTATATGGGGGATACAACCTTCCCAGCTCTGCAGATTTTGCTGCGAAGGGACAGAATAATTAGATCACTTCTTTTGGCACTTATCACGATGCATGGGTAGGGAACGAGGCGCAGAACTGGAGTGAACAGACATTCCTTTATCTCCTATAAAAAAATCAAAAACCGAAACAAAGGTCGCGACCGTGAACTAGCGTAACCACAAACCAAGGAACGCACACAAGAATCCACAACGCAGGTGGAAAACAATGGAACATAAATAGAATCCCCAATTAGAGACAATTCGAGACAGCTGCCTCTAATTGGGGATTGAAATTAACTAAAACAGAAACCACCCCAGTCTATTGTCAGGTCCCAACTGTGGCCCTACAGCTCCCCCTAGAGGGAGCCAGAGACCTGGCCTCAGTCAGAGCTTGACAACTGTAGCTTGTTTTTGGTCGTAGGTTCAGGAATGACTTAAAAATTGCAACATTTACTTGGAGCTAACTCTGCAAATAGCACTGCTGGGTGATTTTAAGAAGTCATAGTCAATCGATCAATAGTATAATAATACTCTTAGCGAAGGTGTTGAGATGTTGGAGCAGGTGTCCACATACTTTTGGTCATGTAGTTTATACAGTGTTTACAAAGAAAGATATGGGGGACTGGAGATGATGCAGACAATTACACTGAGAGAAGCCACAATCTATCTGCAATATTAAAACTGATCTACACCCTACAAACAAAATAACACAGGTATGATGCTGGAGAATAAACAATGTATGTCTGCTTGAGGCTGTCGTTTAGAGGAACCATTTCTTCATTTCTAATGTAACCAGAGCTGGGGGGGGTTGCAGTGACATGGAAAACAGAAGAAAACTACTTTGTTGACAGGGCAACAAAGTAAGTTTGGTCCATAGCTGCTCAGCACCTACTGAACCTAGAAGAAGAACAGAACTTCTCCACTGTGGAACAGATGGCTGCTAAGACAATGTACTGAATACATTAACAGCATGTGGGCGTTTAAAGACGACCAGGAGAGGAGCGTATACATAATATTGATTGGTTTCTATGTGTGGATGAAAGCAGTAGGTCTGGTATATGTAACTCTCTGCAAGGATGCTCTGGCAGTGTAATTGTACAGTCTGTATTTCTACAGTTCTAGTCATTAGTAATATTGATCAATTTCATAACCCGCCCCCAGTCAGGAGAAATCATCTTATTTAACACACTGGGCAACTCTAAACCCGCCCCCAGTCAGGAGAAATCATCTTATTTAACACACTGGGCAACTCTAAACCCGCCCCCAGTCTGGAGAAATCATCTTATTTAACACACTGGGCAACTCTAAACCCGCCCCCAGTCAGGAGAAATCATCTTATTTAACACACTGGGCAACTCTAAACCCGCCCCCAGTCTGGAGAAATCATCTTATTTAACACACTGGGCAACTCTAAACCCGCCCCCAGTCAGGAGAAATAATCTTATTTAACACACTGGGCAACTCTAAACCCGCCCCCAGTCAGGAGAAATCATCTTATTTAACACACTGGGCAACTCTAAACCCGCCCCCAGTCAGGAGAAATCATCTTATTTAACACACTGGGCAACTCTAAACCCGCCCCCAGTCAGGAGAAATCATCTTATTTAACACACTGGGCAACTCTAAACCCGCCCCCAGTCAGGAGAAATCATCTTATTTAACACACTGGGCAACTCTAAACCCGCCCCCAGTCTGGAGAAATCATCTTATTTAACACACTGGGCAACTCTAAACCCGCCCCCAGTCAGGAGAAATCATCTTATTTAACACACTGGGCAACTCTAAACCCGCCCCCAGTCTGGAGAAATCATCTTATTTAACACACTGGGCAACTCTAAACCCGCCCCCAGTCAGGAGAAATAATCTTATTTAACACACTGGGCAACTCTAAACCCGCCCCCAGTCAGGAGAAATCATCTTATTTAACACACTGGGCAACTCTAAACCCGCCCCCAGTCAGGAGAAATCATCTTATTTAACACACTGGGCAACTCTAAACCCGCCCCCAGTCAGGAGAAATCATCTTATTTAACACACTGGGCAACTCTAAACCCGCCCCCAGTCAGGAGAAATCATCTTATTTAACACACTGGGCAACTCTAAACCCGCTCCCAGTCAGGAGAAATCATCTTATTTAACTAAACCCAGGCTAGGCTACCTGCCGCCCTTGAACTATAAAAGACTGCAGAAGCGCTCCAGGTCAGGAATAATGTATCTTTATATTATCATAGTAGAGTAATGTAGGAGGGCTCCAGGTCAGGAATAATGTATCTTTATATTATCATAGTAGAGTAATGTAGGAGCGCTCCAGGTCAGGAATAATGTATCTTTATATTATTACAGTAGAGTAATGTAGGAGCGCTCCAGGTCAGGAATAATGTATCTATATATTATTACAGTAGAGTAATGTAGGAGCGCTCCAGGTCAGGAATAATGTATCTTTATATTATTACAGTAGAGTAATGTAGGAGCGCTCCAGGTCAGGAATAATGTATCTTTATATTATCATAGTAGAGTAATGTAGGAGCGCTCCAGGTCAGGAATAATGTATCTTTATATTATTACAGTAGAGTAATGTAGGAGGGCTCCAGGTCAGGAATAATGTATCTTTATATTATTACAGTAGAGTAATGTAGGAGCGCTCCAGGTCAGGAATAATGTATCTTTATATTATAACAGTAGAGTAATGTAGGAGCGCTCCAGGTCAGGAATAATGTATCTTTATATTATTACAGTAGAGTAATGTAGGAGCGCTCCAGGTCAGGAATAATGTATCTTTATATTATAACAGTAGAGTAATGTAGGAGCGCTCCAGGTCAGGAATAATGTATCTTTATATTATAACAGTAGAGTAATGTAGGAGCGCTCCAGGTCAGGAATAATGTATCTTTATATTATAACAGTAGAGTAATGTAGGAGCGCTCCAGGTCAGGAATAATGTATCTTTATATTATTACAGTAGAGTAATGTAGGAGCGCTCCAGGTCAGGAATAATGTGTCTTCTCCTCCTCACCTCTTCTTGGAGTCCGTTTGGAGAACAGCTGAAAGGGAGCGTTGTTCGGGAAGATATTTTCTGATATATTTCATCTTAATTGCCTCCAAATCCCATATTTACGTAGATGTTGTCTAACAAACGTTCACAAGTGTTTTGTGAAGCCAGTGAGGCCAGGAGAAATGGAGTGAAGGTGATATCTTTCAGTGTCAAACAGTCACTTAGAATACCATGCCTTAGCCAAAACCCAGCCCATCATCACACCACAAACGGAACAGCAGATCCTCAAAAAACATTTTATTAAAATGTTTCATTGCAGAAAAAGATAAGGGCCAGTAGTTTTGAGGACTGCATTTCTCATGTCTAGTGGTGACAGAATTCGTTAGGAGGCTTCAACTGTGTGTCCGATAATTGATCAAGTCAGTCTCATCATCCTTCGTTATTATGTCTGCAGAGGCTACTTTATCGCCATTTCTCGGTTCACGGTTTCCCACATATCTGGCCCATTGTTTGTTTGTTTGTTTGATCCACCACTAACCAAACTAAAGGACATTTTATGAAGCGTAGCGACCATTGTTTTGTTTCTCCAGAACCCAGATAGACGACGCCCGTTAAACAGTCATTAGTTATAAGAAAATAATAAAAGACTCTAAGCGGATCTATAGAAATGCGTTTAAACTGTGTTTGGTGGACTCTTACCACATCCATCTTTATCACTTTACTAATTAGCTTTTAATTAGAAGAGAAACTCAAAGGCCTTCAGATCAGCGGAGTGCAGCTGGATGTCTCAGAGAACAAAAGCCCAGCTTCTCTGGTGCGCTAATGTTACTTTTCACAACAGTTCTGTAGTAATGTAGTTAATACGTACCATTTGTCAGGATTTACTACCACGTGATCAGCAGCACCCCCACATCAGAAGTAGTAGCTTATAGAAGACAGGTCGAGGTATTCTAACTTGGCTAATTGAAGAAATAAAAACAAAACAACTTAAAATGGCCATCAAACCGTTTTTTTTTTTTCAGACTTTTACTGAGACTTTTCTCTCCTCTTAGAACCAGTGTTGATGTTAGCTTATATATTATTTCCTTTGATTGAACACAGCCATAATGAGAATCTGTGACCTTTACACTTCTCAACGGCTGCTCTCTGTACGCTCGCTGAGGAGGAGGTGGAGGTGGAGGAGGGATTGAAGAGGAGGATGGAGGGACGGAGTGATGGAGGTGGGAGGGATGGAGAAGGGACGGATGGAGCCTTAGTCACATGCATACCTAAGAACCCGGGAGTCTCTGGAGGAGTAAATTACGGTCCGAACCGACGCCTGAGAAGACGCTTCTTGTCTTCTCACAGGAGGAGGGGAGGGAGAGGTAAACAGCTGAGGGCTGCACATCGCAGGTGGCAGAGAGAGAGTTATGCACAATGGGAAATAGAAAACATGGCTGGCGGCTGAGCAGCAGGGCCTGAATAAGGAGGCTAGGAGGCTAGGAGGCTAGGAGGCTGGGAGGCTAGGATGCTAGGAGGTTGGGAGGCTAGGAGGCTTGGAGGCTAGGAGGCTAGGAGGCTAGGAAGCTAGGAGGCTGGGAGGCTGGGAGGCTATGAGGCTGGGAGTCTGGGAAGCTAGGAGGCTGCGAGTCTGGGAAGCTAGGAGGCTGGGAGGCTAGGAGGCTGGGAGGCTAGGAGGCTGGGAGGCTAGAAGACTGGTAGGCTAGCAGGCTGGGAGGCTGGGAGGCTAGGAGGCTGGGAGTCTGGGAGTCTGGGAAGCTAGAAGACTGGTAGGCTAGGCTGGGAGGCTGGGAGGCTGGGCCCCACATGGTTAACATGGCCTGAGGCTGGATGTGGTGGAGGAGTGGAGAGAATGGGGCGGGCCAGCAGGGTGAGACTTGAGAGGCTGTCAGCATATGATGAATCGTCAATGGCCTCAAAGTGGCTTTGTAATGCAAAAATGCAAACTTTCGAATATGTCAACAGACATAAATATGCTAATGATATTTCTCTCATAGCACCTGGCAAAAGTCTTTACCCGAATCCCATTAAATTAACAACAAAGGACAACAACATCAACAACATAAAAAAAATGGATCAGACCAGCGAGGCACAGTCATAGAGTTCGTCCCAAATGGCACCCTATTCCCTACCTATTGCACCACTTTTACCCAGAGCCCTATGAGGAACAGGGTGCCATTTGGGATGCAACCACAGTCACACTGTTAGAGAAAAGTGGCCACTACTGCAGAACAGAACCAAGCAGCCGTTTAACTGAAGGCTTCACGGAGCGTTTTGGTGTAGTGAAACCTCAAACAGAAATGTCCTGCGTCCCAAATGGCACCCTATTCCCAATAAAGAGCACTACCAGCCTGTTCAAAAGTAGTGTCCTATAAGGGGAATATGGTGCCATTTGGGACACAGGATGGAAATACCCTAACTCCCAGGTCACCTAGCTAGAGGGAGCCACCGGGCCCAGTATGGACTCCCCGCTGGGCTACTTAGCGCCTGAATAAAAGACGGGCCACCCTGCCTGATGGAACACACAGACACATAATGAAACAAGTTGTAATAACTGTAAATTAGTAGCACCCGTTCTGCCCCTGCTGTCAGAACACTGCAGTACAGTAAGTGAATGAGTGTTTCTGGGTAAAAGCCTGTTTGTGTTCATGTGGACTCATTGGATGGTTGTATCATCATAGGATGATTCAGAGGATGGTTGAGGAGTGTGGATCCATAAAGTGTCAAGAGAGGTCTTGCAATCCCTCAGGTGTGCATGTCTGTGTGGATTGACATTCTGGGTGCACGTGTAGCAGATGGGGATCTGTGAAACTCACTCCTCAGCCTGAAGTGTCCCCACTTGTGTTAGCTTTTCAGTGGCGCGGCTGGTAAGACGCTTCAGGCGGGTGGTGGTGTGTTTGAGAGGCAGAGGTCCTGGGGCTGAGCCTCAATATGAGCCGAGTCAAGAGGAAATTACACTGGCTAAGCAGGTCGTGTGACGTCCTTTACTTGGGGCATGGTAGGTGAGTGATTGTCTGAACACATTCTCTAGCCAGAGGGAGCCACCGCTGGGCTATAACCCATCAACTTCATTGTTAAAGAAATCAAACTAAATTGAATAAGGTAAGTATGCTAGCGGGGGTTAGGATGCTCTCCAATGATTTTCCCTCTAAAGTACCTTTATCAGAGCAAGAATAAATATCTCCATGCCACGTAAATAGCGAACATAATAACAGCAGGTCTCTCACACAGAGAAGGAATTACAGCATCGTTTTGTTTCCATTTATTTGTGACTAGATAATGGCAGGGAATCAAACAGAACCATTTCCATATTATTTCCTGTTCTCCGATGCGTTTATATCTCTGTGTCACTTCCTCTTTGTGTTGTCCCCTGTGCCCTTTGAAATAGGTTTTAGGGACAATTGCATCTTGTCAAGTTTTCTGCTTGACAAATCACAAATGCTGTCATAGCTGAGATATCTTTTTGTCCCAAAATTAGACGTGTCACAGGAGGACTGAGTCTCAAATGGCACCCTATTCCCCATATAGTGCACTTATTTTTACCAGGGCCCTATACCCTACACAGTGCATTCTGAATTCAGACCCCTTCCCCTTTTCCACATGTTGTTACGTTACAGCCTTATTCTAATACATATTTTTTCCCCTCATTAATCTACACACAATATCCCATGATTACAAAGCAAAAACAAGTTTCAAGTAATTTTTGCTAATATATTAAAAATGGAAAACTGCAAAAGCTTATTTACATATGTATTCAGACCCTTTGCTATGACACTCAAAATTACATTACTCAAGGTACATCCTGTTTCCATTGATCATCCTTGAGATGTTTCTACAACTTGATTGGAGTAAATTCAATTTATTGGACATGATTTGGAAAGGCACACACCTGTCTACATATGGTCCCACAGCATGTCAGAGCAAAAACCAAGCCATGAGGTCGAAGGAAATGTCCTTAGAGCTCCGAGACAGGATTGTGTCGAGGCACAGATCTGGGAAATGGCACCACAACATTTATTCAGCATTGAAGGTCCCCAAGAACACAGTGGCTTCCGTCATTCTTATATGGAAGAAGTTTGGAACCACCAAGACTCTTCCTAGAGTTGGCCGCCTGGCCAAACTGAGCAATCAGTGGAGAAGAGCCTTGGTCAGGGAGGTGACCAAGAACCCGATGGTCACTCTGACAAACCTCAGAGTTCCTCTGTGGAGATGGGAGAGCCTCCCAGAAGGACAACCATCTCTGCAGCACTCTTTGGCCTGAATGCCAAGTGTCACGTTTGGAGGAAACCTGGCACCATCCATACGGTTAAGCATGGTGGTGGCAGCATCATGCTCTGGGGATGTTTTTCAGCGGCAGGGAGACTAGTCAGGTTCGAGGGATGAAAACCTGCTCCAGGGCATAAGCAGACTGGGGTGAAGGTTCACCTTCCAACAGGACAACGACCCTAAGCACACAGCCAAGACAACACAGGAGTGGCTTTGGGACAAGTCTTGAACCTGATCGAAAATCTCTGGAGAGACCTGAATATAACTGTGCAGCAACGCTCCCCATCCAACCTGACAGAGCTTGAGAGGATCTGCAGAGAAGAATGGGAGAAACTCCCCAAATACAGGTGTGCCAAGTTTGTAGCATCATACCCAAGAAGACTTGAGGCCAAAGGTGCTTCAACAAAGTACTGAGTAAAGGGTTTGAATACTTATGCAAATGTTATGTTTCCGTTATTTATTTTAAATACAAAACCTGTTTTTGCTTTGTCATTATGGGGTATTGTGTGATGATGAAGATTGATGAGGGATAAAAACGTAATCAATTGTAGAATAAGGCTGTATCGTAATAAAATGTGGAAAAATGAAAGAGTTCTGAATACTTCCCAAAGGCACTGTGTGGTGCACTCCTTTTCACCAGAGCCCTATGTGTTTGCACTTGTTTAAAGTAGTGAGATCTCTCTTTTTCTATAGTTGCTGAATGTGGGTTAATTCATTCCCTGTCTAATGTAGCTCGGCCAGGGACACATTACCTCATTACCATACGGAGGATAAACGGATCCCCTCTGTGCTCCATTAAGCCAGCGGTCACCACTAGGCAGTGTAAAGTACTTAAGTAAAAATACTTTAAATATCTCTATTTGCACATCATCATTTGCACATCTATCACTCCAGTGTTAATTCTAATTTGTAAATCATCTCGCCACTATGGTCTATTTATTGTCCTACCTTCCTAACCTTGCACTACATTTGCACACTCTGTATATAGATGTTCTATTGTGTTATTGACTGTACGTTTGTTTATTCTCATGTGTAACTCTGTGTTGTTATTTGTCACACTGCTTTGCTTTGTCTTGGCCAGGTAACAGTTGTAAATGAGAACTTGTTCTTAACTGACCTACCTGGTTAAATAAAGGTGAAATAAAATTAAATACAAATAAAGTACTACTTAGGGAGTCATTTTTGTATCTGTACATTTATGACAACTTGTACTTTTACTTCACTACATTCCTAAAGAAAATACTGTACTTTTTACTCCATACATTTTTCCTGACACCCAAAAGTACTGGTTATATTTTGAATGCTGAGCAGAACATGAAAATGGTCCAATTCACCACTTATCAAGGCCAAGCACCTGCTACCCGCCCCCTATCATGGTCCTATCACGGCCAAGCACCTGCTACCCGCCCCCTATCATGGTCCTATCACGGCCAAGCACCTGCTACCCGCCCCCTATCATGGTCCTATCACGGCCAAGCACCTGCTACCCGCCCCCTATCATGGTCCTATCACGGCCAAGCACCTGCTACCCGCCGCCTATCATGGTCCTATCACAGCCAAGCAGCTACTACCCGCCGCCTATCATGGTCCTATCACAGCCAAGCAGCTACTACCCGCCCCCTATCATGGTCCTATCACAGCCAAGCAGCTACTACCCGCCGCCTATCATGGTCCTATCACAGCCAAGCAGCTACTACCCGCCCCCTATCATGGTCCTATCACAGCCAAGCAGCTACTACCCGCCCCCTATCATGGTCCTATCACAGCCAAGCAGCTACTACCGCCCCCTATCATGGTCCTATCACAGCCAAGCAGCTACTACCCGCCCCCTATCATGGTCCTATCACAGCCAAGCAGCTACTACCCGCCGCCTATCATGGTCCTATCACAGCCAAGCAGCTACTACCCGCCCCCTATCATGGTCCTATCACAGCCAAGCAGCTACTACCGCCCCCTATCATGGTCCTATCACAGCCAAGCAGCTACTACCCGCCGCCTATCATGGTCCTATCACAGCCAAGCAGCTACTACCCGCCCCCTATCATGGTCCTATCACAGCCAAGCAGCTACTACCCGCCCCCTATCATGGTCCTATCACAGCCAAGCAGCTACTACCCGCCCCCTATCATGGTCCTATCACAGCCAAGCAGCTACTACCCGCCCCCTATCATGGTCCTATCACAGCCAAGCAGCTACTACCGCCCCCTATCATGGTCCTATCACAGCCAAGCAGCTACTACCGCCCCCTATCATGGTCCTATCACAGCCAAGCAGCTACTACCGCCCCCTATCATGGTCCTATCACAGCCAAGCAGCTATTACCCGCCCCCTATCATGGTCCTATCACAGCCAAGCAGCAGTAAGTGAGAGACGATGCTCATTTTCAGCCTCACTGCTGTTGCATTTGCCCTAAATGCTCTGACGGTCGGTCACCGCTTTGCTGCGCAGCGCTCCTTCACAAGTCCATTACCTCAGAAATGGAGGGACGTTTTTAAAGGTGACACACATGCGCGGTTGGTAGAGAAAAATGCTTGATCATCAGATGAATTAGCTGTCAGAAAAGCGGCCAGGCGTCCTATCTATCTTTTTTTTCTCTGTGTTTGAGCGTATTGTAAGGCGGGACAAGACAAGGCCCTTTTCTGTAACATCATTTCAATTTGTTCCAGTACAAAGGTGATGATGCCTCGCTGAATTAATTATACGATCCATATCGGAGCAGCTAAGCTTTACCTCAGGCCCCTCTATCTCCCTTCAGGAGGGTGTCGTAAGACTGCTGTCTTACCAGATGCACTCCTAGCATCCCACCAAATTAGACCCTGTTCCCTGTATAGTGCACTTCTTTTGACCAGAGCCCACTCCATCCCCTCTATAAAGGGAATAGATTTGATTTGATTCGATATTTCTCCCTTGTCTTTTTTACAGATATCTGCGATAGGAAAAGATTCATGCCAAGAAAGAGAGACTTGGCATAGGCTAGACATGACGTCAAAAATACACATTCATGAGAGAATAACTAAACTAGTGAGAGCTAGGGTGCCATTTGGGACACGGCCCTATCCTCCGTGGTTCATCCCAAACACAGTTAGTGTACTGTATATTGTTATTGTTAAACGGTTGAAAGAGGATCAGCCCCTGGATCAAAGGTTCCCTGCTGTAGAGTTGATCTGATGTCAACCATAACCCTGTAGTCAAGCGTGATCAAACGCACATGTTTTAGTCGCTATAAAGAAATGACAAATGACCTGACGAAGATCATTTTAGGATCTAAATGTTGTTAATGATAATAATAATAATAATAATAATAATAATAAAGGGACTTGGTGGGCTCCAAGTTGGGGAGAACGGGCTCGTGGTAATGAGCAGAATCAGTGGAATGGGATCAAATACATCAAACACATGGTTTCCAGGTGTTTGATGCCGTTCCATTTGCTCCGTTCCGGCCGTTATTATGAGCCGTCCTCCCCTCAGCAGCCTGGCTCTTTTACAACTATAATCCTGCAAACCATAACGAGTCGTTAGGACGTCCCCGGGACATCACGAAATGGTCACCTAAAGTTGTCAGGACGTTGTGTCATCGACCCCTGGAGGTTTTGTGTAGTTCCTGGTATGTCCTGGGGATGTCCCCGAGGACGTTTTTAGGACATTCTTGGGACGTTATGTGATGGTCCCCTGGAGGTTTTGTCTAGTTCCCGGTTTGGTCCTGGGACGTGGCCGAGGTCGTTCTTGGTACGTTGTGTCACGGACCCCTGGAGAATTTTGACTAGTTCCCGGTTTGTCCCGAGCAACATCACCTGATGGTGTCAAATAAACGCTCTCCGGAAAAATAACGGAGAAAAAAAGTTCTACCTAGGGCATGTGGACCCTATTATCATTACATTAATGCTGCCAAGCCCATCAAAGCCCAGATTGGTGAACCACTGATCCATGTACTGCTTTTTGTCTTTTCGCAAACAGTGCTCTCAACATGCAGTGATTTTAACATAGTGTTTTGAATTTACAGATTACACACAATTTGACATACATTACGTTTTTATTCATACAATAATTATTACTTAACATGTCCTCACCTGGGATTTGAACTCACAAATCCTTGGTTCACTGCAATCTTGCTGCTATTTGCACTTCAAAGTAAATCTCAGCTCTGTTAAAAATACACTCAAATAAAACTAGTATATTTATCATAGTGATTCAAACAGGGAGCTAGAAAAATGTCCCCCAGGGAACGTTCCCTTGGAACCATAACGCAACGCCCTAAGGACTAATAAAATGAATGTCCTAAAAAGGTCCTGACATTGTCCTCAGTGAGACCTGGGAACTCACGGGGAACTAGACAAAGGTCCCCTAGAGAACATTTCCTTTGGGACTATCACACATAAGAACGTTCCCAGAATGTCAGAGGGATAATGTCCTCAGGACATCCCCTGTTTACTGGGAATAACCTCACATGTTATAATATCAGCACTGCTCTCCGCTTTACTCCATACTTCCAGGGTATCGATGTTGCAGGGGTTTAATTGTTAAGTCTATTTGCTTATTTTGCTTATTATTTTCATTTGTTTGTGATATTTCTTTCATTATAAACTCTTTGTCAGAACTTTTCCTAGGTTGAAAATAATATGATGTAAAATGAACATTGTTTAGTGAC
>CM042420.1:24718793-24736293 GCA_023634145.1 Thymallus thymallus
GTATGTTATGAGTATGTCATGAGTGCGTTATGAGTATGTTATGAGTATGTTATGAGTACATTATGAGTACTTTATGAGTACATTATGAGTATGTTATGAGTACATTATGAGTACATTATGAGTATGTTATGAGTGCATTATGAGTACGTTATGAGTATGTTATGAGTACATTATGAGTACATTATGAGTATGTCATGAGTGCATTATGAGTACGTTATGAGTATGTTGTGAGTACATTATGAGTACATTATGAGTACATTATGAGTACATTATGAGTATGTTATGAGTGCATTATGAGTACGTTATTTGTACATTATGAGTATGTTATGAGTACATTATGAGTACATTATGAGTACATTATAAGTACATTATGAGTACGTTATGAGTATGTTATGAGTTTGTTATGAGTATGTTATGAGTACATTATGAGTACGTTATGAGTATGTTATGAGTACATTATGAGTACATTATGAGTACGTTATGAGTATATTATGAGTACGTTATGAGTATGTTATGAGTACATTATGAGTACGTTATGAGTATGTTATGAGTACGTTATGAGTACATTATGAGTACGTTATGAGTATGTTATGAGTACGTTATGAGTACATTATGAGTACGTTATGAGGACGTTATGAGTACGTTATGAGTGCATTATGAGTGCATTATGAGTATGTTATGAGTATGTTATGAGTACATTATGAGTATGTTATGAGTGCATTATGAGTACGTTATGAGTATGTTATGAGTACGTTATGAGTACATTATGAGTATGTTATTAGTACATTATGAGTACGTTATGAGTATGTTATGAGTACATTATGAGTACATTATGAGTATGTTATGAGTACATTATGAGTATATTATGAGTACGTTATGAGTATGTTATGAGTGCATTATGAGTACATTATGAGTATGTTATGAGTGCATTATGAGTATGTTATGAGTACATTATGAGTACATTATGAGTACGTTATGAGTATGTTATGAGTGCATTATGAGTACGTTATGAGTATGTTATGAGTGCATTATGAGTACGTTATGAGTATATTATGAGAACGTTATGAGGACATTATGACGACGTTATGAGGACGTTATGAGTTCGTTAGGAGGACGTTATGAGGACGTTATGAGTACGTTATGAGTGCATTATGAGTATGTTATGAGTATGTCATGAGTGCGTTATGAGTATGTTATGAGTATGTTATGAGTACATTATGAGTACTTTATGAGTACATTATGAGTATGTTATGAGTACATTATGAGTACATTATGAGTATGTTATGAGTGCATTATGAGTACGTTATGAGTATGTTATGAGTACATTATGAGTACGTTATGAGTATGTTATGAGTACGTTATGAGTACATTATGAGTACGTTATGAGTATGTTATGAGTACGTTATGAGTACATTATGAGTACGTTATGAGTACATTATGAGTACGTTATGAGTATGTTATGAGTACGTTATGAGTATGTTATGAGTACATTATGAGTACGTTATGAGTATGTTATGAGTACGTTATGAGTACATTACCGTGACAGACCACATTTAGTACAACTTAAACTGTACAGTATAAGACCTTAAAGGGTTTTCATATCAGAATCCACCATAGTGTTAGTGTAGGTTAAGGGTTCCTGTCAGAATCCACCATAGTGTTAGTGTAGGTTAAGGGTTCCTGTCAGAATCCACCATAGTGTTAGTGTAGGTTAAGGGTTCCTGTCAGAATCCACCATAGTGTTAGTGTAGGTTAAGGGTTCCTGTCAGAATCCACCATAGTGTTAGTGTAGGTTAAGGGTTCCTGTCAGAATCCACCATAGTGTTAGTGTAGGTTAAGGGTTCCTGTCAGAATCCACCATAGCATGGTGGGACATCACTAATTAATGATCAAGGTAATGAATCATTGAATACAGAGTGTAGAATATATGCTCTCACAGTTTGGCTTGAAGTAAAATTTGCAAAATTAAAAACACAAATGTTTATCTACTTACCGTGCTACTTAACCTCATCATGACATAGATAGATAGATAGATAGATAGATAGATAGATAGATAGATAGATAGATAGATAGATAGATAGATAGATAGATAGATAGATAGATAGATAGATAGATAGATAGATAGATAGATAGATAGATAGATAGATAGATAGATAGATAGATAGATAGATAGATAGATAGATAGATAGATAGATAGATAGATAGATAGATAGATAGATAGATAGATAGGTACTTTATTGATCCCCCGGGGGGGAAATTTCATCACAAAGAGATCTCTCTACTTACAGTGCTACTTAACCTCATCATGACATCACAAAGAGATCTCTCTACTTACCGTGCTACTTATCCACATCATGACATCACAAAGAGATCTCTCTACTTACCGTGCTACTTATCCACATCATGACATCACAAAGAGATCTCTCTACTTACCGTGCTACTTATCCACATCATGACATCACAAAGAGATCTCTCTACTTACCGTGCTACTTATCCACATCATGACATCACAAAGAGGTATCTTTACTTACTGTGCTACTTATCCACATCATGACATCACAAAGAGATCTCTCTACTTACCCTGCTACTTATCCACATCATGACATCACAAAGAGGTATCTTTACTTACTGTGCTACTTATCCACATCATGACATCACAAAGAGATCTCTCTACTTACCGTGCTACTTATACACATCATGACATCACAAAGAGATCTCTCTACTTACTGTGCTACTTATCCACATCATGACATCACAAAGAGATCTCTCTACTTACCGTGCTACTTATCCACATCATGACATCACAAAGAGATCTCTCTACTTACCGTGCTACTTATCCACATCATGACATCACAAAGAGATCTCTCTAATTACCGTGCTACTTATACACATCATGACATCACAAAGAGGTATCTTTACTTACTGTGCTACTTATCCACATCATGACATCACAAAGAGATCTCTCTACTTACCGTGCTACTTATACACATCATGACATCACAAAGAGATCTCTCTACTTACTGTGCTACTTATCCACATCATGACATCACAAAGAGATCTCTCTACTTACCGTGCTACTTATCCACATCATGACATCACAAAGAGATCTCTCTAATTACCGTGCTACTTATCCACATCATGACATCACAAAGTCAACAACATGTGGAAATAAAACCCTAAGAGAAATTAAAACCCCTGAACAAGGCAGTTAACCCGCTGTTAAATAAATAAAATGTCATGTGATGTGAGGTGTGAACCATGGTCATGAAAAACTCACAGCTCTATCGGTATATATTACCTATGCACTAAACTAGATATTGAACCTACTACCGCAGACTATAAATGTTGAGCACATTTCAATAATGGCTTTTTAATATAGATCACAAAAAGGCAGTGCAGGCTTTCAGTTTCACTTTTGTGCAAGAAACATTTTATTATCAGTGTAGACTACAGCTAGTTGAAGTGAGAGCTGTCAGTTTAAACTGATGGTAAATCCTCTGGTACACCTCAGCAATGGAAGTGATTCAGTTCAGTCAAGTGTTGTTGACAGGCGGCATACAGGACAGGCCTGTTGGGGAGCTGCTGTGTGGGCATCTGACAACCCTGACAGTACATCTGGGGGTATTCTCTCTCTCTCTCTCTCTCTCTCTCTCTCTCTCTCTCTCTCTCTCTCTCTCTCAGTATTTCACTCAGACTAGTAAATCTCTTCACGTTCCTCTCCTCCAAAGCTGTTCTCTCTCTCTCTCTCTCTCTCTCTCTCTCTCTCTCTCTCTCTCTTTATATATATTTCACTCAGACTAGTAAATCTCTTCACGTTCCACTTCTCATAAGGACAGGCCTATTTCCTACCATTACTATACGGTTAATAAAACTCACCATTGGAAATAGTCAATGTCTTCCACTTAGGAAGACATTGATATGAAAACATACAATTTTTATGTCTCTGTGTCCAGTATGAAGGAAGTTAGTAGTTTTGTGAGCCAATGCTAACTAGCTTTAGGGCAAAGACTGGAAGTCTATGTGTATCTGCTAGTATGCTTGATGATGCACGTTTGACTTTTAATATGCAAATTAGGGTTAAGTGCTTTGCTCAAGGATACATCGACCAGTTTTCTTTCACCTTGGGTATTCGAACCAGCAACCTTTTGGTTACTGGCGCAACACTCTAACCTCTAGGCTACCTGCCACCCCTGTGTGTATCAAGAATGGTGCACCACCCAAAGGATATCCAGCCAACTTGACACAACTGTAGAAAGCATTGCAGTCAAAATGGGCCAGCATCCCTGTGGAATGCTTTCAACACCATGTAGAGTTCATGACCCAACGAATTGAGGCTGTTCAATATTAGTAAAGTGTCCTTAATGTTCAGTACACTCAGTAGATATCGGATGATTGGTTCAGTTCAGTATCATACTGTTTGTATATGTAGGCTTTAAAAGAGAGGCAGTGTGTTTGTATGTTGTTTATATATGAACTACCTACTGTAGGGGAGAGGCAGTGTGTTTATATATGAACTACATACTGTAGGGGAGAGGCAGTGTGTTTATATATAAACTACATACTGTAGGGGAGAGGCAGTGTGTTTATATATGAACTACATACTGTAGGGGAGAGGCAGTGTGTTTATATATGAACTACATACTGTAGGACCGAGGCAGTGTGTTTATATATGAACTACATACTGTAGGGGAGAGGCAGTGTGTTTATATATAAACTATCCACTCTGTCATCCACTCTGTTATCGCGAGGTTACAGACAGCGCATCCCAGTGCTTTCTTTGCCATTTCGGGGGATTTTAACCATGCATCACTCTCTTCAACGCTGCCCACGTTCAAACAGTTCGTGAAGTGCCCAACCAGGAATAATAAAACTCTGGACTTGTTATATGCTAATGCGAAGGATGCATACAACTCCACTGCACTCCCTCCCCTCGGTAGATCGGATCACAACCTTGTCCACCTCACCCCACTCTACAGGCCTATGGTCCAACAGCAGCCTGCAACCACCAGGACTATTAGGAGATGGTCCCCGGAGGCGAATGAGGCCCTACAGGACTGCTTTGAAACAACAGACTGGGATGTGCTCTGTGAGGCTCATGGGGAGGACATCGATGGACTCACTGACTGCATAACAGACTATATTAATTTTTGTGTAGACAACACTGTACCCACCAGGAAGGTACGCTGTTTCCCAAACAATAAACCCTGGGTCACCAGCGACCTGAAGGCCCTGCTGAATGAGAAGAAGAGGGCCTTCAAGGAGAAGGACAAGGACAAATTGAAATGCGTCCAGAGGGAGCTGAAGTTGCGGATTGCTGAGGGGAAGAGAGGGTATAAGGAGAAGATGGAGGACAAGCTGAGGCAGAGCCAGGTGAGAGAGGTGTGGAAGGGTATGAGAAATATCACTGGCTTCAAAAAGTCAAACAGTGGGCAGACGGAGGGGACCCAGGACAGAGCCAATGAGCTGAACCAATTTTTTAACAGGTTCGATACTGGCCCTGTCCACCTCCCCTCCAGCTCCCCAGACCACACACCCTCACGGCTATCCCACCCCCACTTTGCTCACAGCACCTCTGCTGAGACAATCAGTGACCCCACCTCCGCCCCTGCCCCCCCTGGACTGATCCTCAACACCCCCCTTCCCCCCACCTCCCCACCTGGGCTGGCTTTCACCACCAACCAAGTGAAGAGAGAGCTGGAGAGACTACACCAGTGGAAAGCGGCGGGCCCTGATGGCATCAGCCCAAGGGTGCTGAGGGTCTGTGCTGACCAACTGTGTGGAATACTCCAGCGTCTTTTCAACCTTAGCCTGAGCCTAGAAAGGGTCCCTGTGCTGTGGAAAACATCCTGCCTCGTCCCAGTGCCCAAGAAGGCACACCCCACTGTCCTGAATGACTTCAGACCTGTAGCGCTAACATCCCACATCATGAAGACCCTGGAAAGGTTAGTCCTCGCTCACCTCAGACCCCTGGTGTGTTCATCAATGGACCCCCTGCAGTTTGCATACCAGCGCAACATCGGGGTGGATGATGCAATCATCTACCTTCTGCAGAGGGCCTACTCTCACCTGGACAACGCAGGTTGCACTGTGAGGGTCATGTTTTTTGACTTCTCCAGTGCCTTCAATACCATTCAGCCCCTGCTACTGGGTGAGAAGATGAGGAGGATGAAAGTGGAAGCACCCTTAGTCTCCTGGGTCACGGACTACCTGACCGGTAGGCCACAATTTGTGCGACTACAGAGCTGTGTGTCAGAACGGGCAGTTAGCAACACAGGGGCCCCCCAGGGTACGGTCCTGTCCCCCTTCCTGTTCACCCTCTACACCTCAGACTTCAGATATAACTCTGAGACATGCCACCTACAGAAGTTCTCGGATGACTCTGCTATTGTAGGGTGCATCAGGGGTGGGCAGGAGGAGGAGTACAGGAGAACAATCAGTGACTTTGTGTTGTGGTGTGAGCAGAACCACCTTCAGCTCAACATCAGCAAAACTAAGGAGATGGTGGTGGACTTCAGGAGAACCAAGGCACAACTGACTGCAGTCCCTATAAAGGGGATGGATGTGGATATGGTTGAGTCATACAAGTTCCTGGGTGTCCATATGGACAACAGACTGGAATGGGCTGGTAACACCGGGGCCCTGTACAAAAAGGGCCAGAGCCGACTCTACTTTCTGAGGAGGCTCAGGTCCTTCAACGTGTGCAGTAAACTACTGCATACCTTCTACCAGTCTGTGGTGGCCAGTGCCATCTTTTTTGCAGTGGTGTGCTGGGGAGCAAACATCAAAGCCGGTGATGCTTCTCGGGTAAATAAGCTGATCAGGAAGGCTAGCTCTGTCCTGGGGATGAGCCTTGACACTCTAGAGGAGGTGGCGGAGAGACGGATCCTGGCCAAACTGCTGGCCATCATGGACAACGTCACCCACCCTCTGCACGCTATGGTTATGACGCAGAGGAGCACTTTCAGTCACAGACTGATCCCACCACGGTGTGCCAGAGAGCGCTACAGGAGGTCCTTCCTGCCGGTGGCTATGAGACTATATAATGCCTCACCGGGGTGCCGTGCCGTCGGCAACATAGATCTGGAACTGTTGGGGTGCTAGGACCTAGTTTAACAATTATGCATCCATCCGTGAGTAACTCTGGTCTGTCAGCACTCATCCACTCAGGACCTATTTATTCATACAGGTCTGTATATACATACTCATGTACAGTTGTTATATTATATCACATGCAATATTGTAAGTAATTATTGGACGTAGGCATTCACTCAGGAATGCATATTAGTATCCTGCCAGTTGCACCTTTTCTCATTGCTTTTAGTATATCGAATGTGCAATAAGTGCAGTTGTCTGTAATTAAACCCTGCGCACTAAGGACTGTATTTTAAGGGAATTACTATTATTACCCCAAATGATATCATACACACATTTAGCTATTAAAGTATCTCTTCCTGTCATTTACCTGTACAGTTTGTGTAAACATGCAAGTATTCACTTATCTGTAAATATAACTGTATACCTAACTGTACAGCTAATTTAACCATGCAAAATTTTCACTTACCTGTTCATTTACCCAGTCTGTCTATTAAGTAAACTATTATTACCCTCGCTCATATCATACGCATTTTTAGCTACTGAAGTATTTCTCTGCCATCGACCTGTATAGTATAGTTAACCATCCAACATCCACCAATGTATAGTGTACATATTCAGCCAACCACTCATACTATACAATGTCCTTTTATAGCTTTTTTTTTGCACTCCAGATATCTTGTATTTCCATACTTTTTCATACTGCCGCTCTATGTATCATGTACCGTGTATCTGTCTTTTGTGTACTTTCGTTGTGGCATTTTGCACCTGCCCTGTGTTTTTGTTGTAGCTGCTTGACAATGAAATTTCCCCCCAGGGATCAATAAAGTACCTATCTATCTATCTATCTATCTATCTATCTATCTATCTATCTATCTATCTATCTATCTATCTATCTATCTATCTATCTATCTATCTATCTATCTATCTATCTATCTATCTATCTATCTATCTATCTATACTGTAGGAGAGAGGCAGTGTGTTTATATATGAACTAGATACTGTAGGGGAGAGGCAGTGTGTTTACATATGAACTCATACTTTAGGGGAGAGGCAGTGTGTTTATATATGAACTCATACTGTAGGAGAGAGGCAGTGTGTTTATATATGAACTACATACTGTAGGAGAGAGGCAGTGTGTTTATATATGAACTACATACTGTAGGGGAGAGGCAGTGTGTTTATATGCTGTTTATATATGAACTACATACTGTAGGGGAGAGGCAGTGTGTTTATATGCTGTTTATATATGAACTACATACTGTAGGAGAGAGGCAGTGTGTTTATATATGAACTACATACTGTAGGAGAGAGGCAGTGTGTTTATATATGAACTACATACTGTAGGAGAGAGGCAGTGTGTTTATATATGAACTACATACTGTAGGGGAGAGGCAGTGTGTTTATATATGAACTACATACTGTAGGAGAGAGGCAGTGTGTTTATATATGAACTACATACTGTAGGGGAGAGGCAGTGTGTTTATATATGAACTACATACTGTAGGGGAGAGGCAGTGTGTTTATATATGAACTACATACTGTAGGGGAGAGGCAGTGTGTTTATATATGAACTACATACTGTAGGAGAGAGGCAGTGTGTTTAAATATGAACTACATACTGTAGGGGAGAGGCAGTGTGTTTATATATGAACTACATACTGTAGGGGAGAGGCAGTGTGTTTATATATGAACTACATACTGTAGGAGAGAGGCAGTGTGTTTATATATGAACTACATACTGTAGGGGAGAGGCAGTGTGTTTATATGCTGTTTATATATGAACTACATACTGTAGGGGAGAGGCAGTGTGTTTATATGCTGTTTATATATGAACTACATACTGTTAGGTGGTTAGGTGGTTAGGTTGTTATGTGGTTAGATGGTTAGGTGGTTAGATGTTTAGGGGTTTAGGTCGTTAGGTGGTTAGGTCATTAGATGGTTAGGTTGTTAGGATGTTAGATGGTTAGGTGGTTAGGATGTTAGGTGGTTAGGTGTTTAGATGTTTAGGTGGTTAGGTTGTTAGGATGTTAGGTGGTTAGGTTGTTAGGTGTTTAGATGGGTAGGTTGTTAAATGGTTATGTGGTTAGATGGTTAGGTGGTTAGGTGTTTAGATGTTTAGGTCGTTACGTGGTTAGGTCTTTAGGTCGTTGGGTGTTTAGGTCGTTAGGTGTTTAGGTGGTTAGGTGTTTAGATGTTTAGGTCGTTAGGTTGTTAGGTCGTTAGGTCGTTAGATGGTTAGGTTGTTAGGATGTTAGGTCGTTAGGTGGTTAGGTGGTTAGGTGTTTAGATGTTTAGGTCGTTAGGGGGTTAGGTCGTTAGGTCGTTAGGTGTTTAGGTCGTTAGGTGTTTAGGTGGTTAGGTGTTTAGATGTTTAGGTCGTTAGGTGGTTAGGTCGTTAGGTCGTTAGGTGTTTAGGTCGTTAGGTGTTTAGGTGGTTAGGTGTTTAGATGTTTAGGTCGTTAGGTCGTTAGGTCGTTAGGTCGTTAGATGGTTAGGTTGTTAGGATGTTAGGATGTTAGGTGGTTAGGTGGTTAGGTGGTTAGGTGTTTAGATGGTTAGGTGTTTAGGTCGTTAGGTGTTTAGGTGGTTAGGTCTTTAAATGTTTAGGTCGTTAGGTGGTTAGGTCGTTAGGTGGTTAGGTCGTTAGATGGTTAGGTTGTTAGGATGTTAGGTTGTTAGATGGTTAGGTGTTTAGGTGGTTAGGTGTTTAGATGTTTAGGTGGTTAGGTTGTTAGACTGCCACTATACTGATAGAGAATGGGTCTGGGTGGGTCTGGGTGGGTCTGGGTGGGTCTGGGTGAGTCTGGGTGAGTCTGGGTGAGTCTGGGTGGGTCTGGGTGGGTCTGGGTGGGTGAGTCAGTCACTGTTGCACTACCAGAGAAAATACCTGGTTTCTACTAGTCTACAACCAGATGGCATGTTATTGTAAACATTGACAATATTTAATGGATGAATAAACTGGGCTGAACAGAAGTAGTTTCTCAATGTGCAATATGAGACAACAGCATTGTGTTCTCACCACTCCCAGCATGCAATATGAGACAACAGCATTGTGTTCTCACCACTCCCAGCATGCAATATGAGACAACAGCATTGTGTTCTCGCCACTCCCTGCATTCAATATGAGACAACAGCATTGTGTTCTCACCACTCCCAGCATGCAATATGAGACAACAGCATTGTGGCCTCAACACTCCCAGCATGCAATATGAGACAACAGCATTGTGGCCTCACCACTCCCAGCATGCAATATGAGACAACAGCATTGTGGCCTCACCACTCCCAGCATGCAATATGAGACAACAGCGTTGTGGCCTCACCACTCCCAGCATGCAATATGAGACAACAGCATTGTGTTCTCACCACTCCCAGCATGCAATATGAGACAACAGCATTGTGGCCTCACCACTCCCAGCATGCAATATGAGACAACAGCATTGTGTTCTCACCACTCCCAGCATGCAATATGAAACAACAGCATTGTGGCCTCACCACTCCCAGCATGCAATATGAGACAACAGCATTGTGTTCTCACCACTCCCAGCATGCAATATGAGACAACAGCATTGTGTTCTCACCACTCCCAGCATGCAATATGAGACAACAGCATTGTGTTCTCGCCACTCCCAACATTCAATATGAGACAACAGCATTGTGTTCTCACCACTCCCAGCATGCAATATGAGACAACAGCATTGTGTTCTCACCACTCCCAGCATGCAATATGAGACAACAGCATTGTGTTCTCACTACTCCCAGCATGCAATATGAGACAACAGCATTGTGTTCTCACCACTCCCAGCATGCAATATGAGACAACAGCATTGTGTTCTCACCACTCCCAGCATGCAATATGAGACAACAGCATTGTGGCCTCACCACTCCCAGCATGCAATATGAGACAACAGCATTGTGTTCTCACCACTCCCAGCATTCAATATGAGACAACAGCATTGTGGCCTCACCACTCCCAGCATGCAATATGAGACAACAGCATTGTGTTCTCACCACTCCCAGCATGCAATATGAGACAACAGCATTGTGTTCTCACTACTCCCAGCATGCAATATGAGACAACAGCATTGTGTTCTCACCACTCCCAGCATTCAATATGAGACAACAGCATTGTGGCCTCACCACTCCCAGCATGCAATATGAGACAACAGCATTGTGTTCTCACCACTCCCAGCATTCAATATGAGACAACAGCATTGTGTTCTCACCACTCCCAGCATGCAATATGAGACAACAGCATTGTGTTCTCACCACTCCCAGCATGCAATATGAGACAACAGCATTGTGTTCTCACCACTCCCAGCATGCAATATGAGACAACAGCATTGTGTTCTCACCACTCCCAGCATTCTGAAACACAAAATCAGAACAGACGTTTTAGTAGCTCGTTTACAATAAGCAATAAACATAAAGTGTGTTTTCGCACTAAAGGGGAAAGAATAGCAGATCTTTATGACATCTGTGACAAGGGGGGAAACAGTCAGCGTAAATAACCCATTACCCAAATAAACCCCACCTTTGGCATGAACTGGACTCACCAACAGGATGCTCAATAAATGTATTTGTTTTAAAGTGTAATTTTAGTGTGGATATTGGAATAGTGGCAGTGAGTGGCATCCGGCTCATGCTTATTCAGGCAGTACAGGCAGCAGTAGGTGGAAAACAGAGTAACTGTTCAGTCAAGTCAACACAGGTGGTTTGCATGACTGTAAGTGGCTTTGGATAAAAGCGTCTGCTGAACGGCATGTATTATATTATATAGAGCTTAACTGGCAAAAACCCCAGAATATCCCGGTAACAATGTGTAGCCTTTGTGTATGTGTTCATTTCAAACACTTTTAAAAGTGAGTAGGTCTTGTGGGTCTTGCCCACACAACTCCAAAGACCTGTTGATAGACAGCAGGGTTGTTTGGCCGACCAATTTGAGGTCAGTGGTCTAAATCATCAGCTTCTCACTGAGCTGACTTTCCCCAGGGTGGCTGGTTGTGGCTCTGTACTGAACCTGCCAGGGCCTCTGGATCACCTAAATGAGCTACTGTGGCGTGCCCAGGCTTACTTCCAGAGCTCCGTTCTCACTGCCTGATTGGCTGACTGTTACCTACTGTTAGTTGACAGTTAAATTGGGTTGTCCGTCAAACACTACGCTGGAGCCTTGACTCACACCTATAACTGATGCCAGGCTCAGGCACTGGGACAGACAGACTTGGGTTGAAAAATAACATTTGTTTTCTTTCAATGTATGTTTGATTCAGCCTGCCTGGAGTGCGAGAGGGGTGGGATTTGCACTTTTGGAACTATTCCATTGGTTCAACTGGGTCAGGCAAGCTCAGTCAAACGCAGCTAAAATATTTGAGACAAGAGGGGAACATCTTTTCAAGCAGAGAAATATATATAGAGATATACGTATGTAAATCATTCCCCAATCTGTCCATTTGGTATCTGACTAACCTAACTGTGAGGATCATCTAAGGGTTCATGATAGCACCACTGGTATAGAGTGGGTCAGTGTCCTCCTGTCTTTATCTGTCTTCCTCCCATCAGTCTAAGTGGAAGAGGAAGTGCTTCTCTGGTAACAACAACAACATCTGTCCGACGACAGTGAAACCATGGTGTCACATCAATAAATACCCCTGAACGTTATATCATATTCATGTGAACGTTATACTTTATTATTATGTGTAAATGTGAGAGTACATCGTTGACTTTAATATCCCTTGTCAACCATCATGTTACATGAGACATCATCAGTCACTTTGCCCCCAATGGTCTGGGCCATAGATAGATAGATAGATAGATAGATAGATAGATAGATAGATAGATAGATAGATAGATAGATAGATAGATAGATAGATAGATAGATAGATAGATAGATAGATAGATAGATAGATAGATAGATAGATAGATAGATAGATAGATAGATAGATAGATAGATAGATAGATAGATAGATAGATAGATAGATAGATAGATAGATAGATAGATAGATAGATAGATAGATAGATAGATAGATAGATAGATAGATAGATAGATAGATACTTTATTGATCCATTTCATTGGATTACAATAGATGGATTACAATATTTGATCTAGTAACTGATTTTCTGGGCCAGAGCTGGATTCATATATTTAATCTAGTAACTAGTACTCTGGGTCATAGATGGATTCATATATTTGATCTAGTAACTAGTACTCTGGGTCATAGATGGATTCATATATTTGATCTAGTAACTAGTACTCTGGGTCATAGATGGATTCATATTTTTAATCTAGTAACTAGTACTCTGGGTCATAGATGGATTCATATATTTGATCTAGTAACTAGTACTCTGGGTCATAGATGGATTCATATTTTTTATCTAGTAACTAGTACTCTGGGTCATAGATGGATTCATATTTTTTATCTAGTAACTAGTACTCTGGGTCATAGATGGATTCATATTTTTTATCTAGTAACTAGTACTCTGGGTCATAGATGGATTCATATATTTGATCTAGTAACTAGTACTCTGGGTCATAGATGGATTCATATTTTTTATCTAGTAACTAGTACTCTGGGTCATAGATGGATTCATATTTTTTATCTAGTAACTAGTACTCTGGGTCATAGATGGATTCATATTTTTTATCTAGTAACTAGTACTCTGGGTCATAGATGGATTCATATATTTGATCTAGTAACTAGTACTCTGGGTCATAGATGGATTCATATTTTTTATCTAGTAACTAGTACTCTGGGTCATAGATGGATTCATATATTTGATCTAGTAACTAGTACTCTGGGTCATAGATGGATTCATATTTTTTATCTAGTAACTAGTACTCTGGGTCATAGATGGATTCATATATTTGATTCTTCCAACCCATTTATTACAGCTCAGAACAACAACTATTGGGTTCTTCCAACCCAGTGAAGTGATACAGAGAAGATGTGTTTTCTCAGTCAATCAAGATACATGGGAATATGAGCTCAGAGACATTACACCTCAAATCCCATTCTCCTCCTTCTCCTCCATCTCTCTTCCTCCTCATCCTCCCATCTCTCATCTTCATCCTCCCATCTCTCATCTTCCTCATCCTCCATTTATCTTCTTCTTCATCCACCCATACATCCTCATCATCCTCCAATCTCTCCTCCTCATCCTCCCATCTCTCTTCCTCATCCTCCAATCTCTCCTCTTCCTCATCCTCATCCTCCCATCTCTCTTCCTCATCATCAATTCACTCTTCCTCATCCTCCCATCTTTCCTCCTCAACCTCCTCCTCATCCTCCCATCTCTCCTCTTCCTCCCATCTCTCTTCCACATCCTCCCATCTCTCTCTTCCTCATCCTCCCATAACTGTTGTTTTTGTTTGTTTTATATGTTATTTCATAGTTTTGATGTCTTCACTATTATTATACAATGTAGAAAATAGTAAAAATAAAGAAAAACCCTTGAATGAGTTGGTGTCCAAACTTTTCACTGGTACTTTATATTTGATGAAATATGACTTGCTGCTGTTAGCCAATAGAAACGCATTGAATAAGAGATGAATACATGGATAAACAGATAGTCATATGGAATTACTTTAAGATGGTCGTTTAGCTATTTAATTTAGAATTTTAGGACCCCTTCAGGTATAGAAAAATATAGATTCAAGAATTTATGATTTTTTGAAATATTACATTTTGCATTACTGCTATTAGCCAATAGAAACCCACAACAGATTCATACAAGGAAAAACATACAGTCAAAAGGAAGTTTGTTTTAAAGTGTCTTTCCTATATCTGAAAGATACAAGAAAGAGGAAATAACTTTATATTTTTTACCCATATTTAATTAACAAAAAAGTGGGACTTATCTACTTCCATATGTACTTCCATTAATTGTTTTAACTGGTACTGGGCTGCCTTCAGACGAGTCATGTGAGGTTTGTGGGCGTCCTAGAGCACTGTTCGGTTTTTGATTTTTGGGCTGTCTCATGGTCTGACAAGCACAGCTGTGTAGTTTGTAGGCCAAACCGTTCGGACGCCACAGACGTTTTCGTGAGACAAGTATCTCATGGTCTGACAAACACCGCTGTAGCTCTGCCACCTTTCACTGCAGATGCGGATGGCCGACATCGTCTGATGTGCTGGATTGCAAAACAGATATGTCTAGCTTAAACTGACCAGTTTTGATGGGGGTGTTTAGATTAGGCTAATTCGATTTCCTCAGGGGAGCGGACATCAACTCTAGGTTATTGTCTGAACTTTCTGAGAGTGTTTACCCTACATTTTATCTACCAACACAGAACGCAAGATCGCAATAAGTACACTATCTACAGCCCCTTCCTTACAGATAAATACAAGAGGAATCGTTCATGGAAGCCTGGGAATCTCGGTGGCCGTCCAAGAACACAGATTAGACTGAGCAGGTATTCTATGTAGACATGAGACAATGACGAGCCAACGGCTGAATTGTAATGTGATGCAGCATCTTGTGGTCTGAAGAGCCAAAGGATGAATTGTAATGTGATGCAGCATCTTGTGGTCTGAAGAGCCAACGGCTGAATTGTAATGTGATGCAGCATCTTGTGGTCTGATGAGCCGAAGGGTGAACTGTAATGTGATGCAGCATCTTGTGGTCTGAAGAGCCGAAGGGTGAACTGTAATGTGATGCAGCATCTTGTGGTCTGAAGAGCCAAAGGATGAATTGTAATGTGATGCAGCATCTTGTGGTCTGAAGAGCCGAAGGGTGAACTGTAATATGATGCAGCATCTTGTGGCCTGAAGATGAAGGTGAACCTTAACAGCCAGAACCAATAAGCTTCCAGTCTCATGCTCCTGGAACAGGCACTGAGATGGAGAGAAGGAGGGAAGCAGTCAGTTAAGAAGAGAGGAAGAGGGGGATCAGTTTTCAGCAGCATCCATCTGCCCTGGGTGTCCGCTTACCTCTACATAATGTGACATGTGCTCTGTTCTCCCTCCGCCATCACCATCAAACACAGAATGAATCACGCTTCACGCAGATCAGATCAGATCACTTACCTGTACATAATGAGACATGTGCTCTGTTCTCCCTCCGCCATCACCATCAAACACAGAATGAATCACGCTTCACGCAGATCACCAAATCATGCAGTAATCATTGGATGTTTGGAGGTGTTTGCTGCTAGCAATTTATCTGTGTGAGTGGCTACTGAGCAAGACGACAGGCGGAGCCCTTATATCTATCTCAGCCTGTTTCTGTCTCTGTCTGATCATGGAAACAGGAGGATTGGAAAAAAGGGACCCCACAGCTCCCGGCAGCACTGAACCAGCAGACCTTTAATGCTTCCCAAATGCCACCCTATTCCTTAAATAGTGAACTACTTTGACCAGAGTCATATGGTCCACTATATAGGGAATAGGGTGCCATTTGGGATGTATTCTTTTATCTAATGACTTCAGCAGGTTGAGCACCTGTTCCCAGCATGATCTACATAATCTATTCACCCAAGTCAGCTACAGAACAAACCACAAGAGCAGTAGGGTTTAGGAAACTTTCACAGGAGAGGATAACGTGAGGGGGAATTATCCTATACAGATGTAGGAGCTTAATTTAAGCCAGTTTGCTACTGCAGGAACATTTTAATTATTGTGGGGATTATAATTAATGGACATTTTTTGTTAGGGCAACTGAAGTCTCACATTTTAAAATTAAAATGACAACCTTTAGTAGCCTATTAAGATCCTACATCTGTAGATGTGGAGGGGCAGAAAGATTGTTTTTTTTCCCTCCCATCTAATCTACACACAATAACCCATAATGACAAAAGAAAAACATGATTTTTAAATCTTTTGCTAATTTATAAAATATAAAAACCGGAAATATCACATTAACAGACCCTTTACTCAGTACTTTATTAAGTATTCAGACCCTTTACTCAGTACTTTATTAAGTATTCAGACCCTTTACTCAGTACTTTGTTGAAGCACCTTTGGCAGTGATTACAGCCTTGAGTCTTCTTGGGTATGACGCTACAAGTTTGACACACCTGTATTTGGGGAGTTTCTCCCATTCTTCTCTGCAGATCCTCTCAAGCTCTGTCAGGTTGGATGGGGAGCGTTGCTACACAGCTATTTTCAGGTCTCTCCAGAAAGGTTTGATCGGGTTCAAGTCCGGGCTCTGGCTGGGCCACTCAAGGACATTCAAAGACTTGTCCCGAAGCCACTCCTGCGTTGTCATGTGCGCTTAGGGTTTTTGTCCTGTTGGAAGGTGAACCTTTGCCCCAGTCTAAGGTCCTGAGTGCTCTGGAGCAGGTTTTCATCAAGGATCTCTCTGTACTTTGCTCCGTTCATCTTTGCCTAGATCCTGATTAGTCTACCAGTCCCTGCCACTGAAAAACATCCCTACAGCATTATGCTGCCATCACCATGCTTCACCGTAGGGA
>CM042420.1:24738793-24743793 GCA_023634145.1 Thymallus thymallus
CCTCAGCCAGGCCTTACTCTAGTATCCTCAGCCAGCCCTTACTCTGATATCCTCAGACAGCCCTTACTCTAGTATCCTCAGCCAGCCCTTACTCTAGTATCCTCAGCCAGCCCTTACTCTAGTATCCTCAGACAGCCTTTACTCTAGTATCCTCAGACAGCCCTTACTCTAGTATCCTCAGACAGCCTTTACTCTAGTATCCTCAGACAGCCCTTACTCTAGTATCCTCAGACAACCTTTACTCTAGTATCCTCAGACAGCCCTTACTCTAGTATCCTCAGACAGCCCTTACTCTAGTATCCTCAGACAGCCTTTACTCTAGTATCCTCAGACAGCCCTTACTCTAGTATCCTCAGACAACCTTTACTCTAGTATCCTCAGACAGCCTTTACTCTAGTATCCTCAGACAGCCTTTACTCTAGTATCCTCAGACAGCCCTTACTCTAGTATCCTCAGACAGCCTTTACTCTGACCTTTGTGATCTCAGCTGACACTGAAGAGAGAAGAGATGCTACATTGTTGATGCTGCAGACACTGAAGGGACAAGAGGCCTTGGTTCTATTGCTCTCATGGTGTTCTAACAACAGTTGTAGACACCAGTTTCATTGGTTCACTTCCAGAACTCCTGGTAAGGAATCGTGGAGGACATAAAGAGGAACTGAGCCTAAAACAGGGACTGTTAGAGAAGCTGTATAATGTAGTTCAGGGGGTCTCTATCCTCAGTAACATGAATTCCTCAAATAAATATTGTTACACTCTCTTCCTCGCTCCTCCGTGACCCTCCGCTGTAGCACTGAGCTTTGCCAACTGAACTACAAATCAGCATAGTCTTGAGACTCACATTTGAAATAGTTGGATCCCACTCATGAGGACAAGTGAATAGAACTCTCCAGTCTCTCTCTGATTCTCTTCCATCTGGGATTGTGGAGGTGTTGTGTTTTTTTTTTGCTTTTGTAAACAGCAGCTGTTTCACATGGATTGTGTTAAAGTAAATGACCTGGAGATGGAGTAGTAGCTCCCCTGTTTGTTCAGTTAGAGAGGAGAGGCTGTGTCCCAAATAGCACCCTATTCCCTATGTAGTGAGCCTGGTCAAAAGTCATGCACTATATAGGAAATATTGTGCCAATAGGGATGCAGACCTGTGTTTTGATTCAGACGAAACAAGGTGCTGCTAGCTGGATGTTGGATATTGCTGGACGGGGTTTCATCCAAAACCCGCTGGCTTATCGAGTGCCAGCAAGCTAACACTCATCCGTTTGTGTTCTCTCAGCTGTGATTGAAAACAACAGGTGTAGACTAACAGTGAAAGGCTTCCTTACGGGCCTGTCATTCCAAATAATGTCCCCTGGCCAAATAGTGTACTCTCTACATCACAATGGGATTACATGAACTATTAGCGTCCGTTGCTATGTCAACGGTGGGATGACCTAACGATTAGAATTGTGGAGATCATTCCAGCCTAAATGACATTCTTTTCACCATCACTATGCAAACAAGGTTTTGTTTAGCTAATAAAATGAAAACATGAATTCAACCTACTTTTGGGTACCTTGTTAACATTACAACATGAAATCCATGTCTTAAACGTTGCTACTTTCGGAAATGGTAAAGAAAACATGTAATCTGCTTGACACATTAACGTTACTTACCTTACAGCTAATTTCCACTTCCTTCATATGCAAATCCGTTTGATTCATACACTGGCTTGTCTGGCTGTCATGTTTTTATATTAACGTGCACTTCCCTTACCCACACTAAAACAATATAATTTCAGTAGTCCTCTAACTCATTAGTACCCCCTTGTGGTTGAATATACATGTATCTATTGTAGGTCCTAGGATACAACAGCTAACAGAGTGAAAATAAATACCTTACAGCTTACAATAATGAACACCTTGTAAAACAGCTGTGAAAACCAACTTGGTAATATTTAAGACTTTAAATATATAAACTTGTGTCATAAATTTTTTGTACACTCACATGGCAATCACAGACTAAAATAGTGAATTCTAAAGCGGAGGTGGTTGCAGTGTGGGTGGGAGGTTCTGCCTGTTATTTCTTCTCAACAGGCAGCCAGTCTCGGCAGAGGGTTTGAAGAGGGAGACTGCCAAGTCCCGGCACTACAGCTCTTTATTCTGAGTGTTTGCAGTGCTCATTTTTTTAGTTCATCTGTGCATCTCACATATTATGTGCCCAGTATGATAGAGCACAAAAAACTTTCTTAGCCGATAATGACAACATGACAACAACAGTAGCTGTAGATGATGTAATGAAAAGTTGGAGGGTGGTTGGTAATGGAGGACATCAGGTGGATCCACGTCTGGGTGTTGGGCAGAACCACTAGGAGACAGAGACGTAACAAGCAAACACACAGGTTACACTTTACTGTGAGAAATTTGGATGGATTCGTGCAGTGTTATAAAAGGGAGATATGTACTTTTACAACACATGTACAACACTTTTGGAAGGTATAGTCTACCTCAATCTGGTCCCCCTCCGACTCAGAGCACAGAGAATCAGACTGGTTCTGGTGAATGGGATACCGCAGTCTTGAGGGTCTGGTTGGTCCACTAAACCTGGAGGAGGGGGCAGGAAAGTGATATCTATTGACAATGGAAGATATTGAAATATGTCTGATTATGTATCATGGAAAAACAAAAACGAATTGTAAAAAATAAATACAAATAAAACAAACCATTGGTGACAGAATATAACCTATAACATCCGTCCCTTGTTCCAGGGTTCATGACCTCGGTCACTCAAGATGACCTCAGGAGAACCGTGGGTGTTGAAGATGTCCACCATTGCCTTGGAGGTGGCCTTGCCAGTCTGGTCCTTGAAAGTGGCCTCGCCAGTCTGGTCCTTGGAGGTGACCTCGCCAGTCTGGTCCTTGGAGGTGACCTCGCCAGTCTGGTCCTTGGAGGTGACCTCGCCAGTCTGGTCCTTGGAGGTGGCCTCGCCAGTCTGGTCCTTGGAGGTGGCCTCGCCAGTCTGGTCCTTGGAGGTGACCTCGCCAGTCTGGTCCTTGGAGGTGGCCCCGCCAGTCTGGTCCTTGGAGGTGGCCTCGCCAGTCTGGTCCTTGATGGGCATCTTACGAAACAAAAATCTATGTTTGGTTACAGAAGGGAATTCAGAGTTCAGCACATTCTCTTCCTTTACTGACCTTAATGGGTATTGACTCCACCCACTTGGTAAAGTGATTGGTTGCCGTCAGACACCAGCTGTTGCCGTTCCTGGACTTGGTAAAGGGTCCGATGAGGTCCAGCCCTAACATGTAAAGTGTTAGAGAGAAGATTACTTTATCCTTACACGTATCTGTGTCATACAGTATGCACACTTTAATATTTGTAAGCATACTGACACACACACACATTCTATAACATAGAACCGTGGTCAAATAAAGCAACCATTACAAAACAACTTATCAGGGCAACATTTGAATTGGGACTCTTACCGATCATGTGTCACGGTGAAACTACTTTGATGGGCTTCAACTCCGGCGCCACACTTTTCACCTTCTGGCCTTTAAGCAAAAAATTACAAAATTGAAACATTGTGTGTCTCTGATATGACATTCATTGAAATTATAATACATTTCAGATAAAATAGAAGTAAAATAATAAAAGGTTATTTAATTTGCACAATAGTAATTTTGACGTGTTACTTTGGCGTTCTTGGGCACAGGGATATGGTGGTCTGCTTGAAACATGTAGGTATTACAGGCTGGGTCAGGGAGAGGCTGAACATGTCAGATATGGTGACTCAACACATCACAGCCCGTTAAAACAGACTACAGAGAATACCTGACAAAGAGGGTCTTCTCTGTGACATCTTCATTAGACATCCCAAACACCACCACAATGGCTTCCAATGTTATTGTTGTTGTTTTCAACTGTCTGATGACTGAACAGACAAGGTGCTGCTACATATTCAAATCCAACCAGTATTAAGCAGGACACTAGTCTATCTCTGGGCTATTCGGAATTACATCCAGACACAAAATGAAAGAAATACAGTGTCCTTGCCCGTCTATATTCAGACCATCTGTGTCCTGTTCCTGGCTGTATCCATGGTTATTTGTGGATAATGACTTGACCACAGCAGGGAGACCACTCTGACAGAGAAGTGTTAGCAGCATGTATCAGTCAGGGAGACCACTCTGACAGAGAAGTGTTAGTAGCATGTATCAGTCAGGGACACACACTGACAGAGAAGTGTTAGTAGCATGTATCAGTCAGGGAGACCACACTGACAGAGAAGTGTTAGTAGCATGTATCAGTCAGGGACACACACTGACAGAGAAGTGTTAGTAGCATGTATCAGTCAGGGAGACCACACTGACAGAGAAGTGTTAGTAGCATGTAACAGTCAGGGACACACACTGACAGAGAAGTGTTAGTAGCATGTATCAGTCAGGGAGACCACTCTGATAGAGAAGTGTTAGTAGCATGTATCAGTCAGGGAGACCACTCTGACAGAGAAGTGTTAGTAGCATGTATCAGTCAGGGAGACCACTCTGACAGAGAAGTGTTAGTAGCATGTATCAGTCAGGGAGACCACTCTGACAGAGAAGTGTTAGTAGCATGTATCAGTCAGGGAGACCACTCTGACAGAGAAGTGTTAGTAGCATGTATCAGTCAGGGAGACCACACTGACAGAGAAGTGTTAGTAGCATGTATCAGTCAGGGAGACCACTCTAACAGAGAAGTGTTAGTAGCATGTATCAGTCAGGGAGACCACTCTGACAGAGAAGTGTTAGTAGCATGTATCAGTCAGGGAGACCACTCTGACAGAGAAGTGTTAGTAGCATGTATCAGTCAGGGAGACCACACTGACAGAGAAGTGTTAGTAGCATGTATCAGTCAGGGAGACCACTCTGACAGAGAAGTGTTAGTAGCATGTATCAGTCAGGGAGACCACTCTGACAGAGAAGTGTTAGTAGCATGTATCAGTCAGGGAGACCACTCTGACAGAGAAGTTTTAGTAGCATGTATCAGTCA
>CM042420.1:24748793-24778793 GCA_023634145.1 Thymallus thymallus
TCTATTGGGTTCAGGTCTGGAGACTGGCTAGGCCACTCCAGGACCTTGAGATGCTTCTTATGGAGCCACTCCTTAGTTGCCCTGCCTGTGTGTTTCGGGTCGTGGTTATGCTGGAAGACCCAGCCACGACCCATCTTCAATGCTCTTACTGAGGGAAGGAGGTTGTTGGCCAAGATCTCGCGATACATGGCCCCATCCATCCTCCCCTCAATACGGTGTAGTCGTCCTGTCCCCTTTGCAGAAAAGCATCCCCAAAGAATGATGTTTCCACCTCCATGCTTCACGGTTGGGATGGTGTTCTTGGGGTTGTACTCATCCTTCTTCTTCCTCCAAACACGGCGAGTGGAGTTTAGACCAAAAAGCTCTATTTTTGTCTCATCAGACCACATGACCTTCTCCCATTCCTCCTCTGGATCATCCAGATGGTCATTGGCAAACTTCAGACGGGCCTGGACATGCGCTGGCTTGAGCAGGGGGACCTTGCGTGCGCTGCAGGATGTTAATCCATGACGGCGTAGTGTGTTACTAATGGTTTTCTTTGAAACTGTGGTCCCAGCTCTCTTCAGGTCATTGACCAGGTCCTGCCGTGTAGTTCTGGGCTGATCCCTCACCTTCCTCATGATCATTGATGCCCCACGAGGTGAGATCTTGCATGGTGCCCCAGACCGAGGGAGATTGACCGTCATCTTGAACTTCTTCCATTTTCTAATAATTGAGCCAACAGTTGTTGCCTTCTCACCAAGCTGCTTGCCTATTGTCCTGTAGCCCATCCCAGCCTTGTGCAGGTCTACAATTTTATCCCTGATGTCCTTACACAGCTCTCTGGTCTTGGCCATTGTGGAGAGGTTGGAGTCTGTTTGATTGAGTGTGTGGACAGGTGTCTTTTATACAGGTAACGAATTCAAACAGGTGCAGTTAATACAGGTAATGAGTGGAGAACAGGAGGGCTTCTTAAAGAAAAACTAACAGGTCTGTGAGAGCCGGAATCCTTACTGGTTGGTAGGTGATCAAATACTTATGTCATGCAATAAAATGCAAATTAATTATTTACAAATCATACAATGTGATTTTCTGGATTTTTGTTTTAGATTCTGTCTCTCACAGTTGAAGTGTACCTATGATAAAAATTACAGACTTCTACATGCTTTGTAAGTAGGAAAACCTGCAAAATCGGCAGTGTATCAAATACTTGTTCTCCCCACTGTATATATATATATATATATGATGTGCCTTCTTCTCTCCACCCTGTAATATGCAGCACAAATCACCCAGGCACGGAGAGAGAGATGATTGTTCTCAGCTGAGAGGCTGAGTCTACTGCCACCCACCCACCCTCCGTGTGTCTCAGTTTGTGCATCTAAGTGTGGCCTCCTTTCAGGTCTCTCTCTCTGTCTATCTCTCTCTCAATTCAATTCAATCTCTCTCTCTCTCACTCTCTCTCTCTCTCTCTGTCTCTATCTCTTTCTCACTCAATTAAATTAAATTCAATTTAACCCTGTAAGACCCCAAAAATATTTTACCTTTTAGATGTTGTTGTAGGAGGCCTTTGATGCAGAAAAGAAAGAGTTAAAAAAAAAAAATGTTTATGTACCTTTTTAGAGAAATGTTGTAATATTGCAACATTGGGTTTAGTTGGGAGCAGAATTTCGGTATTTGTACTCACGTTGTCTGAACAACAATTCAGAACAACTAAGGGTTCATTTGCAGGTCTGATTGCTTACTTAGCCCCATAAAGGTATATATTAATAATATATTAATTATAAGATTTTAATAATAATCACAGTCATTTTTTATGAAGTCATTTATATAAAAAAAACGATTAAACAAGATAAAACTCTAGCTTTTTCTAGAATCTTCTTCATTCCTTTTTTCTTTTCATGACTGACTTTTATTGGTTAGTGAAAGTCCCAAAAACAGTTATTGTCCTCTGAAAAGCAAAGGCGAACATCACACTTGCTGCATTGCGTGTTGGTGTATCCTTTATTGCAGTGTCTGCAGCGTCCTCTCCCTGTCTTACGTGGGAAATGTGCAACTTGGTCCTTGCGTACATCCAATGGGAGGTGTGCACATCTCTTGGACGGTTTTATTGACATGGGAAACATACGTTTACATTGACAAAGCAAGTGAATTAGATAATAAACAAAAGTGAAATAAACAATAACAATTAACAGTAAACATTACACTCACACAAGTTCCAAAAGAATAAAGACATTTCAAATGTCATATTATGTCTATATACAATGTTGTAACAATGTGTAAATAGTTAAAGTACAAAAGGGAAAATAAATAAACATAAATATGGGTTGTATTTACAATGGTGTTTGTTCTTCACTGGTTGCCCTTCTCTTGTAGCAACAGGTCACACATCTTACTGTTGTGATGGAACACTGTGGTATTTCACCCAGTAGATATGGGAGTTTATCAAAATTGGGTTTGTTTTCAAATTCTTTGTGGATCTGTGTAATCTGAGGGAAATATGTGTCTCTAATATGGTCATACATTTGGCAGGATGTTAGGAAGTGCAGCTCGGGTTCCACCTCATTTTGTGTGCACATAGCCTGTGCACATAGCCTGTCATAGCTTCTGGTCAGGTATTCTGCCACTGTGTACTCTCTGTTTAGGGCCAAACTCTCTGTTTAGAAGGCCCTTCTTTCCTTGTCTCTCAGATCGTTCACAGCTTTGTGGAAGTTACCTGTGGCGCTGATGTTTAGGCCGAGGTATGTATAGTTTTTTGTGTGCTCTAGAGCAACGGTGTCTAGATGGAATTTGTATTTGTGGTCCTGGCAACTGGACCTTTTTTGGAATACCGTTATTTTGGCCTTACTGAGATTTACTGTCAGGGCCCAGGTGTGACAGAATCTGTGCAGAAGATCTAGGTGCTGCTGTAGGCCCTCCTTGGTTGGTGACAGAAGCACCAGATCATCAGCAAACAGTAGACAGTTGACTTCAGATTCTAGTAGGGTGAGGCCGGGTGCTGCAGACTGTTCTATGTTGAAGAGGGTGGGGCTTAAGCTGCATCCCTGTCTCACCCCACGGCCCTGTGGAAAGAAATGTGTGTTTTGTGCCAATTTTAACCACACACTTGTTGTTTGTGTACATGGATTTTATAATGTTATGTTTTTCCCCCAACACCACTTTCCATCAATTTGTATAGCAGACCCTCATGCCAAACTCTCTCTCTCTCTCTCTGTCTATTCTCTCTCTGTGTCTTTCTTTCTCTCTGCCTATTCTCTCTCTCTCTCAATTCAATTTCAATTTAATGGGCTTGAAATTGCCTGTCTCTGTCTTTCTCTTTCTCATGAAACTGTCTCTTTTTCAGCTAGACTGCTGTGCCTCTGTGCCCTGAGTACTTGGCCAACCGACTAGTATCACAGAGACGCTAAAAAAGCTTTCCTCAAAGCCGTGTGTGCCAGGAAGACCACTTTACAGGGTCACCACAGACTTCCAGTCTGTCAGGCTCTGGCCATAGAGAAGCCTATTGCTTCTCTATGTAGCCATGGTCAGGGTCTGACAGGTCTATGTGTTTTCGTTTTATGTGGTGTTTTGGGTTGGATCCCTAATTAGAGGCAGCTGCATTGCATTGTCTCTAATTAGGGATCCTACATATGTTTGTATGTTCCACACCCTAGGTGTTGTTCGTTGTCTACATGTCCGTTCAAGTAAGTGTGTTTCCGTTCATTGTATTCATTGTTCTGTCGTATAGTTTGTTATTTGCGCGTAATACTTAATTAAAGTAATGTCGAACTATCACTGCACTGCGCCTTGGTCTGTCGTAACATATCGTGACACAGCCACAGATCGACGACAGCCACAGAGAGGATATTCTGAATTCACTCTCTGCATTCGTCATAGACAGGCTCTCTGTATTCATAGACAGGTTGTCTGTAGTCCTAGACAGGATGTCTGTATTCCTAGACAGGATGTCTGTATTCCTAGACAGGCTGTCTGTAGTCCTAGACAGGTTGTCTGTAGTTCTAGACAGGCTGTCTGTAGTCCTAGACAGGTTGTCTGTATTCATAGACGGGATGTCTGTACTCCTAGACAGGATGTCTGTATTCATAGACAGGTTGTCTGTAGTCCTAGACAGGTTGTCTGTAGTCCTAGACAGGTTGTCTGTAGTCCTAGACAGGCTGTCTGTAGTCCTAGACAGGTTGTCTGTATTCATAGACAGGTTGTCTGTAGTCCTAGACAGGTTGTCTGTAGTCCTAGACAGGTTGTCTGTAGTCCTAGACAGGCTGTCTGTATTCATAGACGGGATGTCTGTACTCCTAAACAGGTTGTCTGTAGTCCTAGACAGGATGTCTGTACTCCTAGACAGGTTGTCTGTAGTCCTAGACAGGTTGTCTGTAGTCCTAGACAGGCTGTCTTTAGTCCTAGACAGGTTGTCTGTACTCCTAGACAGGTTGTCTGTAGTCCTAGACAGGTTGTCTGTACTCCTAGACAGGTTGTCTGTAGTCCTAGACAGGTTGTCTGTAGTCCTAGACAGGCTGTCTGTATTCATAGGAGTGAAAGCCATTGAATAGCAAACAACCATGTGTCTGTTAACAAATACAGTAATGGGTGGTAACGCCAATTCACTCGAAAGGCAAGGCACACAGGGAAATACGCGAATAAGTTAGAATCTATTCTTAAGTTGAATTGTATGTTCACTCAACCTAAAATGTAAAGTTGAGTGAACGTTCAATTCAATTTAAGAATGTATGTTGATTCAGCTATATGCCCAAATGTTGAGCAAAGTCACAATCCTATTGCAGCTGGTTGACTTACAACTGTACGTTGAATCAACATCCTTTCGTTTTATTGAGCAGCCAACATTTTGTAGTTTACAGTACGTACAGATCTGGTAAACCTAATGTAATCACTCTGTTTTAGCAGAGAATGTTGCTATGGGGCTTCTAACTCAACCCCTCAACGATGATGCGCCTGAAAACAATATCACTCTTCTTCTCCTGTCTCCTGAAAACAATATCACTCTTCTTCTCCTGTCTCCTGAAAACAATATCACTCTTCTTCTCCTGTCTCCTGAAAACAATATCACTCTTCTTCTCCTGTCTCCTGAAAACAATATCACTCTTCTTCTCCTGTCTCCTGAAAACAATATCACTCTTCTTCTCCTGTCTCCTGAAAACAATATCACTCTTCTTCTCCTGTCTCCTGAAAACAATATCACTCTTCTTCTCCTGTCTCCTGAAAACAATATCACTCTTCTTCTCCTGTCTCCTGAAAACAATATCACTCTTCTTCTCCTGTCTCCTGAAAACAATATCACTCTTCTTCTCCTGTCTCCTGAAAACAATATCACTCTTCTTCTCCTGTTTCCGGCAGGCAATATTACTTGTTTCATTTACCCATCAGATCTAGAGAGAATGTTCCTGAAATCTCTGGCCACTGTGTGTGGCAAGGTGAAGATCTAGAGAGAATGTTCCTGAAATCTCTGGCCACTGTGTTTGGCAAGGTGAAGTGCGTTTGAAGTATCTCAGTATGTTTGAACAGTCTGTGTGTCCTAAATGGCACCCTGTTCCCTAGAGTGCACTTCTTTTGACCAGAGCTCTATGCGGACACTCGCCGGATGGCAGGCATGCATTAACACATGCACGAGTAAGAGCACACACACGCATGTACGCACACACACACACACATCCCCGACCACACACACACATCCCTGACCACATTCGACACACACACACCGGAAGACTGCAGCTCCTCCACCTTCCTAACATTACATGAATGACTTGTTCTGGGAGTTGAAGAAGTGAGAGGATATTGGATCAGCAACATAGTCAATATCTAATGACCTTTATCAAAAAGGGCTTTTCTCTGGTCTTTAAACGGGTATTCAACACTAGTTAAACAGGACCTTCAGAGACAGTACAGGGCCTCATTCAGTCCAGCCATCTTTATCCAGCCAGACTTGTTCATTAAGCCTCAAGGTCTTTAGAGGGTCCATTCAGCCAGACCTGTTCATTAAGCCGGCGACGTCGTCTTGTTCCTAACAACAGCCGTGCCAATATATCCTCCAAGCACAGGCTTCTCGGGCATTATCACTTAACAGGACAATGGCATTCTATTTAAACTACAGTTCCACTAGGACCCTGAGGGTATAAAGCCAATGTCCATGAGTGCAATAACAGATACATGTACCATAGCCGTAGTCCTCAGTTATAGTAAAGAATCTCCATCACCCCCATCTTATTTTTCCCATTATTTGTCCTTGGCTTTAAGTGCCCAGCAACATACCAGAGAAAAATGTTCAGAGCGGAAATATTTGTCACCTTTCTGAACCAATCCACATTGACTTGACAAAGAGGTGTTCTAGGGAGAGGAATTGGTGGCTACTTAATGTGGTAAACGTCTCTGCAACTAAGTGCTGTTTATCGTCACCGGCAGAAAGCCATTTCAGTCTGAAGTTAATTGTCTGCATATTTTCCCCACTCTTATTCTCATTCCTCATGGCCAGACCAGCACGCACGCACACACACAATCATTACAGCTAAGTAACCACACATGAAGGCTCCGGCGACAAACTTGTTTTGAAAGGCAAATTAGATTTTAATGATTTTTTATGCTGCCTTTCAAATATAAAATTACAGCTTAATTTAAGAATAATTTGAATAATTATTATTCACGTCCTCGCCCAAACTACTAGGCCACAGTGACCGGATACAAAACACCAAATGTAATATTAATATTAATGATCAACAGCTGTTGGTCCAGGTGGCTTCATTACATGAAGGAGGTCATGGAGGAACACAGCATGTGGGGAAGAAGAAGCATCTATTGAATATCAGAAGCACCTGCAGAAGGCCGTCTTTGGAGACTGGAGAAAGAATGGAACCACACTAGGAAGAAAATTACATTTACAACAATTGCTGCCATTTATCATTGAATGTCCATTATTTGCTTTGCCGAATAACAGTATGTGATTCTCAGGTAGTCCGCAGGTGACAACTAGGCCAGCGGCTACATGGAAGTGACAGCATTGTCACAACCTTACTTAATATAGGTTAGGTACAGAGTGGACATACAACACACAACTGTTTATTTTAAGGGTCCATAATAAACCATTCATAAGGCCTTTTATAAAGTGTGTGTTCACCATGTATTAATCATTACTCCCACATGTATAAACCATTTAGTAATCATTAGTAAAGTGAGCACTATTTATGCTTTATGAATGTAATTTCTCACTAAAAGATGGCCATGCCATTGGTAGACATTACAGCAGTACCTGGTAAAACAATAAGCACACAACAGGATGCTGAAAGAAATATATATAGACATGTGTGAAAAAACTAGCTTATTAACACCAATGTGGGAGTAATTATTAATAAATGGTGATCAAACTATTATAAAATGTTTATTAATGCCTTATGAATGGTTTAAAAATGGTTGATAAATGGTTGATAAATGGTTTATTATGTGCATACTGTATGTAGATTGGTACATCATTGGTACATAATTCACCCTACATTGTCACCACAATATTTATTTTAATGAATTATTGTAAACAAATATTGAATATTTCAAAGCTTATCTCATTGTTTATGTCACATAGCAGTACATATGTTAGTTATTCCAGAGAGCTGAACGTAGCAGGGGGTTACAGTATCTTATAATGGAGCATGGTGTAGAATAATGGAGCATGGTGTAGAAGTGTAGAATAATGGAGCGAGCACTTCCAAAGACATTTCCCTATGGATCTGTCATCCCCAGACAGCTGGAAGGACACCACTATGAATCTGTCATCCCCAGACAGCTGGAAGGACCCCACTATGGATCTGTCATCCCCAGACAGCTGGAAGGACCCCACTATGGATCTGTCATCCCCAGACAGCTGGAAGGACCCCACTATGGATCTGTCATCCCCAGACAGCTGGAAGGACCCCACTATGGATCTGTCATCCCCAGACAGCTGGAAGGACCCCACTATGGATCTGTCATCCCCAGACAGCTGGAAGGACCCCACTATGGATCTATCATCCCCAGACAGCTGAAAGGACCCCACTATGGATCTATCATCCCCAGACAGCTGGAAGGACCCCACTATGGATCTGTCATCCCCAGACAGCTGGAAGGACCCCACTATGGATCTGTCATCCCCAGACAGCTGGAAGGACCCCACTATGGATCTATCATCCCCAGACAGCTGAAAGGACCTCGCTATGGATCTATCATCCCCAGACAGCTGGAAGGACCCCACTATGGATCTATCATCCCCAGACAGCTGAAAGGACCCCACTATGGATCTATCATCCCCAGACAGCTGAAAGGACCTCACTATGGATCTGTCATCCCCAGACAGCTGGAAGGACCCCACTATGGATCTATCATCCCCAGACAGCTGAAAGGACCTCGCTATGGATCTGTCATCCCCAGACAGCTGGAAGGACCCCACTATGGATCTATCATCCCCAGACAGCTGGAAGGACCCCACTATGGATCTATCATCCCCAGACAGCTGGAAGGATCTCGCTATGGATCTATCATCCCCAGACAGCTGGAAGGACCCCACTATGGATCTATCATCCCCAGACAGCTGGAAGGACCCCACTATGGATCTATCATCCCCAGACAGCTGGAAGGACCCCACTATGGATCTATCATCCCCAGACAGCTGAAAGGACCTCGCTATGGATCTATCATCCCCAGACAGCTGGAAGGACCCCACTATGGATCTATCATCCCCAGACAGCTGGAAGGACCCCACTATGGATCTATCATCCCCAGACAGCTGGAAGGACCCCGCTATGGATCTATCATCCCCAGACAGCTGAAAGGACCTCGCTATGGATCTATCATCCCCAGACAGCTGGAAGGACCCCACTATGTATCTATCACCCCCAGACAGCTGGAAGGACCCCACTATGTATCATCAGAAGATCAGAGCTGAGCTCCATAACGTGTGTACTGCACACATGGATAGAGCTGAGTAAAGCACACATGGGTATGCTTTATCTTTAGGATACAAATGTCTGTCAAATTCAGCTATCCTATCTACAGTCAACACTCATTCACTGACCATAAACAAATCACCTATACAGTAATACCTGAAAAATAACATCTCTGTTATATAATTCTGAGGCCTTAGTCTTTTTGGATAAGTCAGACACTATAAACCAAGCCATGTTTGCTCATTAGGAAAGACTTGAGAGAGACAGCAAACCCATCCAAGTCCCATGCAGTTCTTATTGTCTCCATAATCAGCAAACACCTGTTGTCTCAACAAGGGCTTGCAATTGATCCCCTCTTCTTCTCTCTCAAAGGTCAGGTTCTTAGAAGGAAGGAAGGAGCGTGACTCTCCCTAACTCTCAGAGTGAAAGCCTCTCACACTATGTTATCATTATTCTCATGGCTTTTCGTGCGTCCTTGCTGTGACACCTGCTTTGATCCATCCGGGCTGAGGCAGAGGAAGATGAAGAGGCAGAGGCACAGGCACAGGCCGGGGGTTGAAGGAGTCCTGATAAGTGGTTTATTTCCCTCTTCCTGTTTCTAATGCCCAAACTCGAGGGAATTCAACCAGACAACAAAGAAAGGCTGATAAGTGTGCTCCATTTCAAATCCGCTTCATTGATTGGAATGTGAATATGAATGCGTGCTGATTGCATTGCTTTAGCTAGTTACTGCTGCTCAGAGCTGCTGATAACACAATACCTCATATGCATTTGGTTGGTTCAAATTAGATACATTTCTCTGTGGGTAGCTTTGTTCGCAGCTCGGTTTGGGATGAATTTCTCTGTGTGTAGCTTTGTTCTCAGTATAGGATTAATTTCTCTGTGGGTAGCTTTGTTCTCAGTATAGGATTAATTTCTCTGTAGGTAGCTTTGTTCTCAGTTTGAGATTAATTTCTCTGTGGGTAGCTTTGTTCTCAGTTTGAGATTAATTTCTCTGTAGGTAGCTTTGTTCTCAGCTCGGTTTGGGAAAGTTGAGACTTCTTACTTGTATCATACATGTTTATGCTAATACGGCGGTTGGGAGCTTTTGAAGATCACACATTGACGCCGTGTTTGATGCTCACACTGCATTTCTCTCCAGGCAGGGTAAGACTGCAGCTGATTGGATATCTCTCCAGGCAGGGTAAGACTGCAGCTGATTGGACATCTCTCCAGGCAGGGTAAGACTGCAGCTGATTGGACATCTCTCCAGCCAGGGTAAGACTATAGCTGATTGGCCCACGTTTATCAGTTTTTATTCTCTCATTTAGTTTGTGAGAAGGTGTCACTCAGAAATCTGAACTTGCTTACGTGGTGCGAATGATAAATCAGAACTACCGAGGATATCACAACACATTTACAGGTGCAGATATGAGCCAGCTTGGATACACACTGGAAAGGGACGTGGTGATTATTTATTATGACTAAAAAATATCCATACTGCACATTGTCCATGAACCTGGGATGGTGAATACATTGTAACATATTTTTATTTTCCTTGGATGTCTCCATGCTGTAGTCTGTGTCTTCCTCATCCTCTGGTCAGGCATTGGCCCTTTTCACCCGGGACGGTTAGCGTGGTCATCTCCCTGATGGGTTCCAGGACATATCCATCTGACCAGAGTGGATGAGGAGCAGCAGGCCCAGAACCTCACGTCATTCTGCCTGCACAGAGTACATTCTCATTATAACCATAGCCGCGGGAAGTTGGGGGGATGGGGAGGTGCTTACTTCCCTTGGCTATGATTATAACTACACCGATGTGGGCCTTGAGAAGTAAGAAATGCAACCTGGTATTGTGAAGAGCTGAGGAACATTTAGAAACCTATTTGAAAGAAACCGCTTTTAAAGCACTCCGTATACCATGCTAATGTGTTTCCTGGTATTGTAGAGATCTGGTTCTATGTGCCGAAATGTGGTATCTTAGAAGGAATAACTACTCATCTGTTATGAAGCTCCCAAAAACCTCTGCCACTGTGCACAAGACAGCTGTTAAATCACTATATAGACCATGATAACACAGGACAGCTGTTAAATCACTATATAGACCATGATAACACAGGACAGCTGTTAAGTCACTCTATAGACCATGATAACACATGACAGCTGTGAAGTTGTTATTATGCAATAATATCAGGACAGATATGGATTGTCTAAACACATGACTCATTTTCTTCCTCTACCCCTGTAGCATCTCTGTGTGATGTTAGGAGATAGTGGGTAGTGGTAGTAGGAAGATAAACTCTCTGTGTGATGTTAGGAGATAGTGGGTAGAGGTAGCAGGAAGATAAACTCTCTGTGTGATGTTAGGAGATAGTGGGTAGAGGTAGCAGGAAGATAACTCTCTGTGTGATGTTAGGAGATAGTGGGTAGAGGTAGCAGGAAGATAAACTCTCTGTGTGATGTTAGGAGATAGTGGGTAGTGGTAGCAGGAAGATAAACTCTCTGTGTGATGTTAGGAGATAGTGGGTAGTGGTAGCAGGAAGATAACTCTCTGTGTGATGTTAGGAGATAGTGGGTAGAGGTAGCAGGAAGATAAACTCTCTGTGTGATGTTAGGAGATAGTGGGTAGAGGTAGCAGGAAGATAACTCTCTGTGTGATGTTAGGAGATAGTGGGTAGAGGTAGCAGGAAGATAACTCTCTGTGTGATGTTAGGAGATAGTGGGTAGAGGTAGCAGGAAGATACACTCTCTGTGTGATGTTAGGAGATAGTGGGTAGTGGTAGCAGGAAGATAAACTCTCTGTGTGATGTTAGGAGATAGTGGGTAGTGGTAGCAGGAAGATAAACTCTCTGTGTGATGTTAGGAGATAGTGGGTAGAGGTAGCAGGAAGATAACTCTGTGTGATGTTAGGAGATAGTGGGTAGAGGTAGCAGGAAGATAAACTCTCTGTGTGATGTTAGGAGATAGTGGGTAGAGGTAGCAGGAAGATAAACTCTCTGTGTGATGTTAGGAGATAGTGGGTAGAGGTAGCAGGATCTGTGTGATGTTAGGAGATAGTGGGTAGAGGTAGCAGGAAGATAACTCTGTGTGATGTTAGGAGATAGTGGGTAGAGGTAGCAGGAAGATAAACTCTCTGTGTGATGTTAGGAGATAGTGGGTAGAGGTAGCAGGAAGATAAACTCTCTGTGTGATGTTAGGAGATAGTGGGTAGAGGTAGCAGGATCTGTGTGATGTTAGGAGATAGTGGGTAGAGGTAGCAGGAAGATAAACTCTCTGTGTGATGTTAGGAGATAGTGGGTAGAGGTAGCAGGAAGATAAACTCTCTGTGTGATGTTAGGAGATAGTGGGTAGTGGTAGTAGGAAGATAAACTCTCTGTGTGATGTTAGGAGATAGTGGGTAGAGGTAGCAGGAAGATAAACTCTCTGTGTGATGTTAGGAGATAGTGGGTAGTGGTAGTAGGAAGATAAACTCTCTGTGTGATGTTAGGAGATAGTGGGTAGAGGTAGCAGGAAGATAAACTCTCTGTGTGATGTTAGGAGATAGTGGGTAGAGGTAGCAGGAAGATAAACTCTCTGTGTGATGTTAGGAGATAGTGGGTAGTGGTAGCAGGAAGATAAACTCTCTGTGTGATGTTAGGAGATAGTGGGTAGAGGTAGCAGGAAGATAAACTCTCTGTGTGATGTTAGGAGATAGTGGGTAGTGGTAGCAGGAAGATAAACTCTCTGTGTGATGTTAGGAGATAGTGGGTAGAGGTAGCAGGAAGATAAACTCTCTGTGTGATGTTAGGAGATAGTGGGTAGAGGTAGCAGGAAGATAAACTCTCTGTGTGATGTTAGGAGATAGTGGGTAGAGGTAGCAGGAAGATAAACTCTCTGTGTGATGTTAGGAGATAGTGGGTAGAGGTAGCAGGAAGATAAACTCTCTGTCTCTCTCTCGCTCTGTCTCTCTGTCTCTCTCTCTCTGTCTCTCTCTCTCTGTCTCTCTCTGTCTCTCTCTCTCTGTCTCTCTCTGTCTCTCTCTCTCTGTCTCTCTGTCTCACATAATGACAGACACAGTCAGGCAGCGTTTCATTACTGTACAAAATAATTTATTTGTCAGCGTTAAAATCCCATTGCTGCTCTGCTCAAAACACAGAACGATATTGTCCCTCATTTAGAAAAACAAATACTTTTTTTATACATCAAAACACAACAAGAAAGGAAAATATGGTGAAGGGCTGAAACGGTTTCCTTCTTGAGGTCTACAGCATCAAGGATTAGCCAAAGAGAATATAAATAGCACTGACTTTTACACAGAAAATAGGAGCAATGGACTCCCCAGCCAACTCAATGGGGATTTGCTCTCCCAGCCAAATGTCAACAGCAAAACACATTATTATGTTCTATTCTTCATGAAACGAGTCCATAGAGTAGACCCAGCTAGCTGTTAGCATCGGCCCGTTAAGCTTTGTAGGGCAGCAACAAAACTAGTAATATCTGTCAGGAATATTGTAGCATAGCTCCTCTTCGTTTGCTTGGACACGGTTTCTAAGTGAAACTTTGAAGTAACTAGCAGCACATGAAAACCAAAGCATGGCGTTTGACCAAAACAACATAAGTTTCTACATTTCATCATTACTACACCATGGCTCATACAGGCCGTATCCACTGGCTCGCAGTCCATCAGCAATATGGACTGCACACAAAATATCAACCGTAACAGTTTTTTTTTTTCAATTCTTTTTCACTCAAACACCAAGACTGTATAATCCAAGGACACTCCAGTGCAAAAGAGACATATAAATTATGTTATTAACTAATAATCAATATCGTGACTCCTTGGGGTTAGTGGGAGTCACCTTGTTCCTCCTGGGTTCTGCACAGAGTCCCCCTGGCTTAATGTTATTTAGGGAACCCTGAACACATCACGCACAACAACGAACATCATATCAGCCGCAGGTCCTGTCCAAATGTTCCAGACGTCACAAAGTCCACCTCAGTATGGCTCAAAGAGAAGGTTAAGGTCCAGACCGTTCCGGTACACATATTCTTTCATAACATTATGCTTTCTATTTGTAATGATCAAAAGAATGATTGTCATCGTAAAAAAATAATAATACTTGTGCTTGTCAGATGTATCATATTGACGACAGGTCCTCTTCCTGTTCCTCTTGTAGCTCTTGGTCTTTCTCCTCATAGGCTACTAAGAGTTGACCTGAGGTTGAAAGGTCATTGAAAAGGTCACAGGGGTCAGCTTAGTGGAAAACCAATCAGAGGAGGGGTGAAAACCATGCGTTGAAAAATATAACTGTCACTGGAGATGCCACCATGCAATATTTATACCAAATCAAATCCACCTTCGACAGTCGGTCAGACAAAGGTCATCTGAGCCAATCACATTGTCCATCTTCACTGTTCCCGCTCTCTCTGGTTTGCCAGTGACATTCTCATCAAGTTTTGGGGGGAGGTGGGGAAATGTCTTATTTTGCAATTCAAATTAACATATTCATGTTTTCTCTGTGTTGAAACAGGTTTTTCTCTTTTTTTCTGTACCGTTGTTGTTGGGTCTGTAATAGTTTCAGAGAGATACCATGCTTGGGCTGTTCCCTATTGGCTGTGTGTTAACCGTTGGGAGACTTCCTTAGCCACTGGAAGATCTGGCGTTCGTATACACTGTGCCATCTCACGTTGGCCTCCACGATCTCCACGGCCCGGGCCAACGCTGGCCCTGCCCCGCCTCCACTGATCTGGATAAACTCCTTCAGCTGAAGAAGGTAACAGACAGACACAAGCACAGAGTCAGGTACATGATGGTATCCAGGCAACAACAAAGCTGTAGGGGGGAATTCAGACCCGAGTTCCGCACGCGCAAATTCAACTTTCCTTTTTATTCTCTCTGTGTGTATTCTGACCTTGAACTTATGCATCACAAAAGGTTTGTGGTGGAGATCAAAGACAATGAGATGGAGGTGTGCCTTCAGATACGCCGTATTCAGACCTTGACTCTATTCCCTCATAATTCCACCACCTTTACACACAAGGAAACAATGAATAAGGTGGAGCAACCTGTCAGTTCCAAGTGAAAAAACTGTGACTTTATTGTATATTCTGCATTATTGAAGTATATTACAAGTTGGGACATTTGATTTTTTTTTATATATTTAAATCTTTTTTTTATTTAACCTTTATTTAACTAGACAAGTCAGTTAAGAACACATTTTTATTTACAATGACGGCCTACACCGGCCAAACTCAGACGACGCTAGGCCAATTGTGCGCAGCCCTATGAGACTCCCAATCATGGCCAGTTGTGATACAGCCTGGAATCGAACCAGTGAAGCCTCTAGCACTGAGATGCAGTGTCTCAGACCACCTGGAGCCAGGCATACCAGTTCCGAGACGAGTGAGGATTAGGGTAGATTTATAAACTACTGTTTAACACCTATTATACACTTTTCTCAACTTCAAATATTTCATGGACTGAACAATTGAATATGGCAACACTTCAGGATGAATCGAAACTGTATTTTGTGGTTCACCAATATATTTTGTGCTGTAAAGGCTCTCCAACACTATTTATGTTTGATTAACTTATACTTTCCTAACGAAAAAATTATCTACGAGATCTGAGTATTTATAGATCTACCAATTGGTGCTGAGAAGGAGATGAATATGTGTGTATTCACAGTAGATGGCTTTCTGTCATTGGTCTCTATTCTGAACCCATTCTCTCCATATATATTCTGGCAAGAAAATTCTAATTAAAAGTACACAGTATTTAAAGAGATACCACTGAAAACCCTATTGAATGACAACTCCACAATAAAATCTATTGTGAAAGTCTGAATACCAACTACTAAGAAGTGTTTCAATCTTAAATCAAAACGTGTAGACAAACATGTCCTTTGCTGTGAACTATTACATTGGAAGAGACGCTAGTGGTCATTAGAGAATAATATCATGTTTAAGAAGAAGACTAACAGCTGTGGCCTCATGACATTTCGTCAGCTGATTATTGTCTCACGGTAATTGTTGGTTAATTGACATAAACACATTTAACATCTCCAGGCCTCCACCCATTATTTAGTTTAGGCAGGTCTAAAGAAACATTATGAAGAAAATGTATTTCAGAAGAACAGAGTATGAGTTGGCCTACTGTATGTTATCTGGCTATGCTCCATGCCACACATAGGCTGTAGGCTTGCTCCTTTAGCAGAAGAGTGAGAGTGCGCATATGAAGTGACTATGTTGAGCGTACAAGTGATCACTTGAAGCAGGTCCTATACTCTAGATGTATAGTTATTTGTCAACTTTGATTGTGAATGATACAAAGTTTAGAATGTCTTAGAAATCTAAACATATACGGGCTGCCTGATGCGACTACAGGCTATTGATGATTTGAGAAAGTCGCAAAAAAAGCTTGCACTCTGTTCCTCGTCTCAGGCTGCACACGCTGTTCTCTCATCAAGTGATCATACTTTCACCCATCAGACTATCTTCAATTTAATCTTGTCTTTGCTAATATGTCAAATTAGTTTGTATTTAGAATGGTCTGTTAACAACTGGGCAGGACCAGTAAGAGGGGGAATAGACATGTCATCTGTATGCACTGGAATAGACATGTCATCTGTATGCACTGGAATAGACATGTCATCTGTATGCACTGGAATAGACATGTCATCTGTATGCACTGGAATAGACATGTCATCTGTATGCACTGGAATAGACATGTCATCTGTATGCACTGGAATAGACATGTCATCTGTATGCACTGGAATAGACATGTCATCTGTATGCACTGGAATAGACATGTCATTCGTATGCACTGGAATAGACATGTCATCTGTATGCACTGGAATAGACATGTCATCTGTATGCACTGGAATAGACATGTCATCTGTATGCACTGGAATAGACATGTCATCTGTATGCACTGGAATAGACATGTCATTCGTATGCACTGGAATAGACATGTCATTCGTATGCACTGGAATAGACATGTCATCTGTATGCACTTTCCTGTCGGTTCCTTTTTCACTCATGTCTGGTAGGCTACTCTGGTTATTTCGCCAAAATTCTGTATGCCATGGGCTCTCCAACCCTGTTCCTGCTGCTACCCAGTGATTCATTTGAGAAACCAAGTGAAATCTTTTTGGGAACATTGATAGTAACATGTTTTCACAACAAAATGTATTTCATTAAACTATTGACAGCCCCTCTCTCTGTCAGCTGGAGAAAGGAATGAAGGAGATAGAGAAGCACACGGTGGTGAGATACTCTGTAGCTAAAGATCATGTGTCAGCCTATTAATTATGAAAATATAAAAAGTTCCCTATTACTAGGCTATTCAAAATCAAATACAAATTCAGGATAACTCTGAATTTGTTTAATTTAGGCTAGACCAATTATTTTCCAAAGACATCTTATCAGTATTTTTTCTGCCCTGTATAATATGCAGTAGGCTATGTATTGTATAACGGCACAATTATTATTGATTAATTTCAGGGTTTTTTGGGGGTTTGGGCTCATATATAGGCCTATGTGTATACATAAACTCTAATATGCATATGGAAGTTTTGTATTACTCCCAGACACAAAAACAAACAGAGCAGTAAAGTTTCTTCAAAGTTCAGAACTTCAGAAAAACTCTGTGAAGCTTTTTTGCCAATTAGCGGCCCCAGAGAACAAATAACAAGAAATTCGTACAGTAAAAACATCCCTTTAAGGTTTTGGTCTTCTCTCTGTGGTTCTGTTAGTGGGATTACTGGACTGGTTCTGATGCCCACTGATCAGTGAGAAAAACACTATTACTTTAAAAAGGCTATTACTTTGGGGTGAGAAATAATGCTATGCTTCTAGAAATGTTGTTATTCAATGTAGAGTCTGTACCAGACTGTCTCCATCAAATCAATGTTAAGACAATTTAACAGAGCAGGAATGATTAGTAAGAGTATGTTACATACCTGTGATAATCATACAGCTTTTTAAGTGACAAAGTCCCCAAGTTGGCATATATTCAGCTTTCTTTCAATGTTTTTATACTGTAATTGACAATGTCCTTAAATGTAACATATAATACAATAAGCCAACTGCAGATCGTTACGGAAGACTGGGATACCTGAGTGAACTTACCTCATTCAGCTCTGTCTCTGTGTTTAGGAATTCAGTCACACCACTGATTAGCTTTGAATTCATGAATAAGGCCTCCCCGTATCTAAACAAGGAGAGCAGTGAGAAGAAAAGGCTTTTACAAACACTGTTGTTCTCTTCAGACTTCACTGAACACCGTCCCAAAGAGCTCTGGGGCAGATCAACAAACAAAAGTTTAATTCCATTCACTTCTACAGTATCTGGAATCTAGTACTGATCAAGTATTCTCGTCTGCAATCACAAAACTACAAAGTACACAAGTACAGTACTGTGTATGAATTTGGTAATAAATGGTTAAATAGATTAACTAGAATGAAAAATAGAACTGAATTATTAAAACATGACATATAAGAATAAATCATTTACTGTAAAATATACATGACATACATATGATACAATATATGTACATATAAAGTACATTCATTTTCTGAAGTCAGCATACCAATACACAAACACAATACACTATAATACATCACCATGGAAACACTGGAACACTATAATACATCACTATGGAAACACAGGAACACTATAATAAATCACTATGGAAAACACTGGAATGTTAGTACACAATCACACTATGGAAAACACAGGAACACTATAATACATCACTATGGAAACACTGGAACACTATAATACATCACTATGGAAACACTGGAACACTATAATACATCACTATGGAAACACTGGAACGTTAGTACACAATCACACTATGGAAAACACAGGAACACTATAATACATCACTATGGAAAACACTGGAATGTTAGTACACAAGTCACACTATGGAAAACACAGGAACACTATAATACATCACTATGGAAACACTGGAACACTATAATACATCACTATGGAAACACTGGAACACTATAATAAATCACTATGGAAACACTGGAACACTATAATACATCACTATGGAAAACACTGGAACGTTAGTACACAAGTCACACTATGGAAAACACAGGAACACTATAATAAATCACTATGGAAACACTGGAACACTATAATACATCACTATGGAAAACACTGGAATGTTAGTACACAAGTCACACTATGGAAAACACAGGAACACTATAATACATCACTATGGAAACAACGGAACACTATAATACATCACTATGGAAACAACGGAACACTATAATACATCACTATGGAAACACTGGAACACTATAATACATCACTATGGAAAACACTGGAATGTTAGTACACAAGTCACACTATGGAAAACACTGGAATGTTAGTACACAAGTCACACTATGGAAAACACAGGAACACTATAATAAATCACTATGGAAACACTGGAACGTTAGTACACAAGTCACACTATGGAAAACACAGGAACACTATAAAACATTCCTATGGAAACTTTAGTACACAAGTCACACATATTACAGTCTCTGAGACCTTGAATCTCTTACCGTGAATTCAAGATGTCCCACTTCTCCCTGAAGTACCTCCAGGCTAAGTGTCTTCCATGCGGGTTCCGTCCCACGTGGATGATGACATCGATGACATCTTGATCTGGGACCAAATCTGAGCTCAGAGACAGATTCAGCAGCCTGGAGGAGAAGAAGATGATGAAGACAACCTGTGTCTAAAAGAGTGCATAGGATCGTCCTCATACAGGGCACTATTTATTTGGGGAATCTTCCTTACAATGATACATCCGGTGTGAGTACAAAAAGCACAATAAAACATGATCAACTGTAGTCCAGGAGTATTCTGACTGATACAGTCTTTGGGTGCTGTAGTCCAGGAGTATTCTGACGGATACAGTCTTTGGGTGCTGTAGTCCAGGAGTATTCTGACGGATACAGTCTTTGGGTGCTGTAGTCCAGGAGTATTCTGACGGATACAGTCTTTGGGTGCTGTAGTCCAGGAGTATTCTGACGGATACAGTCTTTGGGTGCTGTAGTCCATGAGTAATCTGACGGATACAGTCTTTGGGTGCTGTAGTCCAGGAGTATTCTGACGGATACAGTCTTTGGGTGCTGTAGTCCAGGAGTATTCTGACGGATACAGTCTTTGGGTGCTGTAGTCCAGGAGTATTCTGACGGATACAGTCTTTGGGTGCTGTAGTCCATGAGTAATCTGACGGATACAGTCTTTGGGTGCTGTAGTCCATGAGTAATCTGACGGATACAGTCTTTGGGTGCTGTAGTCCATGAGTAATCTGACGGATACAGTCTTTGGGTGCTGTAGTCCATGAGTATTCTGACTGATAAAGTCTTTGGGTGCTGTAGTCCATGAGTATTCTGACTGATAAAGTCTTTGGGTGCTGTAGTCCATGAGTAATCTGACTGATAAAGTCTTTGGGTGCTGTAGTTCATGAGTATTCTGACTGATACAGTCTTTGGGTGCTGTAGTTCATGAGTATTCTGACTGATGCAGTCTTTGGGTGCTGTAGTCCATGAGTATTCTGACTGATAAAGTCTTTGGGTGCTGTAGTTCATGAGTATTCTGACTGATACAGTCTTTGGGTGCTGTAGTCCATGAGTATTCTGACTGATAAAGTCTTTGGGTGCTGTAGTCCATGAGTATTCTGACTGATAAAGTCTTTGGGTGCTGTAGTCCAGGAGTAATCTGACTGATAAGGTCTTCTGGCAATGAAATGATAACATCATGTACAGTATTTAATTTCAGCAGTCACAACAGACACATTCAGGCCATAGAGCTTTCATCATCAGTATCAACATCCAGTGTCAAAACAGAACCGGCCCGGCTGAGGTGCCTCTGAAGTCAAGTGAACCACTTCTGCTATTAAAATATTAAATAAAGAAACACATTAAGACAGACTCAGTCTGGAGGAGAACGTTGAAATAGAAACAGACTCAGTCTGGAGGAGAACGTTGAAATAGAAACAGACTCAGTCTGGAGGAGAACGTTGAAATAGAAACAGTCTCAGTCTGGAGGAGAACGTTGAAATAGAAACAGACTCAGTCTGGAGGAGAACGTTGAAATAGAAACAGACTCAGTCTGGAGGAGAACGTTGAAATAGAAATAGTCTCAGTCTGGAGGAGAACGTTGAAATAGAAACAGACTCAGTCTGGAGGAGAAAGTTGAAATAGAAACAGACTCAGTCTGGAGGAGAAGTTGAAATAGAAACAGACTCAGTCTGGAGGAGAACGTTGAAATAGAAACAGACTCAGTCTGGAGGAGAACGTTGAAATAGAAACAGACTCAGTCTGGAGAAGAACGTTGAAATAGAAACACATTAAGACAGACTCCGTCTGGAGGAGAATGTTGAAATGGAAACATATTAAGACAGAGAATGTTGAAATTCAATGACCAAAATACTAGTTTTTAGTTGTATCAGCAGCCTCAGAAAGAATGAACCTGGTGAGACCGTATCAAATATAGATATAGTCAGTTATGCAAATGAGATGCAAATGTCAAGCAGGCAACAAAAATGATATTACAGAAAAAGACACCGCCACGGTATATACACTTCCAATTTGCAATTACATGCAGGAAAGGTAACTGCAGCAGGGTGGTCTCCAGGAACCCACACGTCTTTTGTTCTGAAATATCTCCTGTCTCTTTTCACCATTATACTGTGTTCTTGAACTGATATGTTGATTAAGTTTATACCTCAACCAATGGGCTGTGCAACAGACTTCTAAAACACCAAGATATTTAATTAGAGGAAGAGCACTGCCTCAGTATTCAGGCACTCAACATACTATATGTGAGAGCTCCAGTCTCCAGTTTTAATCAAGCTAATGCTTAGTGAACAGATAACTTCTAAGTGTGAATACACACAGCAAATAGCAATGTACTCTGTGCAGAAAACACCTCGTTTTGACGTCTCGTGATAAGGGATCTGTATTCTACTATTAATAGTTGTGATTCACACTCACAGCGGAGGCTCAGTCATCAGCCTACATTTACATTGACATGTTAATCATTTAGCAGACGCTCTTATCCAGAGCAACGTACAGTAGTGACTGCATACAATTTAGTCAGTTATCAGTTCCCGCCTTCATCCGTCTTTCCAGAGAGTTGGGAGTTCAGTATCCTCCTGGTCAGCCGTTTGGGAGATGGGACTCCTGTATCCGCATGGTCAGCCGTTTGGGAGATGGGACTCCTGTATCCGCCTGGTCAGCCGTTTGGGAGATGGGACTCCTGTATCCGCCTGGTCAGCCGTTTGGGAGAAGGGACTCCTGCATCCGCATGGTCAGCCGTTTGGGAGATGGGACTCCTGTATCCGCCTGGTCAGCCGTTTGGGAGATGGGACTCCTGTATCCGCCTGGTCAGCCGTTTGGGAGATGGGACTCCTGTATCCGCCTGGTCAGCAGTTTGGGAGATGGGACTCCTGTATCCGCCTGGTCAGCCGTTTGGGAGATGGGACTCCTGTATCCGCCTGGTCAGCCGTTTGGGAGATGGGACTCCTGTATCCACCTGGTCAGCCGTTGAGGACAGTTATCATTCTACTCTGTTTCCTGATCCCGAGGGGGAAATTTCTGACACACAACACACATCCCGTGGAGATGGAACATATTTCCCTGTTCTTTTGTCTACGTGTCTAAACACTGATTTTGAGCACCTGTTGCAACACCATCCCCAAATCCCCAGTAGCTCACGCACCACTACATCACATACTATTTCCTTTCGAACCGACCAACCGGAGTTCAGAAAATAAAATGTCCCCCACACAGGAAATTATTCCGCCCTTGAATCTTCTGGGAGTGTAAAATGTCGCCACCGGAGCTGTGTCGAGATTACCTCATTTTAGAGCAGGCTGAACATGGTCTATTAGGGAAGGCAGGGTTAATCCGGCGCTGAGATCACATTATGCATTAATAAAAACATTGAGGAGAGGGAAACAATTTAGTCCAAGGGTGCAGAGGAGACAGAAATCAATACTAAATGCAGGGCCCCATCTATTCCAGCTCAGAGCCCCAGAGCCCCAGAGCTGAGCGGGGTGCTGGAAGACATATCTTGTCTATCTTGCCCAGTTTTCTTCTCTGTAGATGGAGTATCACTTACGTGCCTAAGATAACCCCCTACACACACGCGAACAGGAATGGACACAAACACACATATACGACAGACACACACTGGCACACACACTGGCACACATACACACACTGATCTAATCACGTACAGCGGTTTTATTTTCAACCTGCAGTAGTGCATGTGGTGTGAAATTCAAGTGTACCTTAAAGTCTTAAATCATTGATTCTGACGGAGGCTACATTGCTGCTTCTACTAAATAGGGAGTAGGGAGCCATTTGTGACGCAGCCTCTGTACATTGTAAAGTAAATGATTCACTCCATTCAATTAAGCCCCAAAGCTCCAGCAGCTTTATCCTCTGGTAGGTAGCTTGTTCCTGGTCCTGTGGTTGTGTAACAGAGACATTATTTCCCCAGGTCTCAGAGGGGCGGGACCACAGCTGCTACACATGCTCTGCCTTTCATTCTGCCCTGCCTGGCACACAATGGTAGGGGGGTGAGGGGGGCCTTGGCAAGTGCCACACACACACAAACGCATGCACACACACACACACACGCACACATGTACATGCACACACACACACACACACACACACTGGCGGTGGGGTGAGGGGGGTGAGGGCGGTGCCTTGGCGTTTTATTGGCATGTGTGTGGCATTTTTTCATTTTATTCTGCCTTGACACACATTAGGAGAGGGGTGAGGGGTGTGCCTTGGCACGTACCACACGCTCCTCCAAGCCCACTCCCCTAACTCCCCCAGCCATGCCAATGCCCTTCCCCAGGATAGTGACTCATACTAATTAGCTGCAGAGCTTGTTGGTGTGTCTCCTGTCTCCCTGGCCTGTCTGGCCTGTCTGGCACCATGTATCTAGATTCTCTACTCCACAGACCCTTGTTGGCTCTCCTCTCCCAAAACACACAGTTATACTAATGAAGATTCTGGCTATTCTTATTGTTATATTGCTGTTTTTCTCTCCAGGCATCTTCATTAGCCCCAGATGACACAAGCTGCAAGGCAAGAGGGGGCAGAAAGATACTGAGAGAGACACTTTTAGTAAATGTGCTTTTAATCCCACGGATAATAGCTGTTATTTGACAGCCAGATGATTCCTACGATTAGATATATGATTGTCGTCATGTGGCAGGCGATCATTTGGATTCTTACTGATAGATTAGTGATTGATCACAGACTTGCAGGATCATAAACCCTGAATTATACTCCCATCACCCTGACAACCACTTGTCCTCCTCTTCCTCTTCCTTCTCCTCTTCCTCATTCTCCTCCTCGTCCTCTTCTTCCTCCTCCTCTTCTTCTTCCTCCTCTTCTTCCTCCTCCTACTCCTCGTCCTCGTCCTCCTCTTCCTCCTCCTCCTCGTCCCCCTCTTACTCTCACTCCTCTTCCTCTAATTCTCCAAGAAAGCCAACCTGAAGCCAACCTTATAGTGCTCAAGCTCTGATTTCTAAGTGAAGAAATTAGCTGTTTTCACTAAGTGTTTTCACACATGTGTTCCTAGATGGCGTAACAGTGCAGACGTGTTTTTGTTTGTCCCGTCTCATGTCCCGTGTAAATAGTTTGTAATTAGTCTGTCTTTCCATATATTTTTATTGTTCCCGATTTACTTCTCCTGCAACCCGCCTCACCCAACGTGAAACGGATCTAATATCTTTATTTCTTTACTTTATTATTTAACTGAACCGCTGCCAGAAGCTAGCCTGCTAGCTAGCTTGCAAACTAGCTACTAGCCATTGCTAACCACTGCTAGCGGTCCTCATCACTGCTCTGCCTGCATCAGCCAGCTTTTAGTTCGGACAATATCGGCCATTCTGCACAGCGTTCCCTTCCACTTCACCGGATTTCTACTGAAATCACAGGACCATCACACCGGATCATCGCAGCTAGCTAGCTGCAATCGAGTGGCTGCTGTTTTTGGCTAACACCATTGTCCATATGCTACCTTGAGCCAGCCTCGAGCTAGGCCCATCTCCCGGACAGCCGACGTGTACTAGCTATTCTCCCGGGCTACAGTACCTTTGTAAACATGCCTGGACCTTCCACTGTCGACACGGAGCCCCGCCGAGCCACCGCGACTGGTCTGCCGACGTAATTGTCCGACGTGGTCTCAATAGGCTTTTTCCCTGCGACGTCGCCGAAGTTTCATCCGCTAGCCCTGGCCTGCTAGCCCCGGCCTGCTAGCACTCTGAACGCTGTGCCTCCTCGCTCGCCTAGTGCAGCGCCCATTGAACTGCTCTCTGGCTCACCTCTTTGCTGCTCATCGGATCTTATGATTACTCAGCTTCACAGCTGATGCCTGCAGGACTGTTTGGTTATATGGTATTTCATTCTGTTTAACTACCAGGCCTCAGGTCCTGTGTGTAGCATATCACATATCTCTATCTGACCGTCTTTGTCCATTCATCGCCATTACCCGTCATTGTCTTAGCCCTCTTAATTAACTGTGTTTGTTTTTATGCCCCTTTCTTATTTCAATATGCCTTGTCTTTTGCTGTTTAGGTTAGCTATTATTGTTTTATTTCACTGTAGAGCCCCCAGTCCCGCTCAACATGCCTCTGATAGCTCCTTTGTCTCAACCCCCACACATGCGGAGACCTCACCTGGCTTAACTGGTGTCTCCAGAGATGCAACCTCTCTCTTCATTACCCAACGCCTAGGTTTACCTCCACTGAACTCACATCCTACCATACCCTTGTCTATACATTATGCCCTCAATCTATTCCACCACGCCCAGAAATCTGCTCCTTTTATTCTATGTACCCAACGTACTAGACGACCAGTTCTTAAAGCCCTTAGCCGAACACTTATTCTACTCCTCCAGTGTTCCTCTGGTGATGTAGAGGTAAACCCAGGTCCTGTAGCTCCCAGCATTACACCTATTCCCTGTTCATCAATCTAAGATAGATGCCCTCAATCTCACACAAATTGTCAAGGAACCCACCAGGTACAACCCTAAATCCGTAAACATGGGTACTATCATAGATATCATCCTGACCAACTTGCCCTCCAAATACACCTCCTCTGTTTTCCAGGATCTCAGCGATCACTGCCTCATTGCCTGCGTTCGTAATGGGTCCGTGGTCAAACGACCACCCCTTATCACTGTCAAACGCTCCCTAAAACACTTCTGCGAGCAAGCCTTTCTAATCGATCTGGCCTGGGTATCCTGGAAGGATATTGATCCCGTCAGTAGATGATGCCTGGTTGTTCTTTAAAAGTGCTTTCCTCACCATCCTAAATAAGCATGCCCCTTTCAAAAAATGTAGAACTAAGAATAGATATAGCCCTTGGTTAACCCCAGACTTGACTGCACTTGACCAACACAAAAACATCCTGTGGCGCACAGCATTAGCATCGAATATCCCCCGCGATATGCAACTTTTCAGGGAAACCAGGAACAAATATACACAGTCAGTTAGAAAAGCAAAGGCCAGCTTTTTCAAACAGAAATTTGCATCCTGTAGTACTAATTCCAAAAAGTTCTGGGACACTGTAAAGTCCATGGAGAATAAGAGCATCTCCTCCCAGTTGCCCACTGCATTGAGGCTAGGAAACACTGTCACCACCGATAAATTCACAATAATCGGCCATGCTTTCCACCTGGCTACCTCTACCCCGGCAAACAGCTCTGTACCCCCCGCAGCAACCTGCCCAAACCCCCCCCCCGCTTCTCCTTCACCCAAATCCAGACAGCTGATGTTCTGAAAGAGCTGCTAAATCTGGACCCCTATAAATCTGTTGGGCTAGACAATCTGGACCCTTTCTTCCTAAAATTATCAGCCAAAATTGTTGCAACCCCTATTACCAGCCTGTTCAGCCTCTCTTTTGTATCGTCTGAGATCCCTAGAGATTGGAAAGCTGCCGCGGTCATCCCCCTCTTCAAAGGGGGAGACACTCTAGACCCAAACTAATATAGACCTATATCCATCCTGCCCTGACTTTCTAAAGTCTTCGAAAGCCAAGTTAATAAACAGATCACTGACTTCTTCGAATCCCACCGTACCTTCTCTGCTATGCAATCTGGTTTCCGAGCTGGTCATGGGTGAACCTCAGCTATGCTCAAGGTACTTAACGATATCATAACCGCCATCGATAGAAGACAGTACTGTGCAGCCGTCTTCATCGACCTGGTCAAGGCTTTCGACTCTGTCAATCACCGCATTCTTATTGGCAGACTCAACAGCCTTGGTTTCTCAAGTGACTGCCTCGCCTGGTTCTCCAACTACTTCTCAGACAGAGTTCAGTGTGTAAAATCAGAGGGCCTGCTGTCTGGTCCCCTGGCAGTCTCTATGGGGGTGCCACAGGGTTCAATTCTTGGGCCAACCCTATTCTCTATATACATCAACGATGTCGCTCTCGCTGCTGGTGACTCTCTGATCCATCTCTACGCAGACGACACCATTCTGTATACATCTGGCCCCTCTTTGGACACTGTGTTAACTAACCTTCAAACAAGCTTCAATGCCATACAACACTCCTTCCGTGAACTCCAACTGCTCTTAAATGCTAGTAAGACTAAATGCATGCTTTTCAATAGAACGTTGCCCGCACCCGCCCACCGGACTATCATCACTACTCTCGACGGGTCTGACTTAGAATATGTGGACAACTACAAATACCTAGGCGTCTGGTTAGACTGTAAACTCAACTTCCAGACTCACAGTAACCATCTCCAATCCAAAATTAAATCTAGAATCGGCTTCCTATTTCGCAACAAAGCCTCCTTCACTCATGCTGCCAAACATGCCCTTGTAAAACTTACCATCCTACCGATCCTTGACTTCGGCGATGTCATTTACAAAATAGCCTCCAACACTCTACTCAGCAAATTGGATGTAGTCTATCACAGTGCCATCCGTTTTGTTACCAAAGCCCCATATACTACCCACCACTGCGACCTGTATTCTCTCGTCGGCTGGCCCTCACTACATATTCGTCGCCAAACCCACTGGCTCCAGGTCATCTATAAGTCTTTATTAGGTAAATCCCCGCCTTATCTCAGCTCGCTGGTCACCATAGCAACACCTACCCGTAGTATGCGCTCCAGCAGGTATATTTCACTGGTCATCCCCAAAGCAAACACCTCCTTTGGCCGCCATTCCTTCCAGTTCTCTGCTGCTAATGACTGGAACGAATTGCAAAAATCTCCCTCACTAACTTTAAGCATCAGCTGTCAGAGCTGTTTATCGATCACTCCACCTGTATACAGCCCTTCTGTAAATAGCCCACCCTACTACCTCATCCCCATATTTATTTTTTTAACTTCCCCTCATTTTGCACTCCAGTATCTCTATTTGCACATCATCATTTGCACATACATCATTCCAGTGTTAATGATAATCTGTAATTTATTTCACCACTATGGTCTATTTATTGTCCTACCTCCTAACCTTATTGCATTTTGCACTACATTTGACTCTGTATATAGATTTTCTACTGTGTTGTTGACTGTACGTTTGTTTATTCTCATGTGTAACTCTGTGTTGTTTTTAGTCTCACTGCTTTGCTTTGTCTTGGCCAGGTCGCAGTTGTAAGTGAGAACTTGTTCTCAACTGACCTACCTGGTTAAATAAAGGTGGAATAAAAAATAAAAAATTAAAAAATTAAAAAATAAACATGAGCACTGGGTGTAGGTAATCGCTAAATGAGTGTGGCATTTTGAATGGCAGTGTTTTCCAAACGACACACAAGACCTGTTAGTTTTGAATGATGTGTCTAATGCAGAGAACTGTGTTTTGCAAAAAGTGTTTTTAACAATTGCAAACTGTGCTTGCTGTTTTGCAGAGATGGGACTTGGTCTGAAGATTAGGTACATGAGTTAATGGTTTCCCTCAAGTACCACTTTTAGTGTGTAAGCGATTGTGAAAAACTGTAAAAAGTGTCCTGTATTTGAGGTTTAAAAAGGCTTCTGAAGATTGTCATTTCCTTTTTGAAATGTCAGACTTGGTTTTCCCAAGAAAAATGTATCAACCCCTACAAAAATGTACAGATAATAATTCAAATGTCCAGTTGCGGCAGGATTATTTTCCTGCTATTTCAAACTATCTCAATTAAGATCCTACATCTGTATGAGATATTGTAGTGAGTGACTCAATGGTTGAGCACAAAGTTGTTAAGAATGTTCCTGAAAGGAAACAATAAAGTTATTTTTCCCTGTGAGGGATCAATAAAGTTATGTTATATTATAGTGAGTGGTTGACTCGCCAGTTGAGAACAAAGCTGTTGTGACATTTCACGTGATGGATCAATAAAGTTATGTTATATTGACTCACCGGTTGAGCAGGAAGCTGTTTCCTTGTGAATGAACAATAAAGTTATGTTTCCCTGTGAGGGAACAATAAAGTTATGTTACAATGACTCACCGGTTGAGCAGGAAGCCATTGTCGCTGCAGGTAAGAGCCTCCAGTAGAACCTTCTTCTCTGAGATGGCTGTGGTGGAGTGGAACTTCATCCAGATAAACTCCCACACGTCCTCATCCATCAGAGACACGCCTGTACAGTACACTATGTCACGCACGTTGGGAGGGATCCTGCAGGGAGGTGACACACACCACGCGCACACACACACAAACACACACACACAAACACACACACAAACACACACACGCACAAACCTATTACATTACCAATTAAGATTCTCCTTTAAACTACTAAAATAACTTTAGTTAGTTTTACAGTTTTTAACCTCAAGGGTTTAAACCTTACTAAACAAAGGTTAGCAAACCAATACCAAGTAGACCAGAGAAGTTAAGTTGCTTGGAACAGAGCCCTTGTTTGTGGAGTTGTTTTGCTTACATTTTTACACATCAGCTGTTTATCCTGTTCACGATAATGTGCAAGACTACACAAGAGAGATGCTTTTTAACAATGGGATAACATGCTCCATCTCCACATAGTGTGTCGATGAACATATCAACTAGTTCCCTCACATTGTAAAAATAAAAAGCATTTAGAAATTGACTGTGTCGTGTCGATGGCGATGCTAATGTTAAAATGTCCCGAGGTGTTGTGAGTTGAGCCAGACACAATTACGA
>CM042420.1:24788793-24803793 GCA_023634145.1 Thymallus thymallus
AGAGGGGTGGAAGAGGGACAGAGGGTGAGAGGGGGAGGTAGGGAGGGAATGAGGGAGGTGGAGAAAGAAGAGAAGGAGAGAGGGGTGGAAGAGGGACAGAGGGTGAGAGGGGGAGGTAGGGAGGGAATGAGGGAGGGAGAGAGGGAGAGGGAGAAAGAGATAAAAAGATAGAGATGGAGAAACAGAAGGAGATAGAAGAGATAAGAGAGATAGAAGAGAAGGAGATAAGGAGAGACAGAAGGAGAGACAGAAGGAGAGATAGAAGGAGAGATATAAGGAGAGATAGAAGGAGAGATAGAAGGAGAGACAGAAGGAGAGACAGAATGAGAGATAGAAGGAAAGATAGAAGGAGAGATAGAAGGAGAGACAGAAGGATAGATAGAAGGAGAGATAGAAGGAGAGATTGAAGGAGAGACAGAAGGAGAGACAGAAGGAGAGACAGAAGGAGAGATAGAAGGAGAGATAGAAGGAGAGAGAAGGAGAGATAGAAGGAGAGATAGAAGGAGAGACAGAAGGACAGATAGAAGGAAAGATAGAAGGAGAGACAGAAGGAGAGATAGAAGGAGAGACAGAAGGAGAGATAGAAGGAGAGATAGAAGGAGAGACAGAAGGAGAGATAGAAGGAGAGATAGAAGGAGAGACAGAAGGAGAGACAGAAGGAGAGATAGAAGGAGAGACAGAAGGAGAGACAGAAGGAGAGATAGAAGGAGAGATAGAAGGAGAGATAGAAGGAGAAACAGAAGGAGAGATAGAAGGAGAGATAGAAGGAGAGACAGAAGGACAGATAGAAGGAGAGATAAAAGGAGAGATAGAAGGAGAGACAGAAGGAGAGACAGAAGGAGAGACAGATGGAGAGACAGATGGAGAGATAGAAGGAGAGACAGAAGGAGAGATAGAAGGAGAGATAGAAGGAGAGACTACAGTAAGATGATCTGCTTGTGTGTCATGACAACATTCCAACCCAGCCACTCGTTGTGTGAGAGGTGACTGTGTGCATGACATACTCAGTCTGGTAAGAGGTCTGCATGATGGAGCCTTCTGTGAGAGCCAAGGGCCAGCCCATCTTGTGGTACTTTGAGGCCACTTGCTTCAGCACGTAGTCCTGTTGGGGAGAAAGAAAAAAGCAACAAGAAAACAGTAGCTAGATGTTGTTAGTGAGACCTGAAAAAAAGAGGGCCGTAGTTGGCAAATGGCACACAATTATTTTGAACTATTTTAAGCGGCGGAGGAATTGAAAACCACAGAAAATAAACAGCAAGAGGGGTCCAATCCTGGTGTCCAAGTAGTGATATTCTGTGAGGTTTTGATATTTCAACATAAAAAGGCTGACTCTTGTTATCAAGGACAACTGTCTCGGATTGACTCCAGACTGACTCTATATTGGAATGTAACAGGAGGAGAACGACCATGAAATGGCACTGGATAGGATTATAGATGTGTCCCAAATGGCTAGGCGCTGAATAGGTTCATGTGTGTGTCCCAAATGCCTAGGCACTGAATAGGTTCATGTGTGCGTCCCAAATGGCTAGGCACTGGCTAGGATTATAGATGTGTCCCAAATGGCTAGGCGCTGGATAGGTTCATGGGTACGTCTCAAATGTCTAAGCGCTGGATAGGTTCATGGATGCGTCCGAAATGGCTAGGCACTGGATAGGATTATGGATGTGTCCCAAATGGCACCCTATTCCCTAGAAAATGCAATACTTTCGACCAGAGCCTTTTGGACCCGGGCCATCAGAAGTGCACTATGAAGCGATTAGGGATGCCATTTGGGACCCATGCTATGATTGTGTTGGCTCTCCAAACCACACAGCAGGTGATGCCAAGGCTAATTTAAAATAGCGTCTCTCCTTCACGGTCCCTTATTGAAACTAAATCATTAGATAGATAGATAGATAGATAGATAGATAGATAGATAGATAGATAGATAGATAGATAGATAGATAGATAGATAGATAGATAGATAGATAGATAGATAGATACTTTATTGATCCCCGGGGGGGAAATTTCATTGTCAAGCAGCTACAACAAAAACACAGGGCAGGTGCAAAATGCCACAACGAAAGTACACAAAAGACAGATACACGGTACATGATACATAGAGCGGCAGTATGAAAAAGTATAGAAATACAAGATATCTGGAGTGCAAAAAAAAGCTATAAAAGGACATTGCATAGTATGGGTGGTTGGCTGAATATGTACACTATACATTGGTGGATGTTGGATGGTTAACTATACTATACAGGTCGATGGCAGAGAAATACTTCAGTAGCTAAAAATGCGTATGATATGAGCGAGGGTAATAATAGTTTACTTAATAGACAGACTGGGTAAATGAACAGGTAAGTGAAAATTTTGCATGGTTAAATTAGCTGTACAGTTAGGTATACAGTTATATTTACAGATAGTGGATGAGTGCTGACGGACCAGAGTTACTCACGGATGGATGCATAATTGTTAAACTAGGTCCTAGCACCCCAACAGTTCCAGATCTATGTTGCCGACGGCACGGCACCCCGGTGAGGCATTATATAGTCTCATAGCCGCTGGCTGGAAGGACCTCCTGTAGCGCTCTCTGGCACACCGTGGTGGGATCAGTCTGTGACTGAAAGTGCTCCTCTGCGTCATAACCATAGCGTGCAGAGGGTGGGTGACGTTGTCCATGATGGCCAGCAGTTTGGCCAGGATCCGTCTCTCCGCCACCTCCTCTAGAGTGTCAAGGCTCATCCCCAGGACAGAGCTAGCCTTCCTGATCAGCTTATTTACCCGAGAAGCATCACCGGCTTTGATGTTTGCTCCCCAGCACACCACTGCAAACAAGATGGCACTGGCCACCACAGACTGGTAGAAGGTATGCAGTAGTTTACTGCACACGTTGAAGGACCTGAGCCTCCTCAGAAAGTAGAGTCGGCTCTGGCCCTTTTTGTACAGGGCCCCGGTGTTACCAGCCCATTCCAGTCTGTTGTCCATATGGACACCCAGGAACTTGTATGACTCAACCATTTCCACATCCATCCCCTTTATAGGGACTGCAGTCAGTTGTGCCTTGGTTCTCCTGAAGTCCACCACCATCTCCTTAGTTTTGCTGATGTTGAGCTGAAGGTGGTTCTGCTCACACCACAACACAAAGTCACTGATTGTGCTCCTGTACTCCTCCTCCTGCCCACCCCTGATGCACCCTACAATAGCAGAGTCATCTGAGAACTTCTGTAGGTGGCATGTCTCAGAGTTATATCTGAAGTCTGAGGTGTAGAGGGTGAACAGGAAGGGGGACAGGACCGTACCCTGGGGGGCCCCTGTGTTGCTAACTGCCCGTTCTGACACACAGCTCTGTAGTCGCACAAATTGTGGCCTACCGGTCAGGTAGTCCGTGACCCAGGAGACTAAGGGTGCTTCCACTTTCATCCTCCTCATCTTCTCACCCAGTAGCAGGGGCTGAATGGTATTGAAGGCACTGGAGAAGTCAAAAAACATGACCCTCACAGTGCAACCTGCGTTGTCCAGGTGAGAGTAGGCCCTCTGCAGAAGGTAGATGATTGCATCATCCACCCCGATGTTGCGCTGGTATGTGAACTGCAGGGGGTCCATTGATGTACACACCAGGGGTCTGAGGTGAGCGAGGACTAACCTTTCCAGGGTCTTCATTATTAACATTAGGGTCCAGTCTGGCCGCCACATAAATGGTTTAGAGGACTTCAAAACACACACACACGCACACACTCACACTCACACTCACACTCACACTCACACTCACACTCACACTCACACTCACACACACACACACACACACACACACACACACACACACACACACACACACACACACACACACACACACACACAGCCGTCCTACTAAATGAAGAGGACTATCTTCCATCCTCATCCTAGTGGGAGGTGAAAGCCTTCATGTTTCTGTTGTTCTCCATGTAAATCACCTCTCTGGGGTTGTCTCCCAAATGGCACCCTATTCCCTACTACCCACTATGACTCTGGTCAAAAGTAGTGCACTATATAGGGAAGAGAGTGCCATTTGGGACACTTGGGTGTAACACTCCGTATATAACCATTCACTGCCAACCCTGAGGGTTAATACCACACAGCTGAGAGGTGAACACTGAACACACGTCCTCAGACTCTCTCTGTTTGGACCCGGCAGAGGTACTTGGTGGTCCGCTTAGAGAACGCCACAACGCCAGGCCAGAAATAATCTCCTGCAGCTGTTTCTGTCCTCTATTATTCTATACAACATCTGCTTGGACAGACACTGTAAACAAATTAACACTGTCCCAACAGCCCTGACATTCTCCCTCCCTGACACTCTCCCTCCCTCCCTGACACTCTCCCTCCCTCACTGACACTCTCCCTCCCTCCCTGACACTCTCCCTCCCTCACTGACACTCTCACTCCCTCCCTGACACTCTCCCTCCCTCCCTGACACTCTCCCTCCCTCACTGACACTCTCACTCCCTCCCTGACACTCTCCCTTCCTCCCTGACACCCTTCCTCTCTCCCTCCCTCACTGACACCCTCCCTCCCTCACTGACACTCTCCCTCCCTCACTGACACTCTCCCTTCCTACATGACACCCTCCCTCCCTCCATCCCTCCCTCCATCCCTCAATGACACTCTCCCTCCCTCCCTCCCTCCCTCCCTCCCTCCCTCCCTCCCTCCCTCAATGACACTCTCCCTCACCTACTGACACCCTCCCTCCCTCCCTCCCTCCCTCACTGACACTCTCCCTCCCTCACTGACACTCTTCCTCCTTCACTGACACTCTCCCTCCCTCCATGACACTCTCCCTCCATCCCTCCCTCCCTCAATGACACTCTCCCTCCCTCCCTGACACTCTCCCTCCCTCCATGACACTCTCCCTCCCTCCCTCCCTCCCTCCCTCCCTCCCTCCCTCCCTGACACTCTCCCTCCCTCCTTCCCTCCCTCCCTCAATTACACTCTACCTCCCTCCCTGACACTCTCTCTCCCTCCCTCTCTCCCTCCTTCCCTCCCTCCCTGACACTCTCCCTCCCTCCCTGATACTCTCCCTCCCTTACACCCTCCCTCCCTGACACTATCCCTCCTTCCCTCCCTCCCTCCCTTACACTCTCCCTTCCCCACTGACACCCTGGAAAGTGGAACAGAGGACCCACTGATGGAACAGAGAACCCACTGATGATAAACCCTAGTAGAACTGTGTGAGTTGTCAGACTGGCAAATGGACCGGACTTCACTGTCTTTGATAGATAAGAAACATACTTATGGTTAAACAGGACCAACAAACCATTTAAAAGACATTTAGTCATCCAAACTTCCAGACCTGTGCTGGGGCTCAGTGGGTGTACTAGAACACAGGGTTCATAGCTCCTCAAGACCCTGAACCCTGAACCCTGATCCACAGTAAGGTGCTGGGGGTCCTTAGAGAGCGTCTGAGAGGGCACCAACAGGCTGTAGTTGGAGGATTATGGTCAGGGTTAGGATTAGGGTTAGAGGTCAGAGGTTATAAACTACACTGAAGAGGCTGTAGTCCTCTGTTCAGTCTAACAGCTTGATTAGGGTCAGGGTTAGAGGTCAGAGGTTATAACCTACACTAAAGAGGCTGTAGTCCTCTGTGCGGTCCAGCAGCTTGTCCAGCTGGTAGAGGGAGCGGCTGGCAGCGTGCCAGGGAAGGAACTCTCTTTCCTGGGGCAGGTAGCAGATGATCTGAAGGGGCACATTCTGCGGTAGATAACCAGCCCTGGGGAGGAGAGAGATACAACAGTGAATAGGAGAAGGGGTAGTTCTGGGGTAGGTAGCCAGTCCTGGGGAGGATAGGGGAGAGAGTAAGTTAATTAAGCAATAAGGCCCAAGGGGATGTGATAAATGGCCAATATACCACAGCTAAGGGCTGTTCTTATGCACGACACAACGTGGAATGCCTGGATACAGCCCTTAGCTGTGGTACAGTATATTGGCCATAAACCACAAACCCCTGAGGTGCCTTATTGCTATTTTAAACTGGTTACCAATGTAATTACAACAGTAAACAAGATATTTTGCCTATGGTATATTGTCAGCCAATCAGCATCCAGGGCTCGAACGACCCGGTTTTTAATATACCATATACACCATAAATATACCATAGGGAATATGATGAGTGGTAGTTTTGAGGCAGGTAACCCATAGTGTGGAGATATGTTAATATCCTATAGGGAAGAGTAGAGAGTTCTAGGCAGGAAGCCCAACCTGTGGAGGAGATAGATATATTCATAAACCATATGGGATATGTAAGGGGAGGTTTCTCGCCCTGCGGAGCAAGAGATAGGTAAGATCCTCTAACACCATAGGGAAGGTTCTGTGGAGGGGACGGGAGGGAGAAAGGTGTACATCATCAGAGAAGGGCATCCTCATAGAGCTGATTTGAAGAGTGTGTTGGTGATGTGCTGATATACACATTCTCCATTTCTCCATGGGTGCTGGGCCCAAAAGACTGACAAGCCCGGACATGGTGTTGTACTGTATTCATGCACCCTTCCACCCACATGTCTACTGACAGACAGACATTCTGTGGGTCCAGGAAAAAGCATGAGAGAAGTCCTGTATCGCATCAGGGATGGATTCAGGCATAAGCATCCCTGGCCGTGTAGAGAACCATATTACCATCTAAACCACTGTAATAAACTAGTATAGAGAACCATATTACCATCTAAACCACTGTAATAAACTAGTATAGAGAACCATATTACCATCTAAACCACTGTAATAAACTAGTATAGAGAATCATATTACCATCTAAACCACTGTAATAAACTAGTATAGTGTAGAGAATCACATTACCATCTAAACCACCGTAAAATGTATTTAACATAACCAATAATATTGTATTTTCAGCTGTTTGAAGCTGGTGTACAAAACCGAAAGTAAAAGACGCAAAAACTAAATTAAAAACAGGGTTCGCCCAAAAAGTTACATATTGCCACTTTAATTCTTGATGTATTGTAACGTGAGGTGGGGGGGCCCCCATACCAAATCTCACTTAGGGCCCCCAAAAGCTTAGAGCCAGCCCTGTATACCGTATGCAGGTTTATCGTTTCTTAATTCTAGACATAATTTAACACCAAACCACTGAGGAGGGTGAAGACAACAAACAGAACTACATGCCATTCTGAGCTACTTAGTGCCTGCATCCCAAATGGCACTCTTTTCCCAACGTATTGCACTTCTTTTGACCAAAGCCCTATGGGCCCTGGTAAAAAAGTAGTGCACTACGTAGGGAATAGGGTGCCATTTGAGACACATTCTGTGTTCTCACAGCTTGATTCCCACAGCACTGCCTGCTGCATTCATATAGATGATCACATTTGCAAGGCAAATGTGTTTCAGGTGTGTTTTAGTCATGTTGTTGACTAGATTCCTTGTACAACACCTGCTTTCTGTCTCAGCTAGTTTAACATGCTGAGGAGTCCATAAAACTAGCCAGGTATACCTTTGTTAGAACCACACCGGAATTCTCTATACATAAAATCCATGAAACATAATAAAAAGCCTTTGAAATAAAGACAGAGGAGCTGTACTAGGGCTGGATCAAACACCCTCTACTGTCTCAGGGTCTGGCACATTACAGCACAGCTGCTAGGATTTCAACTTGTTTACATTCTGCCTAAATGAGAATCAATCTCTCCCTCTCTCTCTCTCTCTCTCTCTTTCTCTCCATGAGATTACACTTGAAACTCTCCAGCCTGAGCTAAAATTAGCCACTCCGCTATTCCCCCCAAAAATACTTGCCATCTCTCTCTCTCTCTCTCTCTGTCTCTCTGTCTCTCTGTCTGTCTGTCTGTCTGTCTGTCTGTCTGTCTGTCTGTCTCAAGACCTTATCATTATCTCCAGTCCTCTCTTGTTCATAACCAACAAGGAGTTTCAGCATTAACATTAAATAGTGTCTGGTTGTATTAGTACAGGATACGTGTTGTATACACCATCCAACATAATGCTGACTGGTAGGTTCCTTCTGGACAACACAATATTAGTACAGGACACGTGTTGTATACACCATCCAACATAATGCTGACTGGTAGGTTCCTTCTGAACAACACAATATTAGTACAGGACACGTGTTGTATACACCATCCAACATAATGCTGACTGGTAGGTTCCTTCTGGACAACACAATAAGTAATAATACAACATAACAACACCAACATAAAGTAATTGTCTCAGTAGAATATAATAGACATTGTAGCATCAGTATGATACAGGAAGAATAGAATACTACTGAGCCATCTATACAGAGTTCCTTACTGACTTCATGGCAGATAATATTATAATTTTTGGTGATTTTAACATTCACATGGAAAAGTCCACAGATCCACTACAAAAGGCTTTCGGCGCCATCATCGACTCATTGGGTTTTATCTAACATGTCCCCGGACCTACTCATTGCCACAGTCATACCCTGGATCTAGTTCTGTCCCGTGGAATAAATATTGTGGATCTAAATGTTTTTCCTCATAATCCTGGACTATCGGACGACCATTTTATTTTGTTTGCAACGCAACAAATAATTTGCTTAGACCCCAACCAAGGATCATCAAAAGCCGTGCTATAAATTCTCGGACAACCCAAAGATTCCTAGATGCCCTTCCAGACTCCATCCACCTATCCAAGGACGTTGGAGTACAACAATCAGTTAACGATCAAACTGAGGATCTAAATTTAACCTTGCGTAATACCCTAGATGCAGTCGCACCCCTAAAAACAAAAGACATATTAACACCATTAGCTGTGGTATATTTTGGACTCCACCTCCACAAACCCCCGGTATAAATGATAGCACCCATACATTAATGATGCAGTTATTAGTGAATAAGAGCTCCCAGCAGGCAGACAGACAGAACACAGAGCTGGGGCCTGACGCTCTAAAGGTAACAGCCACTGAGAAGCAGACCCGGGTTCAACTACTATTTGGCATCTTTAAAATACTTTGAGGGTTTGCTCTAGCCTGCCTGGGGTGCCATTTGGGCAGGGGTTTGCAGTTGTGCAGCTATTTTATTGGTTCCATTGCGCCAGGCAAGCTTAATCGAGCACAGATAAAGTATTTGAAATGCTTTCAAAAAGTATTTGAACACAGCTCTTATGGGAAGACCCCCTAGACCCCCATTTCATTTAATTCCATTCAGTTTTGCTTGATTGCTTTAGTGCAGCTGTAGGTCACTTAAATGGCTGATTGATACCAACTGATACCAAAACTCCAACTACTGAAACATCTTAATAACTAAACTACTGAGACATATTAACATTTTAATAACTAAACTACTGAGACATAATAACATCTTAATAACTAAACTACTGAGACATATTAACATCTTAATAACTAAACTACTGAGACATATTAACATCTTAATAACTAAACTACTGAGACATATTAACATCTTAATAACTAAACTACTGAGACATATTAACATCTTAATAACTAAACTACTGAGACATATTAACATCTTAATAACTAAACTACTGAGACATATTAACATCTTAATAACTAAACTACTGCGACATATTAACATCTTAATAACTAAACTACTGAGACATATTAACATCTTAATAACTAAACTACTGAGACATATTAACATCTTAATAACTAAACTCCCGCTACTGAGATGTATTAAGATATTAATAACTAAAAGGAGTCCATCTCATACTGTTAAACCAGCTTCAGAAAGGAGTCATCACCTCATACTGTTAAACCAGCTTCAGAAAGGAGTCCTCACCTCATACTGTTAAACCAGCTTCAAAAAGGACTCCACCTCATACTGTTAAACCAGCTTCAGAAAGGAGTCCTCATCTCATACTGTTAAACCAGCTTCAGAAAGGAGTCCTCACCTCATACTGTTAAACCAGCTTCAGAAAGGAGTCCACCTCATACTGTTAAACCAGCTTCAGAAAGGAGTCCACCTCATACTGTTAAACCAGCTTCAGAAAGGACTCCCCCTCATACTGTTAAACCAGCTTCAGAAAGGAGTCCACCTCATACTGTTAAACCAGCTTCAGAAAGGAGTCCACCTCATACTGTTAAACCAGCTTCAGAAAGGACTCCACCTCATACTGTTAAACCAGCTTCAGAAAGGAGTCATCACCTCATACTGTTAAACCAGCTTCAGAAAGGAGTCATCACCTCATACTGTTAAACCAGCTTCAGAAAGGAGTCCACCTCATACTGTTAAACCAGCTTCAGAAAGGACTCCCCCTCATACTGTTAAACCAGCTTCAGAAAGGAGTCCTCATCTCATACTGTTAAACCAGGTGGAAATATTTTTGGGTGATTAGCTCTTGTCTGTGTGGATGGAAACACACACAAACACACCCACACACGCACACGCAGCAGTCATATGTAGAATCCCTCCTCATTTAAATGTAAAACCAGCTAAAGGGATTACTTTTTAAATTCTCCTCCGATGAAGAAGTTGCTGCTGCATTGAATGACCAAGTAGGATCCTTTTCTATGAAAAGTGCTCTGTTCTGAATGTTCACAGGCTTTATAGAACAAGACAGATAGATGAATACATGTTGTCCCACTTTCATGTATTCTAGGGTAAAAACTAACATTTGCCTTGTGAGTAACTAATTCTGTGTACATTAAGCTTAATGCTAAATCATGTCAGATAACTCCCCAAAATGTGAATCCACCTATATTAATAGCATCATCCCTTGTCCCTAGGATGTGAGATGTCACATGTAATTAATGTAATTACACACAATGCTGATATGAGGGTACAAAATATAATCTGTAGTCCTCATAAATTATGTGTTATTTGAGAGAGAGAGAGAGAGAGAGAGAGAGAGAGAGACAGAGAGAGAGAGAGAGAGAGAGAAAGAGAGAGAGAGAGATAGAGAGAGAGAAAGAGAGAGAGAGAGAGAGAAAGAGAGAGAGAGAGACAGAGAGAGAGAGAAAGAGAGAGAGAGAGACAGAGAGAGGTTCAACGCACATTTATTTTACCATATTTCAATCCAATATATCATTCAAAAGTTTTCAAAGTACAAAATCATTCATAAAACAACAAACCAACCGATTCAATCAATACAGATTACAGCCTTTTCATTACATATTTAAAACCAACATTTCATCTTCCCCTACCTCACACAAAAAACTTCCCACAGACCATATTGCAGAAAAACCTATAATATTATTAACTAATTTAAAATAAGCAAACTCAATTTTAATTCGAGCAGCCACCATCCCTTTCAGAACTCTTTCTACATCGACTGAACCAGTACCCACAATCTTATTTGTCCTTGTCTTCCAAATTGCCATCTTGGCTGATCCCAAAAAGTAATTTAGCAAAACCACTTTTCTTCGTTCACTGACATTGTACTTTGGACCACTAATAAAAACTTGGTAAGAAAATTCCTCACCTATATTTTCAAGACAGTCTCTTAAAAAATAAAAAAGACCTCTTAACCTCCCACACTGGATAAACAAATGTTCAACCGTTTCATCCATCCCGCAAAAAGGACATTCCCTCCCTACTTCTGGATTCAGGTGCGCCACGTGTCTGTTCGTAGCTATAATTCCATACATCAGTCTCCACTGTAAATCTGCTGTGCGTTTCTCAATAGGAGGCTTGTACAGAGATCTCCAGCATCCTCTGAAGTCTGGCCCAAACACTTCTGTCCACCTCCATGTTTTCACTCTTCTCAAAACAGTTTGATGAGACACTTTAACACACACAATGTATAGTGCCTTTTTACCAATGTCTTGAAATGCTCCCAACTCTGGAGTTTTAAAGGACAAAAAGGTATCTTCATCTCCCTGACGTTCCTGTGCAGCAGAGACACGTATTGATGGAAATCTGTAGCTCCCTCCCAGCAAAGGAATTCCTAATGCTTCTCTGCAGGCTCCAGGCAACGTTGAGCGTACTTCCTCCAACATTTGTTCCAATAGACGTAAAGAACGTAGTCCTGTCTTCTGCTGAAGTGAAGCTGCCGTCCTCCATCCATTGCCATCCCTTAAATGTTCGATCTTTGTACATCCCGCTCTGACCAGACAATTCCTCACACTGCTTGAAGACAACATTTTTGCTTCTATCAAAGAATTGTGAAACAATGGTTCTCCCATAATCCAGTCTTGTGGTTTCATAATCTCTCTTGTCACAAAAAAAGTCATATTCCACACTTTCAACATGGATTGGTAGAAAGAAGTCAAATTATTCAAATCCAGTTCATTAATTTTCAGTAAAAACAGCTGCTTGTCATATCCCAGATTTGATGTTCTCCTTAACAGAGCGCATGCCACATTTGTCCACTCCATGTCCTCCTCGTACAATAGTCTCTGTGCTGCCTGTAATCGAAAAGTATGGATCCTGCTCCTTATGTCAATCAGACTTTGTCCTCCCTCCTGAGTTGGAAGATACAGAACTGACGCAGGAATCCAATGCTGTCCTGACCAAAAAAACTCCACTAATTTCCTCTGGATACTTTTAACAATGTCATCTGGAGGCTCTAATACGTTGAGTCTGTGCCATAACATGGAGGCAGCCAGATTATTTGTAACCAAAATCCTACCCCTGTAGGATAGCTCTGGCAATATCCATTTCCATTTAGACAATTTAGTAGAAACCTTCTCCAACAACCCCTCCCAGTTCCTTTTTCTATAGCTTTCTACTCCTAAAAACACTCCAAGAACTTTTATACCTTCTTTACCCCAATGCAATCCCCCAGGAAGTGGAGGTGGCCCACCATTTTCCCACTGACCCACAATAAAACCATTACTTTTTTCCCAATTGACTTTAGCTGAAGATGCTTTCTCGTAAACATCCAAACACTCACATAGTATTTTCATATCTTCTTGCCCAGTAACAAAAATCGTTACATCATCAGCATAAGCTGACACAAAACATCTCGACTCCCTTGGGTCACCTGGAATCATAAACCCATTTAATTCATTTCTTAATTTGCATAAAAGGGGCTCAATTGCTAGGCTATATAATTGCCCTGACAGAGGACACCCCTGTCTAATACCCCTTTTTACAGGCAATGGATAAGTCAAACCATTCCCCATCTTAAGCATTATTGAAGCCCCTTTATACAACAAACGTATCCATGAAATAAAACCATCCCCGAACCCAAATGATTCCAAGACTTTAAAAATGTACTCATGACCCACCCTATCAAAGGCTTTCTCCTGATCAATGGATAAAAATCCCACATTACAATTTTCATTAATAGACACATCAATTACATCTCTTATTAAAAACAGATTATCCATGATTGTGCGACCCGGAATACAATATGTTTGCTCTCCTTTGACCACAATGTTTAAATATTTTTTTAACCTATTGGCTAAAACTTTTGCCAATATTTTATAATCCGAGCACATCAACGAAACAGGTCGCCAATTTTTTAACAAACCTAGATCTCCACTTTTTGGTAAAAGAGAGATCACAGCCCTCTGACAGCTAGTTGGTAACGTGCCTTTTTCAAAACATTCACAACAAACTTCATAAAAATCTTCACCCAAAACAGTCCAAAAAGTCTTATAAAACTCAGCAGGTAAACCATCTATTCCTGGTGCACGCCCTGTGGAGAGGTTTTGAACTGCATCTGAAAGTTCATTAAAATTAATCATAGTGTCAAGCTTTTTCTTATCCTCAGTTTGCAACTTTGGTAGTCCTTGTAATAGTTGTGCCATATTCTCAGAGTCACAGTCAGTGTGTCCATACAAATCAGAATAAAAATCCATTGCCATTTTCCTCATTTCTGTTTGATTTGATGTTAATGTTCCATTTTCCTTGCGCAGGTGAAAAATGCCCTTTCGTTGTGCAATTTTCCTCTCCAGATTAAAAAAATAGGAAGTTGGAGAGTCAATATCCTTGATAGAAGAAATTCTTGCTCTAATTAAAGCGCCCTTCGCTCTTACCTCTAAGATGGATCTTAATTCAAGTTTCTTACTCTTTAAATCATTAGATACACCCAAAACATTTACATCCATCACACTTTCCATACATATAATTTCCTTCTCCAACTGCTCAATTTTCTTTTTAACACATGCAGTAGTATTGTAGGAAAAATTTTGACAAAAAACCTTTATCTGTGTTTTCCCCACCTCCCACCATTGTGTCATTGTTTCAAAATTACCTTTATTCAATTTCCACATTTTCCAAAAATCACCAAATTTTTCACAAAAAAAACTATCCTGCAGAAATTTACAATTAAAATGCCAATAAAATCTGGGGCGTGCTAAAGTAGTAATGTTGAAATCTATGGTTACAATATGATGATCGGAAAAACCATTAGGGAAGATGCTAGCATTAGATACTCTATTCATATTAGTTTTACTCATATATATTCTATCTAGTCTTGCTCCAGTTACAGTAGAGTCTAGTATTTTAACCCATGTATACTGTTTAATTGTCTGATTCATATTTCTCCACACATCTATTAAGTCAAACTCTCTAATAGTATTAAGAAGAACATTACTAGACTGTGGATGAGACTCTTCTCTGTTCCTATCTAAAAGAAAATTTGTGGTGCAATTCCAATCGCCTCCCATTATTATGCAAGCATCATTATCACATTTTTTTATTGCACTGTGTAACTTCCTAAACAGTTCCACACGTTCTGATCCATTGTTTGGAGCATAAACATTTATGAAAATAATTTTTAGCTCATTTATTTCTCCTGTGACCATTATAACTCTACCCTTTTCTATTTCTTCAGTTGACAAAATTTTTAAATTCAAATTCTTTGAAAAGAGAATAGCTACTCCAGCACTTATGTTTGACCCATGACTGAAGACACTCTCCCCCTCCCACCATCTACACCACTCTACTTCATTTGTACAATCTGTGTGTGTTTCTTGCAAAAAAGAAACCTTTACATTCTTAATATTAATTAATTCTGCCACCATTGCTCTCTTGCTCCTGTCTCTCCCCCCGTTAATATTTAAAGAGGCTACCCTTATCATCTCCATAGAATATATAAAGAGATAGAAAAGAGAGACAGAGAAAATCAAAGAGTATAGTAAAGTCACCCTTAGTG
>CM042420.1:24808793-24839911 GCA_023634145.1 Thymallus thymallus
TTCTTGTTCAAGTCCCTCAGTTACATATGAGGACAACAGTAATATCAGTCTCAGTTACATACGAGGACAACAGTAATATTAGTCTCAGTTACATACGAGGACAACAGTAATATTAGTCTCACTTACATACGAGGACAACAGTAATATTAGTCTCAGTTACATACGAGGACAACAGTACAAATACTAGTCTCAGTTACATACGAGGACATCAGTAATATTAGTCTCAGTTACATACGAGGACAACAGTAATATTAGTCTCAGTTACATACGAGGACAACAGTAATATTAGTCTCAGTTACATACGAGGACAACAGTAGAAATATTAGTCTCAGCCGAACATCCTCATTTTCATGAGGGTTAAGTGTGATGGACAGGAAACATCTCTATCTAGAGTGGACAATACTGAAGCCCTCTTGTAAATAAACAGAGAACATGGGCCTGGCTGTAGGCTGACTGTAGATTGGATGGGGATGCAGCATATTAATGGACCACTTATCCCTAGTGTGGATACACACACACACACACGTTCCCCTAAAGCTTCCCACTGAACACAGTCTGTCCCTCTGGTCCCATGTGTGCAGACGTGCCAGAGCTGCCAAGCGCTCGGTGCGTCGAGGCTCAATAACAAACTGGGATAACTAATGGAACTACTGAGGGATTCAGACTACTGGGGTAGTGTGTGTGTGTGTGTGTGTGTGTGTGTGTGTGTGTGTGTGTGTGTGTGTGTGTGTGTGTGTGTGTGTGTGTGTGTGTGTGTGTGTGTGTGTGTGTGTGTGAGAGAGAGAGAGAGAGCTGAGAAGCCTGGCTTCAGATTGCTGGCTCCTGGGTGAGAGTGGAGGTTAATTTCCAGTCATCGCCCAGGTGCCATGAAACAAGACATCGAGTAGCAAACCAGCAAACCCCTATCATCAACCCTTTAGTTCAGGCTACATTTTAATGCAAAGCAACATTGGTCTCACATAGCCTACGTGGCTACTTTGTCGTATTTTGTTCCAGATTCAGTCTTGGAATAGCCTGGTGAGATGAGCATGTGCAGAGCAACAGGAGGGGTTAGGGAGAATGGGGAAGTTAAATGGTGTCACGCAAGGGGAAAGACCTTCATCAACAAACCTCATTGCAAGTTCCACTCCTAAATTTAATCCCGGGAGGGCTGGGCAAACAGCAGTGGGAATGCTGCTCCTCTCCCTGGCTGCATTTGGGCTCCCAAGTGGCGCATTGGTCTAAGACACTGCATCTCAGTGCTAGAGGCGTCACTACAGACAACCTGGTTCGAATCCAGACTGTATCACAACCGGCCGTGATTGGGAGTCCCATAGTGCGGTGTATAATTGGCCCAGCGTTGTCTGAGTTTGGCCGTCATTGTAAATAAGCATTTGTTCTTAACTGACTTGCCAAGTTAAATAAAGGTTACATGAATAAAATCTCAAGTGGTACCTTATAAGGCTTTGGACCAAGGTAGTCACAATAGGGAATAGGGTGTGATTTGGGACACATTCAAAGAAAGGAGCAGCCATCCACTGGAGACACACACTAATACAGAGCGTAGCCAGAGTGGTTTGTAATTAAAGGGAATGACAGGGGACTTGTGGATCTTGTGACACAGTAATTCACTGGCACCTAATTCAACCAGGGACTGTACTGTCGCCTCTCATCTGCAGGCTGAACATGTCGCCACGCGCTCCTCTGTTTAACAATGCGTGGGCCCTGGGTTCACGATGCACGGACACAATCGGAAAGGAGACATGGAAGACTGATTTATTTGTAAAATAGCTGGTGTACAGTGCATTCGTAAAGTTTTCAGACCCCTTGACTTTTTTTATATTTTGTTATATCACAGTCTTAGTCTTAAATTGATTAAATAAAACAAATCCTCATCAATCTACACACAATACCCCATAATGACATCATCAATACCCCATAATGACATAGAGAAAACAGGTTTCTAGAAATGTTTGCGAATAGAAATACTGTTTCCATTGATCATCCTTAAGATGTTTCTACAACTTGATTGGAGTCCACCTGTGGTAAATTCAATTGATTGGACATGATTTTTGAAGGGCATACACCTGTCTATATAAGGTCCCACAGTTGACAGTGCATGTCAGTGCAAAAACCAGCCATGAGGGCGAAGGAATTGTCTGTAGAACTCCGAGACAGGATTGTGTCGAGTTTGGGGAAGGGTACCCAAAAATGTCTGCAGCATTGAAGGTCCCCAAGAACACATTGGCCTCCATCATTCTTAAATGTAAGAAGTTTGGAACCACCAAGACTCTTCCTAAAGCCGGACGCCGGCCAAACTGAGCAATCAGGGGAGAAAGGCCTTGGTCAGGGAGGTGACCAAGAACCCGATGGTCACTCTGACAGAGCTCCAGAGTTCCTCTGTGGAGATGGGAGAACCATCCAGAAGGACAACCATCTCTGCAGTATTCCACCAATCAGGCCTTTATGGTAGAGTGGCAAGACAGAAGCCACTCCTCAGTAAAAGGCACGACAGCCCACTTGGAGTTTGACAAAACGCACCTAAAGGACTCTCAGACCATGAGAAACAAGATTTTCTGGTCTGATGAAGCCAAGATTGAACTCTTTGGCCTGAATGCCAAGCGCCACGTCTAGAGGAAACCTGGCACCATACCTACGGTGAAGCATGGTGGTGGCAGCATCATGCTGTGGGGATGTTTTTCACCGACAGGGACTGGGAGACTAGTCAGGATTGATTACCGAGCAAAGTACAGAGAGATCCTTGATGAAAACCTGCTTGAAACCTTCTCTGGAGCATTTAGGACCTCAGACTGGGGGCGAAGGTTCACTTTCCAACAGGACAACGACCCTAAGCACACAGCCAAGACAACGCAGGAGTGGCTTTGGGACAAGTCTCTGAATGTCCTTGAGTGGCACCGCTAGAGCCCGGACTTGAACCTGATCGAACATCTCTGGAGAGGCCTGAATATAACTGTACAGCAACGCTCCCCATCCAATCTGACAGAGCTTGAGAGGATCTGCATAGAAGAATGGAAGAAATTCCCCAGATACAGGTGTGCCAAACTTGTAGCGTCATAACCAAGAAAACTCAAGGCTGTAATCGCTGCCAAAGGTGCTTCAACAAAGTACTGAGTGAATGGTCTGAATACTTATGTAAATATGATATTTCCAGTTTTGTTTATTTGATTAAAAACCCGTTGTGCTTTGTAATTTTGGGGTATTGTGTGTAGATTGATGAGGGGGAAAAACGATTTAATCAATTTTAGAATAAGGCTGTAAAGTAACAAAATGTGGGAAAAGTCAAGGGGTCTGAATACTTTCCGAATGCACTGTAAGAATGCACTCTAAGGTGGTGGTGATACCTCCAGTGGTTACTATGGTTGTGGTGATACCGCCAGTGGTTGTGATTGGGGTGTGGGTGAGAGTAGAAGGTACCTGTTTTATTGGAGATCCAGAGGATGACTTCTGATGATTTGTACGTTGAATTCCCCACTGCTAAAGTTAGAGGAATCTGCCACTGTAGACTAGAGGGGAGAGAGAAAGAGAGAGAGAGAGAGACAGGGAGAGGGAGTGGGGAGAGATGTTTTAAACCAGTGTCATCATATTTTATTAAAGTATGGTAGATCAGATAAAGTGATACAGTCACCAAGCAGAATAATAATGAAACCACCTCTCTCTCTCTCTCTCTCTCTCTCTCTCTCACTCTCTCCCCCCCTCTCTCGCTCTGTCTCTCTCCGTCCAGGGGATTCGATTTGCTCAATCTAAATGGACTGTGACACCTCGTTCAATTTGGAACAATCTGTTCATTCTCTCCTCTCCTCTATTTTGGCCTCTGGGGCAACTGAGGTAGAAGAGACATATAAATAATAACTGTTAACTAAGGACTGGCTGGCCTCCAAAATGGCTCCCTATTCCCTAGGGTTTCAGACCCATGGCATATTACTTTAGTGTTTCAGACCCATGGCATATTACTTTAGTGTTTCAGACCCATGGCATATTACTTTAGTGTTTCAGACCCATGGCATATTACTTTAGTGTTTCAGACCCATGGCAAGTTATATTAGGGTTTCAGACCCATAGCAGGTTATATTAGGGTTTCAGATCCATAGCAGGTTAAATTAGGGTTTCAGACCCATGGTAGGTCACATTGGGGTTTCAGACTCATGGCAGTTTACATTAGGGTGTCAGACCCATGGCAGGTCACATTAGGGTTTCAGACTCATGGCAGTTTACATTAGGGTGTCAGACCCATGGCAGGTCACATTAGGGTTTCAGACTCATGGCAGTTTACATTAGGGTGTCAGACCCATGGCAGGTTACATTAGGATTTCAGACCCATGGCAGGTTATATTAGGATTTCAGACCCATGGCAGGTTACATTAGGATTTCAGACCCATGGCAGGTTATATTAGGATTTCAGACCCATGGCAGGTTACATTAGGATTTCAGACCGATGACAGGTTATATTAGGGTGTCAGACCCATGGCAGGTTACATTAGGATTTCAGACCCATGGCAGGTTATATTAGGGTTTCAGACCCATGGCAGGTTACATTAGGATTTCAGACCCATGGCAGGTTATATTAGGATTTCAGACCCATGGCAGGTTATATTAGGATTTCAGACCCATGGCAGGTTACATTAGGGTTTCAGACCCATGGCAGGTTATATTAGGGTTTCAGACCCATTGTAGTTTACATTTGGGCTTCAGAACCATCGCCAGTTACATTAGGGTTTCAGACCCATGGCATGTTAGATTAGGGTTTGAGACCCATGGTAGGTTACATTAGGGTTTCAGACCCATTGCATGTTAGATTAGGGTTTGAGACCCATGGTAGGTTACATTAGGGTTTCAGACCCATGACAGGTTACATTAGGGTTTCAGACCCATAATAGGTTACATTAGGGTTTCAGACCCATGACAGGTTACATTAGGGTGTCAGACCCATAATAGGTTACATTAGGGTTTCAGACCCATGGTAGGTTACATTAGGGTTTCAGACCCATGGCAGGTTACATTAGGGTGTCAGACCCATAATAGGTTACATTAGGGTTTCAGGATCTGACTGAACACCACTGCTCCTCTGTAGCCTTACAGGCTAATTTCACCCCCGGCCGTCCCTAGGCAGATGAAACTATCACACATCACGCACACACACACACACACACACACAGCTGTCACGCCCCGGTCCTCCATGATACCTGCTGGTCTGAATTAATGTCTGTCAAATGGCCGCTATACATCTGGGTGTGCTGACTTGCTCGTATGTTAGCTGCCATCTCTGATTACCTCCCTCAACAGGACGCTCATGTCAGGGTGGAGGGGATGTGATTCGGAGGACCAGAGCGGTTGGACCAACCCCTGAGCAATTAACTCTAAATCTAAATCTCATACACACACACACACACACACACACACACACACACACACACACACACAGACACACACACACACACACACACACACACACACACACACACACACACAGACAAACAGACAGAGTGTGAGGAATGAGCAATTAACAATTTTTTGATCTAACAGAAGGAGGGGAACCTGGTTTGCCCCTGTCTGAAGTCTCCATTGTTCAGCTACTAACAACCTTAATTAAGTTGATTTGATTACTTAATTGCGTCGATTATCCGGTTTGATGAAGCCAGATGCCTGTGGGGTCAGTGCATTCTGAATATCACAGCGAACATGATCAAGAGAGAGGAATGATCTGTGAATGCAGCCTGGTCTCATCGACTAGATGTAACAATAGTAAATCTGTGATCTCAGATTAGTATGATATGTTACGTTTGGTTTGGTTACATAAGACAGAAGGTTACTTAAGGCAAAAACTAAAGGTGGTTGGTATTGTACTTTTTTGCAAATTCATAATATATCACACGAATTGTAATAACGACAACGTCTACCAGCCCAAAGGTTGCGTGTTCAAATCTCTTCACTGACAACTTTAGCATTTAACGTTAGCGTTAGCCACCTAGCTAATGTTAGCCACAACAAATTTACATTTGTAACATATCAAACATTTGCAAATACGTAACATGTTATATGTTTAGCGAATTCGTCACATATCATACGGATTGTAATTTGTAACATATCATACGAAATGGAGTGTCTCGGATTTACATACAGAATAATACGAAATGCTCTGAGACTAGGTTGGTGAATGAGACCGTCTGTCACATCACAGAATGAGTACTGTAGACCTAATACCAACATGTAGTTAATCTAATATCAAACCTAACCCCAAAACAATCCTGCATTTCATACATAGTGAGGATGTTATAATTAGAATGAAGATGTATGGTTCTTTTCTGGCAACCATATTACCATAACCAGTCACAGAGTTGGTGGTGATGACATAGAAATATAGTATAAAAACATTTGAAATGTGGATGGATAAAATGACCTACAGTAACAATGTTTCTGGCGAGGATAGAGAGTGTTGTGCAAGCCGAACACTTTTATCTGGGGCAAAGCCTGCTTTTCTCTTGAAGCAGCACATTTCCATTACACAGCAGCATTAGAGGAAGGACTTAGTGCTGTGCTCCAGGCCTGTTCATTCCCTCTGATTACAGTATGATTATCCAGGAGGAACAATCCTCTGATTACTGTATGATTAACCAGGAGGTACAATCCTCTGATTACTGTATGATTATCCAGGAGGAACAATCCTCTGATTACTGTATGATTAACCAGGAGGAACAATCCTCTCATTACTGTATGATTCCCTAACCAGGAGGAACAATCCTCTGATTACTGTATGATTAACCAGGAGGAACAATCCTCTGATTACTGTATGATTCCCTAACCAGGAGGATAAATCCTCTGATTACTGTATGATTCCCTAACCAGGAGGAACAATCCTCTGATTACTGTATGATTCCCTAACCAGGAGGAACAATCCTCTGATTACTGTATGATTATCCAGGAGGAACAATCCTCTGATTACTGTATGATTAACCAGGAGGAACAATCCTCTGATTACTGTATGATTCCCTAACCAGGAGGATAAATCCTCTGATTACTGTATGATTCCCTAACCAGGAGGAACAATCCTCTGATTACTGTATGATTCCCTAACCAGGAGGAACAATCATCTGATTACTGTATGATTAACCAGGAGGAACAATCCTCTGATTACTGTATGATTAACCAGGAGGAACAATCCTCTGATTACTGTATGATTCCCTAACCAGGAGGAACAATCCTCTGATTACTGTATGATTAACCAGGAGGAACAATCCTCTGATTACTGTATGATTAACCAGGAGGAACAATCCTCTGATTACTGTATGATTATCCAGGAGGATAAATCCTCTGATTACTGTATGATTCCCTAACCAGGAGGAACAATCCTTTGATTACTGTGGTCGATCCTCAAGAGGCGGGTGGACAAACAAAACCCCACAACTTCTGACAAACTCCAAGCATTGATTATGCAAGAATGGCCTGCCATCAGTCAGGATGTGGCCCAGAAGTTGATTGACAGCATGCCAGGGCGGATTGCAGAGGTCTTGAAAAAGAAGGGTCAACACTGCAAATATTGACTCTTCACATAAACTAAATGTCATTGTCAATGAAAGCCTTTGACACTTATGGAATACTTGTAATTATACTTCAGTGTTACCATAGTAACTACTGACATAAAGATCTAAGAACACTGAAGCAGCAAACTTAGTGGAGACCAATACTTGGCCGTCTCCCCCTCTTCCCCCTCCTCACCCTCTCTTAATTCACCCTGGCTTTATCATACTTTTCAAAACCCAGTTCTCTCTTTCCTCCGTTCTCTCTCTCTCTCTCTCTCTCTCTCTCTCTCTCTCTCTCTCTCTCTCTCTCTCTCCTCTCTCTCTCTCTCTCTCTCCTCTCTCTCTCCTCTCTCTCTCTCTCTCCTCTCTCTCTCTCTCTCTCCTCTCTTCTCTCTCTCTCTCTCTCTCTCTCTCTCTCTCCTCTCTCTCTCTCTCTCTCTCTCTCTCTCTCTCTCTCTCTCTCTCTCTCTCTCTCTCTCTCTCTCTCTCTCTCTCTCTCTCTCTCTCTCTCTCTCTCTCTCTCTCTCTCTCTGAGTTGGCTTTATTTCCTTATAGCTTCAGAGACACACTTGGGGCTGAGGCTTGATATGGTCCTTAATCAAACAGTGTGTGTCCAAGTAGCAGTGTAACAGGACCTCGGAGGAGAACTAACATTTATTGACAAAATATATTTTCTTTCCTCAAAACACAATAAAAAATAAAACCATACAGCAACCCCAGCATGGATACCATAATTATATTATAAAAGTGTATCGTTGGAGTCTATCAAACTGGCAGGTAGGTGCAGTAGTGATGTCCAATTTCATACAGAATACTTAAATACTACCTTGGGTTATAACAGAATACTTCAATGCAACCTTGGGTAATAACAGAATACTTCAATGCAACCTTGAGTTATAACAGAATACTTCAATACTACCTTGAGTTATAACCTAATACTTCAATACTACCTTGAGTTATAACCTAATACTTCAATACAACCTTGAGTTATAACCTAATACTTCAATACAACCTTGAGTTATAACCTAATACTTCAATACTACCTTGAGTTACAACAGAATACTTCAATACTACCTTGAGTTATAACAGAATACTTCAATACAACCTTGAGTTATAACCTAATACTTCAATACAACCTTGAGTTATAACCTAATACTTCAATACTACCTTGAGTTACAACAGAATACTTCAATACTACCTTGAGTTATAACAGAATACATTAATACTACCTTATAAATAATAGGCATAATGATATTGGAATAGTGCAAGGTGTTATTTTATTTCTCTAGGGCCGTACAACAAAAACAACAACAGCAACTATCCAGAAATTGGATCAAGTAGTTGATTCATCGAGTTCCACATTCTGGTATAAAACAGCAAAACAGAACCAAAACTACCCTCCTCCTGATTATAATGCAATCCCTAATCGCCCTCCCTCGCCTGGGAGGCTACAAAACAATCAGGTGTTGTTGATTTCATCTTTCAGGTCCCCTGAGTGTGACCGCTCAATCACCACAGTATCGTTGTGATTAAGTCAATTCTACATCCATAACACCCCATGATGCACTCTGACAATCTCCCAGACTCCTAGTCAGAATCAAAGACACTAGCATTAACTAGGCCTGCGACCCAAATGGCACCCTATGGGCCCTGGTAAAAAGTAGTGCACTATATAGGGAATATGGAGTCATTTGGGTACAGCCTCAGGTTAGATGTTCTGGAAACATCCGGGGGCTGTAGAAGGTAATTAGCGGGAGTAATTCCAACACCCCTATAATAGTCACGTATCACAGTTCTCTCCAGGTGACCAGGAAATCAATTTAGTGCCTTCAACCACTCATTTAATTTAGCAATTTATTATCTCCATGACTGGCATCAGGGCGTGGGGAGTGGGGACATTCATGTTGTTATCTCCATGACTGGCATCAGGGCGTGGGGAGTGGGGACATTCATGTTGTTATCTCCATGACTGGCATCAGGGCGTGGGGAGTGGGGACATTCATGTTGTTATCTCCATGACTGGCATCAGGGCGTGGGGAGTGGGGACATTCATGTTGTTATCTCCATGACTGGCATCAGGGCGTGGGGACATTCATGTTGTTATCTCCATGACTGGCATCAGGGCGTGGGGAGTGGGGACATTCATGTTGTTATCTCCATGACTGGCATCAGGGCGTGGGGAGTGGGGACATTCATGTTGTTATCTCCATGACTGGCATCAGGGCGTGGGGAGTGGGGACATTCATGTTGTTATCTCCATGACTGGCATCAGGGCGTGGGGAGTGGGGACATTCATGATGTTATCTCCATGACTGGCATCAGGGCGTGGGGAGTGGGGACATTCATGTTGTTATCTCCATGACTGGCATCAGGGCGTGGGGAGTGGGGACATTCATGTTGTTATCTCCATGACTGGCATCAGGGCGTGGGGAGTGGGGACATTCATGTTGTTATCTCCATGACTGGCATCAGGGCGTGGGGAGTGGGGACATTCATGTTGTTATCTCCATGACTGGCATCAGGGCGTGGGGAGTGGGGACATTCATGTTGGTATCTCCATGACTGGCATCAGGGCGTGGGGAGTGGGGACATTCATGTTGTTATCTCCATGACTGGCATCAGGGCGTGGGGAGTGGGGACATTCATGTTGTTATCTCCATGACTGGCATCAGGGCGTGGGGAGTGGGGACATTCATGTTGTTATCTCCATGACTGGCATCAGGGCGTGGGGTGTGGGGACATTCATGTTGTTATCTCCATGACTGGCATCAGGGCGTGGGGAGTGGGGACATTCATGTTGTTATCTCCATGACTGGCATCAGGGCGTGGGGAGTGGGGACATTCATGATGTTATCTCCATGACTGGCATCAGGGCGTGGGGAGTGGGGACATTCATGTTGTTATCTCCATGACTGGCATCAGGGCGTGGGGAGTGGGGACATTCATGTTGTTATCTCCATGACTGGCATCAGGGCGTGGGGAGTGGGGACATTCATGTTGTTATCTCCATGACTGGCATCAGGGCGTGGGGAGTGGGGACATTCATGTTGTTATCTCCATGACTGGCATCAGGGCGTGGGGAGTGGGGACATTCATGTTGTTATCTCCATGACTGGCATCAGGGCGTGGGGAGTGGGGACATTCATGTTGTTATCTCCATGACTGGCATCAGGGCGTGAGGAGTGGGGACATTCATGATGTTATCTCCATGACTGGCATCAGGGCGTGGGGAGTGGGGACATTCATGTTGTTATCTCCATGACTGGCATCAGGGCGTGGGGAGTGGGGACATTCATGTTGTTATCTCCATGACTGGCATCAGGGCGTGGGGAGTGGGGACATTCATGTTGTTATCTCCACGACTGGCATCAGGGCGTGGGGAGTGGGGACATTCATGTTGTTATCTCCACGACTGGCATCAGGGCGTGGGGAGTGGGGACATTCATGTTGTTATCTCCACGACTGGCATCAGGGCGTGGGGAGTGGGGACATTCATGTTGTTATCTCCACGACTGGCATCAGGGCGTGGGGAGTGGGGACATTCATGTTGTTATCTCCACGACTGGCATCAGGGCGTGGGGAGTGGGGACATTCATGTTGTTATCTCCACGACTGGCATCAGGGCGTGGGGAGTGGGGACATTCATGTTGTTATCTCCACGACTGGCATCAGGGCGTGGGGAGTGGGGACATTCATGTTGTTATCTCCACGACTGGCATCAGGGCGTGGGGAGTGGGGACATTCATGTTGTTATCTCCACGACTGGCATCAGGGCGTGAGGAGTGGGGACATTCATGTTGTTATCTCCACGACTGGCATCAGGGCGTGGGGAGTGGGGACATTCATGTTGTTATCTCCACGACTGGCATCAGGGCGTGAGGAGTGGGGACATTCATGATGTTATCTCCATGACTGGCATCAGGGCGTGGGGAGTGGGGACATTCATGTTGTTATCTCCATGACTGGCATCAGGGCGTGGGGAGTGGGGACATTCATGTTGTTATCTCCATGACTGGCATCAGGGCGTGGGGAGTGGGGACATTCATGTTGTTATCTCCATGACTGGCATCAGGGCGTGGGGAGTGGGGACATTCATGTTGTTATCTCCATGACTGGCATCAGGGCGTGGGGAGTGGGGACATTCATGTTGTTATCTCCATGACTGGCATCAGGGCGTGAGGAGTGGGGACATTCATGTTGTCATCTCCTTGACTGGCATCAGGGCGTGAGGAGTGGGGACATTCATGTTGTTATCTCCATGACTGGCATCAGGGCGTGGGGAGTGGGGACATTCATGTTGTTATCGCCATAACTGATAGTGGCTTACGTCAGTTTACAACTATTTTTGTTGCCATGGGGCAGAGAGAAAATGTGCTGTTTTATAGCTAATCTCATGCTATTTTAAACATTTTGCCATGAAGCTGAGAGAAAATCTTGCTGTTTTAGAGCTAATTTCCTGCTATTCTACACATTGTGCTATTAAACTGAGAGAAAATGTGTCAGTTTTAAAGTTAATTTCCTGTAATTATAAAAAAAAAAAAAACATGGCTTATTGTCAGGCTCTGGCCATAGAGAAGCCTATTGCTTCTCTATGTGCCATGGTCAGAGTCTGACAGGTCTATCATTTCTGGGTCTGTAGGTGGTTTGTGTGGGATCTCTAATTAGAGGCAGCTGCAGTGCATTGTCTCTAATTAGGGATCCTACATATGCATGTATGTTTCCACACCGGGGCTGTGGGTCATTATATAGGTATAGGTCGATATAGGTCGCAGTCACGGTGTATATATGTTCAACTCCAAGTAAGTGTTTACCGTCTGTTTGATGTATGGAGTTGTAGTCAGTGTGTTCTAGTGCGTGAGGTGGATAGTATTGTTATTTTGTTTTGTTAGTTTGTCATTTTTGAAAGTTGTTTATTAAAACTGAATGTCGAACTACTACTGCGCTGCGCCTTGGTCTCTCACCGTCCCGACTCGTGACACTTATGACATGTTGATATACTATATACTTCTCAGGCTCTGCAAACACTTGGATTGCATCCTACCTGGCAGGCTGCTCGTACCACGTGACGTGGAGAGGATCTGTGTCTGCACTATGTACTCTGACTACTGGTGTCCCCCAGGGCTCAATTCTAGGCCCTCTCCTCTTATCTCTATATACCATGTCACACCACCTCAAGCTCAACCTCGACAAGACAAAGCTGCTTTTCCTCCCGGGGAAGGCCTGCCCGCTCCAAGACCTCTCCATCACGGTTGACAACTCCACGGTGTCCCCCTCCCAGAGTGCAAAGAACCTTGGTGTGATGCTGGAAAACACAGCAGAGTCCCTTCCCATCTTCTGAAGAAATATGAAACCCCAGCTCTTCAAAGACTATGTTAAATAATCCCACACCCCCTCTTCAAAGAGTATGTTAAATAATCCCACACCCCCCCTTTCGTGAACCAACACTCACCTGTGTTCCCCCCTACTAGCACTAAACTAGCTACTTTACTGAGGAACAATTGACTAACTATGAGTGAGATATGTGGTTGTCACACCTGGCTATTTTAAGATGAAGGAACTGTAAGTCGCTCTGGATAAGAGCGTCTACTAAATGACTAAAATGTAACGTAAAATGTGGGTTTTTCATGAGCGACAAACTTGACTTTTAAAAGAACAGATACTCTATTGCTGGGGAAAATTACGGAAAGAAGAAGATCAATTGTGGATGTGGATGGAGTGGGTCAGAAACTCAACCATCAACCACTTGACTTTCAAAGAGTAGTTACTACTCTGCTGGCCTGGCGTGCAAAGAGCCTGTTCAATGTTTCATGTGTTGTTGAGCAGGGTAGCTATTATTAAGCTATTATTATCTGGTAGTCTAGCACGACCAGGAAACCCCAAAGGCCTTAACCGTCTGTCTGCAGATTCCTCTCTCTCTCTCTCTCTCTCTCTCTCTCTCTCTCTCTCTCTCTCTCTCTCTCTCTCTCTCTCTCTCTCTCTCTCTCTCTCTCTCTCTCTCTCTCTCTCTCTCTCTCTCTCTCTCTCTCTCTCTCTCTCTCTCTCTCCCCCCTCTCTCCCCCCCCCCTCTCTCTCTCCCCCTCTCTCCCCCTCTCTCTCTCTCTCTCCCCCCCCCCCCCCCCCCTCTATCTCTCTCCCTCTCTACCTGGCTGGCCTGCCTTTAATCAATAATAGATGGGCTGTTTGAGATACACTGTTGTTTATCTACCCACGGTCTTATGCATATCCTTCAGGACTGCTAGAGCAGAATAATCAAAGCCCAACTGTAATGTCATGCAAATGGATGCACACATTTGAATGTATGAAAGATGTCTGCATCACCTCCAAGCTTGGCTTGAGACTTTACTGAACAGAGTGAAAGTATTTATATATTCTCTCTCTCAGGTCTCATCACACCAAGTGGAACATCAGATCTCATCACACCAAGTGGAACATCAGGTCTCATCACACCAAGTGGAACATCAGGTCTCATCACACCAAGTGGAACATCAGATCTCATCACACCAAGTGGAACATCAGATCTCATCACACCAAGTGGAACATCAGATCTCATCACACCAAGTGGAACATCAGATCTCATCACACCAAGTGGAACATCAGATCTCATCACACCAAGTGGAACATCAGATCTCATCACACCAAGTGGAACATCAGATCTCATCACACCAAGTGGAACATCAGATCTCATCACACCAAGTGGAACATCAGATCTCATCACACCAAGTGGAACATCAGGTCTCATCACACCAAGTGGAGCATCAGGTCTCATCACACCAAGTGGAACATCAGGTCTCGGGCCTTAAGCATGTGTATGGATGTCTGAGACTGCCATTGTATTGACAACACATCAAGATATGCTTCCACTGTATTGACAACACATCAATATATGCTTCCATTGTATTGACAACACATCAAAATAAGCTGCCATTGTATTGACAACACATCAAGATATGCTTCCATTGTATTGACAACACATCAATATATGCTTCCATTGTATTGACAACACATCAAGATATGCTTCCATTGTATTGACAACACATCAAGATAGATAGATATATAGATAGATAGGTACTTTATTGATCCCCGGGGGAAAATTTATTTGTCAAGCAGCTACAACAAAACATAGGGCAGGTGCAAAATGCCAGAACGAAAATACACAAAAGACAGATACACGATACATGATACATAGAGCGTCAGTATGAAAAAGTATAGAAATACAAGAAGTCTGGAGTGCTAAAAAAGCTATAAAAAGACCATTGCATAGTATGGGTGGTTGGCTGAATATGTATACTATGGTGCATGGTTAACTATCCTATACAGGTCAATGGCAGAGAAATAAATGCACGTATTGCACATTCGATATACTAAAGCAATGAAAAAAGATACAACTGACAGGATACTAATATACAGTCCTGAGTGAACGACTACGTAAGTTAAGTCCAAGTCCAAGACTCTGTAACAGGAGATATACTGAAAAGATAAGACTCTGTAACAGGAGATATACTGAAAAGATAAGACTCTGTAACAGGAGATATACTGAATAGGTAAGACTCTGTAACAGGAGATATACTGAATAGATACGACTCAGTAACAGGAGATTTACTGAATAGATACGACTCAGTAACAGGAGATATACTGAATAGATAAGACTCTGTAACAGGAGATATACTGAATAGATACGACTCTGTAACAGGAGATATACTGAATAGATACGACTCAGTAACAGGAGATATACTGAATAGGTAAGACTCTGTAACAGGAGATATACTGAATAGATAAGACTCTGTAACAGGATATGTAGTGAAAATGTAAGACTCTGTAACAGGAGATATACTGAATAGATAAGACTCTGTAACAGGAGATATACTGAATAGATAAGACTCTGTAACAGGAGATGTACTGAAAAGATAAGACTCTGTAACAGGAGATGTACTGAATAGATAAGACTCTGTAACAGGAGATGTACTGAAAATGTAAGACTCTGTAACAGGAGATATACTGAATAGATAAGACTCTGTAACAGGAGATGTACTGAATAGATAAGACTCTGTAACAGGAGATGTACTGAAAAGATAAGACTCTGTAACAGGAGATATACTGAATAGGTAAGACTCTGTAACATGAGATATACTGAATAGATAAGACTCTGTAACAGGAGATATACTGAATAGATACGACTCAGTAACAGGAGATATACTGAAAAGATAAGACTCTGTAACAGGATAAGTACTGAAAATGTAAGACTCTGTAACAGGAGATATACTGAATAGATAAGACTCTGTAACAGGAGATATACTGAATAGATAAGACTCTGTAACAGGAGATGTACTGAAAAGATAAGACTCTGTAACAGGAGATATGTACTGTAATACATTCAAAGTGATCCCCTGTCACTAGATTGACAGGCTAGCCTCTGTTCCTCGCAGTGGTCCTGTCAGTTTAGAACTGAGAGTGGCTGGGCTGGCTGGCTGGCTGGCTGGCTGGCTGGTTGGCTGAGTGGCTGATTGGTTGGCTGACTGGTTGGCTGAGAGGCTGGCTGATTGGCTGGCTATTTCGCAACTGGCTCAGAGCCGTCTTTAGGGGGGCTGAAGAAAAGTGTTTTGCCGCATCTTACCTTGTCTAAATCCCTGCTTGATGATGACAGACTGACTAGGAGCTGGGAAACAGCTCAAAAACCTGCCTGGAGGATGGGTTGGAGATGGAGAGGGATGGGGAGAGAGTGGAGAGAGGAGAGAGGAGAGTGGAGAGAGGAGAGAGGAGAGAGGAGAGAGGATAGAGGAGAGAGGAGAGAGGAGAGAGGAGAGAGGAGAGAGGAGAGAGGAGAGAGGATAGAGGAGAGAGGAGAGAGGAGAGAGGAGATAGGGAGGGGGAGAGAGGAAGAGGTGAGAGGGAGCCTGCTAGCTTGCCTATTGATTCCTTAAATATCCTTTCTCATTATTTTCCAGTGTAGGCCTTGCATCGCAGCTGGGCTGTACGGGGGAAAGAAATATGGCCAAGGTAGCCAGCTATGATGGGTTGGGGGAAGTTAAAGGGTTAATGGTGTTTTCTTGATTTAAATGGCAAACTGTCACCATTAGCAGTTCTGTTCTTTTTTTGTTTCTCCAGTAAGCTTTCAGAAGAAGCCGGCTAAGACCAAAATAACAAGTCTACCAATGGCAGGTGAGGACGGGAGATAAAGGTTGCCATTGACGACCGAGAGGGGGTTACGTTCCCTGTCAGTACAGTAAGTGCCCTGAAAACTGCATTTTAGGAATAGTATGCTGACATCTAGCAGGGCAGGCTATCTACAGCCTTCAGTGGTGTGAAGTTCCCCCTACATTATCTGCAGCCTTCAGTGGTGTGAAGTTCCCCCTACATTATCTGCAGCCTTCAGTGGTGTGAAGGTCCCCCTACATTATCTACAGCCTTCAGTGGTGTGAAGTTCCCCCTACATTATCTACAGCCTTCAGTGGTGTGAAGGTCCCCCTACATTATCTACAGCCTTCAGTGGTGTGAAGTTCCCCCTACATTATCTGCAGCCTTCAGTGGTGTGAAGTTCCCCCTACATTATCTGCAGCCTTCAGTGGTGTGAAGGTCCCCCTACATTATCTACAGCCTTCAGTGGTGTGAAGTTCCCCCTACATTATCTGCAGCCTTCAGTGGTGTGAAGTTCCCCCTACATTATCTACAGCCTTCAGTGGTGTGAAGTTCCCCCTACATTATCTGCAGCCTTCAGTGGTGTGAAGTTCCCCCTACATTATCTGCAGCCTTCAGTGGTGTGAAGGTCCCCCTACATTATCTACAGCCTTCAGTGGTGTGAAGTTCCCCCTACATTATCTGCAGCCTTCAGTTGTGTGAAGTTCCCCCTACATTATCTACAGCCTTCAGTGGTGTGAAGTTCCCCCTACATTATCTGCAGCCTTCAGTGGTGTGAAGTTCCCCCTACATTATCTACAGCCTTCAGTGGTGTGAAGTTCCCCCTACATTATCTGCAGCCTTTAGAGGTGTGAAGTTCCCCTTACATTATCTACAGCCTTCAGTGGTGTGAAGTTCCCCCTACATTATCTGCAGCCTTCAGTTGTGTGAAGTTCCCCCTACATTATCTACAGCCTTCAGTGGTGTGAAGTTCCCCCTACATTATCTGCAGCCTTCAGTGGTGTGAAGTTCCCCCTACATTATCTACAGCCTTCAGTGGTGTGAAGTTCCCCCTACATTATCTGCAGCCTTTAGAGGTGTGAAGTTCCCCTTACATTATCTACAGCCTTCAGTGGTGTGAAGTTCCCCTTACATTATCTACAGCCTTCAGTGGTGTGAAGTTCCCCTTACATTATCTACAGCCTTCAGTGGTGTGAAGTTCCCCCTACATTATCTGCAGCCTTCAGAGGTGTGAAGTTCCCCCTACATTATCTACAGCCTTCAGTGGTGTGGAGTTCCCCCTACATTATCTGCAGCCTTCAGAGGTGTGAAGTTCCCCCTACATTATACACAGCCTTCAGTGGTGTGGAGTTCCCCCTACATTATCTACAGCCTTCAGTGGTGTGAAGTTCCCCCTACATTATCTACAGCCTTCAGAGGTGGGAGGTTTCCCCTACATTATCTACAGCCTTCAGTGGTGGGAAGTTTCCACTACATTATCTAAAGCCTACAGTAGTGGGAAGTTTCCCCTACATTATCTACAGCCTTCAGTGGTGGGAGGTTTCCCCTACATTATCTACAGCCTTCAGTGATGGGAGGTTCCCCTTACATTATCTACAGCCTTCAGTGGCGTGAAGTTCCCCCTACATTATCTGCAGCCTTCAGAGGTGTGAAGTTCCCCCTACATTATACACAGCCTTCAGTGGTGTGGAGTTCCCCCTACATTATCTACAGCCTTCAGTGGTGTGAAGTTCCCCCTACATTATCTACAGCCTTCAGAGGTGGAAGGTTCCCCCTACATTATTTACAGCCTTCAGTGGTGGGAAGTTTCCCCTACATTATCTAAAGCCTACAGTAGTGGGAAGTTTCCCCTACATTATCTACAGCCTTCAGTGGTGGGAGGTTTCCCCTACATTATCTACAGCCTTCAGTGGTGGGAGGTTCCCCTACACTATCTACAGCCTTCAGTGGTGAGAGGTTTCCCCTACATTATCTACAGCCTTCAGTGGTGGGAGGTTTCCCCTACATTATCTACAGTCTTCAGTGGTGGGAGATTTCCCCTACATTATCTACAGCATTCAGTGGTGGGAGGTTTCCCCTACATTATCTACAGCCTTCAGTGGTGGGAGATTTCCCCTACATTATCTACAGCCTTCAGTGGTGGGAGGTTTCCCCTACATTATCTACAGCCTTCAGTGGTGGGAGGTTTCCCCTACATTATCTACAGCCTTCAGTGGTGGGAGGTTCCCCTACATTATCTACAGCCTTCAGTGGTGGGAGGTTCCCCTACATTATCTACAGCCTTCAGTGGTGGGAGGTTTCCCCTACATTATCTACAGCCTTCAGTGGTGGGAGGTTTCCCTTACATTATCTACAGCCTTCAGTGGTGGGAGGTTCCCCTACATTATCTACAGCCTTCAGTGGTGGGAGGTTTCCCCTACATTATCTACAGCCTTCAGTGGTGGGAGGTTTCCCCTACATTATCTACAGCCTTGTCAGAGTCTGACAGGTCTATTCTTTCTGTGTCTGGTGGTGGTTTGTGCTGGATCCCTAATTAGAGGCAGCTGATGTGCATTGTCTCTAATTAGGGATCCTACATAGGTTTGTAGGTTTCACACCGGGTTGTGGGTCATTGTCTCTAATTAGGGATCCTACATAGGTTTGTAGGTTTCACACCGGGTTGTGGGTCATTGTCTCTAATTAGGGATCCTACATAGGTTTGTAGGTTTCACACCGGGGTGTGGGTTATTAATTCTCCAGTCACGGTGAAACAGTAAGTGTGCATATTTACGTTTGTATCGTGTTTGTTGTTTTGTGTTGTATAGTTCGTTCATGTCAATTATATACATAGTAATAAAAACATGTCTAACTATAATCCCTGCGCTGCGTCTTGGTCGCTCCATGCACCTTCTTGTGACAAGCCTTCAGTGGTAGGAGGTTTCCCCTACATTATCTATAGCCTTCAGTGGTAGGAGGTTTCCCCTACATTATCTATAGCCTTCAGTGGTAGGAGGTTTCCCCTACATTATCTATAGCCTTCAGTGGTAGGAGGTTTCCCCTACATTATTTATAGCCTTCAGTGGTAGGAGGTTTCCCCTACATTATCTATAGCCTTCAGTGGTAGGAGGTTTCCCCTACATTATCTATAGCCTTCAGTGGTAGGAGGTTTCCCCTACATTATCTATAGCCTTCCGTGGTAGGTTTCCCCTACATTATCTATAGCCTTCAGTGGTAGGAGGTTTCCCCTACATTATCTATAGCCTTCAGTGGTAGGAGGTTTCCCCTACATTATCTATAGCCTTCAGTGGTGGGAAGTTTCCCTGATTCCCTTATCTCCCTGTCTCCTCAGAAGGGGAGATTTATTTTGCCCAACATTGAGGCAATAGCTATTTCTTAAGTAAAAATTGGATTGTGGGTGGTAAGCTCCTTCCCCAGGGCAGAGGTAGAGCATGGAGAGGAGACCAGTATTAGGATGCAGAGACGATGTCCCTTACCTCACCTCTCCTCTCCTCGCTAGCGGCCGTGCCGGCCCAAATCAGAGGAACGGGAGGGAGGGAAACCAGAATGAGGAATTCATTATTAATCTCACCTTCATGGAAGATTAAACTAATCCATCCACATGTTGCCAGGACTTTTCCTGAACACTACTACTTCTGAACTCAGCTCTACCCTCTGAGCATGAGTCTACAGTTACTAAACCCTTCTGAATGAGAGAGAGAGAGAGGAAGAGAAAGAGAAAGAGCCAGACAGACAGACAGAGAGAAAGGAGAGAGACAGAGGGAGAATATAATGATGAATGCCCTACTGTGTGGACAGGAGAAGACTAGCTGTCTGTTACCTCCTCTGTGTGGACAGGAGAAGACTAGCTGTCTGTTACCTCCTCTGTGTGGACAGGAGAAGACTAGCTGTCTGTTACCTCCTCTGTGTGGACAGGAGAAGACTAGCTGTCTGTTACCTCCTCTGTGTGGACAGGAGAAGACTAGCTGTCTGTTACCTCCTCTGTGTGGACAGGAGAAGACTAGCTGTCTGTTACCTCCACTGTGTGGACAAGAGAAGACTAGCTGTCTGTTACCTCCACTGTGTGGACAAGAGAAGACTAGCTGTCTGTTACCTCCACTGTGTTGGCAGGAGAAGACTAGCTGCCTCATGTCCACTGTGTGGACATGAGAAGACTAGCTGTATGTTACCTCCACTGTGTGGACAGGAGAAGACTAGCTGTCTGTTACCTCCACTGTGTGGACAGGAGAAGACTAGCTGTCTGTTACCTCCTCTGTGTGGACAGGAGAAGACCTGCTGTCTGTTACCTCCACTGTGTGGACAGGAGAAGACTAGCTGTCTGTTACCTCCACTGTGTGGACAGGAGAATACTAGCTGTCTGTTACTTCCACTGTGTGGACAGGAGAAGACTAGCTGTCTGTTACCTCCACTGTGTGGACAAGAGAAGACTAGCTGTCTGTTACCTCCACTGTGTGGACAGGAGAAGACTAGTTAATTCATGCACTCTTTGTTGTTGTTGTGGGACCGATATACTTCAGAAACCTCTACCTGTAAAGGAGGGTTAAAAACCATAATATAAAAGGCTGCAGTCCTCAGCTGACAGTAACCTACCTTCTGTTGAAGAGGTCAGGCTCTCTGATCCTGGCGTCCCTGTCGTAGACAAAGTGTTCCTGTGTGATGGTGACGCTGTGGTCCAGACTGTGGTTCTTACTGATGGTCACTACAGGATAACCCATCTGGAGGGTCCAGCAGTCCATCACCTCCTTAATGTTGATGTCCTTCCCTTCCTTCTGCATGGCCTGGGGGAGATATGGGGAATCAATTAACCAATTAACAAATGAACCAATTAACCAATTAACAAATGAACCAATTAACCATTTAATCAGTCGGGCAGTCTGTCAAATCAAATAAAATGTTATTAGTCGCTTACACATATCTTACAGATATCGTAGGTGCAGCGAAATGCTAATGTTTCTATCTCCAACGGCGCAGTAATACCTAGCAATACAAAATAATACACATAAATAACTAAAAATATTTTAACAAATGTATTTAAAATGAAAAAATGTAATGTTACATTTACATAAGTATTGAGACCCTTTACTCAGTACTTTATTGAAGCACCTTTGGCAGCGATTACAGCATCGAGTCTTCTTGGGTATGATGCTACAAGCTTGGCACACCTGTATTTGGGGAGTTTCTCCCATTCTTCTCAGCAGATCCTCTCAAGCTCTCCACAGCTATTTTCAGGTCTCTCCAGAGATATTTGATTGGGTTCAAGTCCGGGCACTGACTTGGCCACTCAAGGACATTCAGAGACTTGTCCTGAAGCCACTCTTACGTTTTCTTGGCTGTGTGCTTAGGGTCGTTGTCCTGTTGGAAGGTGAACCTTCGCCCCAGTCTGAGGATCTCTCTGTACTTTGATTCAATCATCTTTGCCTCGATCCTGACTAGTCTCCCAGTCCCTGCAGGTGAAAAACATCCCCACAGCATGATGCTGCCACGCTTGGCATTCAGGTCAAAGAGTTCAATCTTGTTTTCATCAGACCAGAGAATCTTGTTTTTCATGTCTTTAGGTGCCTTTTGGCAAACTCCAAGCAGGCTGTCATGTGCCTTTTACTAAGGAGTGGCTTCTGTCTGGCCACTCTATCATAAAGGCCTGATTGGTGGAGTGTTGCAGAGATGGTTGTCCTTCTCCACAGAGGAACTCTAGAGCTCTGTCAGAGTGGCCATCAGGTTCTTGGTTCTTGGTCACCTCCCTGACCAAGACCCTTCTCCCCTGATTGATCAGTTTTTGCCGGGCAGCTAGCTCTAGGAAGAGTCTTGGGGGTTCCAAACATCTTCCATTTAAGAATGATGGAGGCCACCGTGTTCTTGGAGACCTTCAATGCATCTTAATTGGGGAGGATGGGCTCGAGGTAATGGCTGGAGTGGAATTTGTGGATGTGTTTGTATTTGATGCCATTACATTTGCTCCGTTTCTGAGCCGTCCTCCCCTCAGCAGCCTCCACTAATATAGATGTATATAATGGTGTGATATAGACAGTATGGAGAGTATATGAATAGAAAAGGTGTGTACAGCATTAATTATATACAGTAGGATGAGTCTTGACTAGAATACATATGAAGGTGTTTAGCTTGTCGGGAGTCGAGGTGTCGTTGTCTTTCCCTATATAATCCTTGACTGTCTGGAGTCCCTGCCACATATGTCTCGTGTCTGAGCCTTTGAATTGCGACCACTTGTAATGTCGTTTTGTACCTGTTTGATTGCCTTATGGAGGGCATAGCTGGTCGGTTTGTACATGTCCATGTTCCAAGTCACCTTGCAGTGGTTAAATGCATGGTTCGCGCTTTTTGGTTCTAATCGTCACAGTGGGAACAACATCCTCTATGTACTTCCTGATGAACTCAGTCACCAAGTCAGTGTATACATTGATACTATTTTCCAAGGCAACCCAAACATTTCCCAGTCCACGTGATCAAAACATTCTTGAAGCATAGATTCCGATTGGTCAAACCAATGCTGTACAGTCCTTACAATGTGTCCTTCCTGTTTAAGTTTCTGCCTATAGCATGGGAGGAGCAAAAATGTAGGTGTGATCTGATTTGACGAAGGGAGGGCGTGGGAGGGCCTTGTAGCCGCCCCGGAAGGGGAAATATAGTTGAAGTCGAAAGTTTACATACACCTGAGCCATTACACATTTACACTCCTTTTTTCAAAATTCCTGACATTTAATCCTAGTAAATATTCCCTGTCTTAGGTCAGTTAGGATAACAACTTTATTTTAAGAATGTGGGTCAGAAGCTTACATACACGCAATTAGTATTTGGTAGCATTGCCTTTAAATTGTTTAACTTGGGTGAAATGTTTCAGGTAGCCTTCCACAAGCTTCCTACAATAAGTTGGGTGAATTTTGGCCCATTCCTCCGTACAGAACTGGTGTAACTGAGTCAGGTTTGTAGGATTGAGGTCAGGGCTTGTGATGGCCACTCCAATACCTTGACTTTGTTGTCCTTAAACCATTTTGCCTCAACTTTGGAAGTATGCTTGGGATCATTGTCCATTTGGAAGACCCATTTGCGACCAAGCTTTAACTTCCTGACTGATGTCTTGAGATGCTGCTTCAATATATCCACATAATTTTCCTTACACATGATGCCATCTATTTTGTGAAGTGCACCAGTCCCTCCTGCAGCAAAGCACCCCCACAACATGATGCTGTCACCCCCTTGCTTCACGGTTGGGATGGTGTTCTTCGGCTTGCAAGCATCCCCCTTTTTCCTCCAAACATAACGATGGTCATTACGGCCAAACAGTTCTATTTTAGTTTCATCAGACCAGAGGACATTTCTCCAAAAAGTATGATCTTTGTCCCCATGTGCAGTTGCAAACCATAGTCTGGCTTTTTTATGGCGGTTTTGGAGCAGTGGCTTCACAGTCAATTTAGTGCATATAAACTTCTGACCCACTGGAATTGTGATATAGTGAATTATAAGTGAAATAATCTGTCTGTAAACAATTGGGGTGGCAGGTAGCTAAGTGGTTAGAGTGTTGGTCCTGAAAGGTTGCTGGATGAAATCCCTGAGCTGACAAGGTAAAAATCGTTCTGACCCTAAACAATGCAGTTAACCCACTGTTCCTAGGCTGTCATTGTACATAACAATTTGTTCTTAACTGACTTGCCTAGTTAAAAAAAGAAGAATGTGTCATGCACAAAGTAGATGTCCTAACCGACTTGCCAAAACTATAGTTTGTTAACATGAAATTTGGTGTTGAAAAATGAGTTTTAAATGTATGTAAACTTCCGACTTCAACTGCAGCAATGGTCAAGAGTAGCACAGGAGATGGGTTGATAAAACTTTGGTTGCTTTTTTCTCAGATTTCCTTTATTAAAGTCCCCAGCTACAGTCAATGCGGCCTCAGGATATGCGGTTTCCAGTTTGCACAAAGTCCATTGTAGTTCCTTGAGAGCCATAGCGGTGTCGGCTTGGGGGGGAATATACACTGCCGTGACGATGACCGATTGATGGTGAGGTATTCCAGAAAGGGAGAACAAAATTACTTGACTTCCTGTACATTACCACCATGAGTAGTTAATCATGAAACATACACCTCCACCTTTTCTTTCCCCGGAGAGTTCTTTTTTCCTGTCCGCGTGATACATGGAGAACCCCACTGGCTGAATGGATGGGGACAGTATATCAGGAAGCAGTGGATGGTATGCACGCCATATGATTATGACTAAGAGTCCACTCGCCAGCGACGGTGTCTTGGAGCAGCCCCCAGGATGAATGGAACTGCCTCAGGGAGTTAAAAAAAAAGGATCCAATGCTGGGAAGTTGAATTTCTGATCTAAATGCTGGTGAGAGACCGCTGATCTAATATCCAAAAGTTATTTACGGCTGTAGGTAATAATGCAAGAAACATTCTGAGCAAATTGTGTAAAAAATATATATATACTGCAAAGTTGGCTAGGAGCTAGAAACAGGGAGACCATGTCTGTTGGCGCTATCATTCAGTCAGCCATTCAGTCAGCCAGTCAGTCAGCCAGTCAGTCAGCCATTCAGTCACTCAGTCAATGAGCCACTCAGTCAGTCAGTCAGTCAGTCATTCAGTCAGTCAGCCAGCCAGTCAGCCAGTCAGTCAGTCAGTCAGTCAGTCAGTAAGTAATTCAGTCATTCAGTTAGTCAGTCAAACGATCAAGTAATTGCATTACTTCTACTGCTATCAATGATCCCAATATGGGATTGATCCCCGGTGTTGGTCAATATATTGTTTGATTAGTCCGCCAGGTAACCAGTCCGCTCATCAACACGTGGATCAGTCTCTAACTCAACCTCTTCCTTAACAGACAAATTGAGTTTCCATGATGACTCCATGTCAATACTGTAGTGATCTGATGAGGTCTGATGTTACAGAGGTGATCGCTCCAGTGAGTGTGTGTATGTGTGTATGTGTCTGTGTGTGTGTCTGAGAGAGGTGATCATCCCAGTGATAAGTGTCTAGTCTGTGCTGGAGCTAAGCCACAAAAGCCCTGGTACATTTCTAATGTCTGGGAAACCCTGAGAGCTCACTGCTAAATGTGTTAAAACAGCATTGCTGGAGTGGGCTGAGGAGAGGAGAGGAGGGGAGGAGAGGTAAGGGCTAAATCAGACTGGTAAATGTGTAGCCTGCTGCCCAATGCAGCACCTAACCCGATTAAAGGTCCTCAGCCAAGGACCAAACCGCAGAACCTCAGCCTGGCTCCCCCTGAATCCCAATACATACCATACCCAAGGCTACTGTCCTCTCCCTCTCTCTCTCTCTCTCTCTCCCTCTCTCTCCCTCTCTCTCCCTCTCTCTCTCTCTCTCTCTCCCTCTCTCCCTCTCCCTCTCTCTCCCTCTCTCTCCCTCTCTCTCTCTCTCTCTCTCTCTCTCTCTCTCTCTCTCCCTCTCTCTCTCTCTCTCCCTCTCTCTCTCTCTCTCTCTCTCTCCTCTCTCCCTCTCTCTCTCTCTCTCTCTCTCTCTCACTCCCCCTCTCTCTCCCTCTCTCTCTCTCTCTCTCTCACTCCCCCTCTCCCTCTCTCTCTCTCTCCCTCTCTCCCTCTCTCCCTCTCCCTCTCTAATTTTGTGAACAGTTCAATGTACGCTCTAATTGGATGGCTAATTAACAGAGATCTAAAGTAGTGCTGAAAGAACATTTCTTTACATCTTTGGTACAAAGTGGAGAGGGGAATTCTAAAAGAAACAAGAAAGAGAGGACAAGAGAAATTTAAGACGTTAATTAAAAACTAGCAGAGTTAGTTAGTCGGGTTATAAAACTCCTCTGATGTCCTATGTTTCAAAAAAGACTGGACAGTTATTTTTTGCAGGTGGGTCGTGTAGGGTAATATTGGCTTTGCCACCCTGAATAGTAAACTCAGCTTCTATAACTTCACCTGTGTTGGTCAGATAATAATAATAATAATAATAATAATAATAATAATAGCGTTTGATCAGTGTAGTGTACTGTAATCTCTGATCCCTGATCTGTAATTTAGTGCCACCAAGAACCATGCGTTAAATACAAGGTAAGGGATCATTATTCTGTCAATTCGGTCTGCTTTCCAAACAGGACATTTGTTCATCTAACACCTGCTTCAGGATGACTAGATTATCAGAATAAAGCTTTTAGGGGAAATTGACAATAATGATACATAATTGTTTCAGAGCACTTCCAGGACAATAATTGCTGTGATCAGAAGATCTTTTAGATTTTTCATCACCCATCTGTGAAAATAAAGTAGTCAAAACCTGTCATAGTTTGACAAATCCTCTATTCAGATGAAGCACCTTTACTTGTAATTATCTGGAAATTAGCCATCCTTCCTCTCAGTATCTAAGATATGATATTTCGGCCACACATTAAATGACGTTCAGCTTCATAAAGCCTTCATAAAGCCTTCATAATGCCTTCATAAAGCCTTCATAATGCCTTCATAAAGCCTTCATAATGCCTTCATAAAGCTTTCATAAAGCCTTCATAAAGCCTTCATAATGCCTTCATAAAGCCTTTATAATGCCTTCATAATGCCTTCATAAGCACTACAAAAATGTGTTTGTTACAAGCATCTATAACAATATGTCATGCTATATTCATACATGTGGCACAACTCTGTGACATAATCACCAATGTAAAGGGTGACATGTTGTGCTGAAGGATGGCACACGCTGAAGTGAAGTCATGTTAGTCACATTACACCTAATCTTATTCCTAGACACTTCCGGTCAAATGCACGGAAGGTCTGGTGCCCCAACGCCTCAAAGTTGGCTTTCCTTTTTTTTTTTTTTTTTTACCAGGCAAGTCAGTTAAGAACTAATTCTTATTTTCAATGACGGCCTACGAACAGTGGGTTAACTGCCTTGTTCAGGGGCAGAACGACAGATTTTTACCTTGTCAGCTCGGGGATTCGATCCAGCAACCTTTCAGTTACGGGCCCAACACTCTAACCACTGGGCTACCTGCTACCTACCAAACAACAGTGCTACATAAACACTGCTAACCAAACAACATCACTACAGAAACACTGCTAACCAAACAACAGCGCTACATAAACACAGCTAACCAAACAACAGCGCTACATAAACACAGCTAACCAAACAACAGTGCTACATAAACACAGCTAACCAAACAACAGCGCTACATAAACACTACTAACCAAACAACAGCGCTACATAAACACTACTAACCAAACAACAGCGCTACATAAACACTACTAACCAAACAACAGCGCTACATAAACACTACTAACCAAACAACAGCGCTACATAAACACTACTAACCAAACAACAGCGCTACATAAACACAGCTAACCAAACAACAGTGCTACATAAACACAGCTAACCAAACAACAGCGCTACATAAACACAGCTAACCAAACAACAGCGCTACATAAACACAGCTAACCAAACAACAGCGCTACATAAACACAGCTAACCAAACAACAGTGCTTAAGAAAAGTGTGAGGAAAATGCGGGAAATGTGAAATCTGAAAAAACAAAAGAGAGAAAACATTTTTTTGCTGTGGATCACTGCACTTTATAGTGTATATCATCCTGCAGCACAGCATTTTGGGGGAAGTTGAGGTCAGGTCCAATATTGACTATGCACCCAAGAGGGAAAGAGGTTGGGCCATACAATATAATATAATATATACAATTTACCAGACACTTTTATCCAAAGCGACTTACAGTCATGCATGCATATATGTTTATATGGTCCCGGCAATCAAACCCACTATCCTGGCGTTAGCATAACAGGATAGTGGGCATAACAAGGTTATAAATGCTTTGTGAAGCCTCAGTTTAATATGATTTATAAAACCTTTATTAAGCGGTGCTTATGACCCCCTTCATAAAGCACAGGGTTATTTGACATAGTGGGTTAAGTCACATGTGCCATTGGTGGTTATGTCACACAGTTCCGACACATTTATGAATCCTTTATAGAGCATGACAAACGGTTATAGATCATTTGTGACATTGTACAATTTATGTAGTGTTTATGAAGGCTTTATGAAGCCTTTATAAGCTATACGTCATTTAAAGCGGGACCATTGATCATGACTTTGAACACACACACACACACACACACACACACACACACTTTCTGTATCCTCGGAGACATAACGACAGAGGAAGTAAGCCAGGATAGACCAACCATGCTGCCAGTGATCCTGGTCTTTCCTTCACAAAAGGCTTACTTGGCAGATTACGGATTGCAAATTGGATCTCATGAATAGCTGATGGAAAGCTGTGAAAATCAGCATACATTGAATTAATTGGCTGTCACAGACGATTGATGCCGAGTAGATGTGTCAACGGGACAAACAGAGTTAGTTAGAAGTGAAATCCTCTTTATCAGTCAAAGGTGTGCCTATCGCATTTCTTTAGTGCTTATAGTACTTCCAGTATTTACCCCTATAGGGGCAGACAGCCAGCTCATTACCTATGAATAGGGGTATATTGGGTGATTGCTCATCGCTGTATTATTACCACTGAGTTCAGCTCCCGGTGCTTTGTCTACAGATCTCATTACCGCAGTGGAGGTGTGAGGAGAGAACTGAGGCTGCTTGGTGCTCCATGGAGACTGGAGGTGTGAGGAGAGAACTGAGGCTGCTTGGTGCTCCATGGAGACTGGAGCTGTGAGGAGAGAACTGAGGCTGCTTGGTGCTCCATGGAGACTGGAGGTGTGAGGAGAGAACTGAGGCTGCTTGGTGCTCCATGGAGACTGGAGGTGTGAGGAGAGAACTGAGGCTGCTTGGTGCTCCATGGAGACTGGAGGTGTGAGGAGAGAACTGAGGCTGCTTGGTGCTCCATGGAGACTGGAGGTGTGAGGAGAGAACTGAGGCTGCTTGGTGCTCCATGGAGACTGGATGTGTGAGGAGAGAACTGAGGCTGCTTGGTGCTCCATGGAGACTGGAGGTGTGAGGAGAGAACTGAGGCTGCTTGGTGCTCCATGGAGACTGGAGGTGTGAGGAGAGAACTGAGGCTGCTTGGTGTTCCATGGAGACTGGAGGTGTGAGGAGAGAACTGAGGCTGCTTGGTGCTCCATGGAGACTGGAGGTGTGAGGAGAGAACTGAGGCTGCTTGGTGCTCCATGGAGACTGGAGGTGTGAGGAGAGAACTGAGGCTGCTTGGTGCTCCATGGAGACTGGAGGTGTGAGGAGAGAACTGAGGCTGCTTGGTGCTCCATGGAGACTGGAGGTGTGAGGAGAGAACTGAGGCTGCTTGGTGCTCCATGGAGAGTCGAGGTGTGAGGAGAGAACTGAGGCTGCTTGGTGCTCCATGGAGACTGGAGGTGTGAGGAGAGAACTGAGGCTGCTTAGTGCTCCATGGAGAGTCGAGGTGTGAGGAGAGAACTGAGGCTGCTTGGTGCTCCATGGAGAGTGACACACATGGTTATGGGCTTAAAAAAAGCGACCTGTACCATGTCAGATATAGAGTTGAAATGTATTACATTATGTACCATGTCAGATATAGAGGTGTAATGTATTACATTATGTACCATGTCAGATATAGAGTTGATATGTATTACATTATGTACCATGTCAGATATAGAGTTGTAATGTATTACATTATGTACCATGTCAGATATAGAGTTGTAATGTATTACATTATGTACCATGTCAGATATAGAGTTGTAATGTATTACATTATGTACCGTGTCAGATATAGAGTTGATATGTATTACATTATGTACCATGTCAGATATAGAGTTGATATGTATTACATTATGTACCATGTCAGATATAGAGTTGATATGTATTACATTATGTACCATGTCAGATATAGAGTTGTAATGTATTACATTATGTACCATGTCAGATATAGTGTTGAAATGTATTACATTTGTAGTTTGCGTCCCACATTATACTTTACATACATGACAGAAGACTGAAATATAACAAAAATGTCTGAAATATAAAAAATAGATTTAATTATTAATTATTAAATAAATAACATTCCAACCATGAGGCCACTAGGTCATTTGACTGCAGGAAAGGGATGCCAGAACAAGACATCTCCAGTGAACTACTATGTCTTAATGGCTGTTTGATCAATGACAGAATTTGTTTCATAGATCAGAGACCATACCAGACCAGAGCAGGGGTCTCCTATGAGGAAGATTCTCACTCCTTCTGGGCCTATAGAAGGACCAGAGGCCTGCGGACATTAGCCATGGCCAGAGAGCTAGAGACCTTTCCGATGTATTGATCTGAACTGGCTTTTATTGGCAGCAGGTATCATCTGGGGAAAATGTGCTTTATACTGACATTAAGATAAGATTTAATGTGGGAATCAACCTAATAATGCCTTTCTTCTGGACGACGTAGATCGGATATAGTATATTATATACAAGATGTAATATATGAGTGTTTTCAGCGATATAGTGAAATCTAGAGTCCACATGTGATAACAGAACCATACAAACACAATCAACCCTATCGTAACCTGTGGCAGGCCCATAATTACTG
>CM042420.1:24840151-24850151 GCA_023634145.1 Thymallus thymallus
GCAGCTCAGACCTTTGGAGGTGATTAGCTAGGCCTTACAGTATACATACACAATAACATCTGGCAGCTCAGCCCTTTGGAGGTGATAAGCTAGGCCTTACAGTATACATACACAATAACATCTGGCAGCTCAGCCCTTTGGAGGTGATAAGCTAGGCCTTACAGTATACATACACAATAACATCTGGCAGCTCAGCCCTTTGGAGGTGATAAGCTAGGCCTTACAGTATACATACACAATAACATCTGGCAGCTCAGCCCTTTGGAGGTGATAAGCTAGGCCTTACAGTATACATACACAATAACATCTGGCAGCTCAGCCCTTTGGAGGTGATAAGCTAGGCCTTACAGTATACATACACAATAACATCTGGCAGCTCAGCCCTTTGGAGGTGATAAGCTAGGCCTTACAGTATACATACACAATAACATCTGGCAGCTCAGCCCTTTGGAGGTGATAAGCTAGGCCTTACAGTATACATACACAATAACATCTGGCAGCTCAGCCCTTTGGAGGTGATAAGCTAGGCCTTACAGTATACATACACAATAACATCTGGCAGCTCAGCCCTTTGGAGGTGATAAGCTAGGCCTTACAGTATACATACACAATAACATCTGGCAGCTCAGCCCTTTGGAGGTGATAAGCTAGGCCTTACAGTATACATACACAATAACATCTGGCAGCTCAGCCCTTTGGAGGTGATTAGCTAGGCCTTACAGTATACATACACAATAACATCTGGCAGCTCAGCCCTTTGGAGGTGATAAGCTAGGCCTTACAGTATACATACACAATAACATCTGGCAGCTCAGCCCTTTGGAGGTGATTAGCTAGGCCTTACAGTATACATACACAATAACATCTGGCAGCTCAGCCCTTTGGAGGTGATAAGCTAGGCCTTACAGTATACATACACAATAACATCTGGCAGCTCAGCCCTTTGGAGGTGATAAGCTAGGCCTTACAGTATACATACACAATAACATCTGGCAGCTCAGCCCTTTGGAGGTGATAAGCTAGGCCTTACAGTATACATACACAATAACATCTGGCAGCTCAGCCCTTTGGAGGTGATAAGCTAGGCCTTACAGTATACATACACAATAACATCTGGCAGCTCAGCCCTTTGGAGGTGATAAGCTAGGCCTTACAGTATACATACACAATAACATCTGGCAGCTCAGCCCTTTGGAGGTGATAAGCTAGGCCTTACAGTATACATACACAATAACATCTGGCAGCTCAGCCCTTTGGAGGTGATAAGCTAGGCCTTACAGTATACATACACAATAACATCTGGCAGCTCAGCCCTTTGGAGGTGATAAGCTAGGCCTTACAGTATACATACACAATAACATCTGGCAGCTCAGCCCTTTGGAGGTGATAAGCTAGGCCTTACAGTATACATACACAATAACATCTGGCAGCTCAGCCCTTTGGAGGTGATAAGCTAGGCCTTACAGTATACATACACAATAACATCTGGCAGCTCAGCCCTTTGGAGGTGATAAGCTAGGCCTTACAGTATACATACACAATAACATCTGGCAGCTCAGCCCTTTGGAGGTGATTAGCTAGGCCTTACAGTATACATACACAATAACATCTGGCAGCTCAGCCCTTTGGAGGTGATTAAGCTAGGCCTTACAGTATACATACACAATAACATCTGGCAGCTCAGCCCTTTGGAGGTGATAAGCTAGGCCTTACAGTATACATGCACAATAACATCTGGCAGCTCAGCCCTTTGGAGGTGATAAGCTAGGCCTTACAGTATACATGCACAATAACATCTGGCAGCTCAGCCCTTTGGAGGTGATAAGCTAGGCCTTACAGTATACATGCACAATAACATCTGGCAGCTCAGCCCTTTGGAGGTGATAAGCTAGGCCTTACAGTATACATGCACAATAACATCTGGCAGCTCAGCCCTTTGGAGGTGATTAGCTAGGCCTTACAGTATACATACACAATAACATCTGGCAGCTCAGCCCTTTGGAGGTGATTAGCTAGGCCTTACAGTATACATACACAATAACATCTGGCAGCTCAGCCCTTTGGAGGTGATTAGCTAGGCCTTACAGTATACATACACAATAACATCTGGCAGCTCAGCCCTTTGGAGGTGATAAGCTAGGCCTTACAGTATACATACACAATAACATCTGGCAGCTCAGCCCTTTGGAGGTGATAAGCTAGGCCTTACAGTATACATACACAATAACATCTGGCAGCTCAGCCCTTTGGAGGTGATAAGCTAGGCCTTACAGTATACATACACAATAACATCTGGCAGCTCAGCCCTTTGGAGGTGATAAGCTAGGCCTTACAGTATACATACACAATAACATCTGGCAGCTCAGCCCTTTGGAGGTGATAAGCTAGGCCTTACAGTATACATACACAATAACATCTGGCAGCTCAGCCCTTTGGAGGTGATAAGCTAGGCCTTACAGTATACATACACAATAACATCTGGCAGCTCAGCCCTTTGGAGGTGATAAGCTAGGCCTTACAGTATACATACACAATAACATCTGGCAGCTCAGCCCTTTGGAGGTGATTAGCTAGGCCTTACAGTATACATACACAATAACATCTGGCAGCTCAGCCCTTTGGAGGTGATTAGCTAGGCCTTACAGTATACATACACAATAACATCTGGCAGCTCAGCCCTTTGGAGGTGATTAGCTAGGCCTTACAGTATACATACACAATAACATCTGGCAGCTCAGCCCTTTGGAGGTGATAAGCTAGGCCTTACAGTATACATACACAATAACATCTGGCAGCTCAGCCCTTTGGAGGTGATAAGCTAGGCCTTACAGTATACATACACAATAACATCTGGCAGCTCAGCCCTTTGGAGGTGATAAGCTAGGCCTTACAGTATACATACACAATAACATCTGGCAGCTCAGCCCTTTGGAGGTGATAAGCTAGGCCTTACAGTATACATACACAATAACATCTGGCAGCTCAGCCCTTTGGAGGTGATAAGCTAGGCCTTACAGTATACATACACAATAACATCTGGCAGCTCAGCCCTTTGGAGGTGATTAGCTAGGCCTTACAGTATACATACACAATAACATCTGGCAGCTCAGCCCTTTGGAGGTGATAAGCTAGGCCTTACAGTATACATACACAATAACATCTGGCAGCTCAGCCCTTTGGAGGTGATAAGCTAGGCCTTACAGTATACATACACAATAACATCTGGCAGCTCAGCCCTTTGGAGGTGATAAGCTAGGCCTTACAGTATACATACACAATAACATCTGGCAGCTCAGCCCTTTGGAGGTGATAAGCTAGGCCTTACAGTATACATACACAATAACATCTGGCAGCTCAGCCCTTTGGAGGTGATAAGCTAGGCCTTACAGTATACATACACAATAACATCTGGCAGCTCAGCCCTTTGGAGGTGATAAGCTAGGCCTTACAGTATACATACACAATAACATCTGGCAGCTCAGCCCTTTGGAGGTGATTAGCTAGGCCTTACAGTATACATACACAATAACATCTGGCAGCTCAGCCCTTTGGAGGTGATTAGCTAGGCCTTACAGTATACATGCACAATAACATCTGGCAGCTCAGCCCTTTGGAGGTGATAAGCTAGGCCTTACAGTATACATGCACAATAACATCTGGCAGCTCAGCCCTTTGGAGGTGATAAGCTAGGCCTTACAGTATACATGCACAATAACATCTGGCAGCTCAGCCCTTTGGAGGTGATAAGCTAGGCCTTACAGTATACATGCACAATAACATCTGGCAGCTCAGCCCTTTGGAGGTGATAAGCTAGGCCTTACAGTATACATGCACAATAACATCTGGCAGCTCAGCCCTTTGGAGGTGATTAGCTAGGCCTTACAGTATACATACACAATAACATCTGGCAGCTCAGCCCTTTGGAGGTGATTAGCTAGGCCTTACAGTATACATACACAATAACATCTGGCAGCTCAGCCCTTTGGAGGTGATTAGCTAGGCCTTACAGTATACATACACAATAACATCTGGCAGCTCAGCCCTTTGGAGGTGATTAGCTAGGCCTTACAGTATACATACACAATAACATCTGGCAGCTCAGCCCTTTGGAGGTGATAAGCTAGGCCTTACAGTATACATACACAATAACATCTGGCAGCTCAGCCCTTTGGAGGTGATAAGCTAGGCCTTACAGTATACATACACAATAACATCTGGCAGCTCAGCCCTTTGGAGGTGATAAGCTAGGCCTTACAGTATACATACACAATAACATCTGGCAGCTCAGCCCTTTGGAGGTGATAAGCTAGGCCTTACAGTATACATACACAATAACATCTGGCAGCTCAGCCCTTTGGAGGTGATAAGCTAGGCCTTACAGTATACATACACAATAACATCTGGCAGCTCAGCCCTTTGGAGGTGATAAGCTAGGCCTTACAGTATACATACACAATAACATCTGGCAGCTCAGCCCTTTGGAGGTGATAAGCTAGGCCTTACAGTATACATACACAATAACATCTGGCAGCTCAGCCCTTTGGAGGTGATTAGCTAGGCCTTACAGTATACATACACAATAACATCTGGCAGCTCAGCCCTTTGGAGGTGATTAGCTAGGCCTTACAGTATACATACACAATAACATCTGGCAGCTCAGCCCTTTGGAGGTGATTAGCTAGGCCTTACAGTATACATACACAATAACATCTGGCAGCTCAGCCCTTTGGAGGTGATAAGCTAGGCCTTACAGTATACATACACAATAACATCTGGCAGCTCAGCCCTTTGGAGGTGATAAGCTAGGCCTTACAGTATACATACACAATAACATCTGGCAGCTCAGCCCTTTGGAGGTGATAAGCTAGGCCTTACAGTATACATACACAATAACATCTGGCAGCTCAGCCCTTTGGAGGTGATAAGCTAGGCCTTACAGTATACATACGCAATAACATCTGGCAGCTCAGCCCTTTGGAGGTGATAAGCTAGGCCTTACAGTATACATACGCAATAACATCTGGCAGCTCAGCCCTTTGGAGGTGATTAGCTAGGCCTTACAGTATACATACGCAATAACATCTGGCAGCTCAGCCCTTTGGAGGTGATAAGCTAGGCCTTACAGTATACATACGCAATAACATCTGGCAGCTCAGCCCTTTGGAGGTGATAAGCTAGGCCTTACAGTATACATACGCAATAACATCTGGCAGCTCAGCCCTTTGGAGGTGATAAGCTAGGCCTTACAGTATACATACGCAATAACATCTGGCAGCTCAGCCCTTTGGAGGTGATAAGCTAGGCCTTACAGTATACATACGCAATAACATCTGGCAGCTCAGCCCTTTGGAGGTGATAAGCTAGGCCTTACAGTATACATACGCAATAACATCTGGCAGCTCAGCCCTTTGGAGGTGATTAGCTAGGCCTTACAGTATACATACGCAATAACATCTGGCAGCTCAGCCCTTTGGAGGTGATTAGCTAGGCCTTACAGTATACATACGCAATAACATCTGGCAGCTCAGCCCTTTGGAGGTGATAAGCTAGGCCTTACAGTATACATACGCAATAACATCTGGCAGCTCAGCCCTTTGGAGGTGATAAGCTAGGCCTTACAGTATACATACGCAATAACATCTGGCAGCTCAGCCCTTTGGAGGTGATAAGCTAGGCCTTACAGTATACATGCGCAATAACATCTGGCAGCTCAGCCCTTTGGAGGTGATAAGCTAGGCCTTACAGTATACATACGCAATAACATCTGGCAGCTCAGCCCTTTGGAGGTGATTAGCTAGGCCTTACAGTATACATACGCAATAACATCTGGCAGCTCAGCCCTTTGGAGGTGATTAGCTAGGCCTTACAGTATACATACACAATAACATCTGGCAGCTCAGCCCTTTGGAGGTGATAAGCTAGGCCTTACAGTATACATACACAATAACATCTGGCAGCTCAGCCCTTTGGAGGTGATAAGCTAGGCCTTACAGTATACATGCACAATAACATCTGGCAGCTCAGCCCTTTGGAGGTGATAAGCTAGGCCTTACAGTATACATGCACAATAACATCTGGCAGCTCAGCCCTTTGGAGGTGATAAGCTAGGCCTTACAGTATACATGCACAATAACATCTGGCAGCTCAGCCCTTTGGAGGTGATAAGCTAGGCCTTACAGTATACATACACAATAACATCTGGCAGCTCAGCCCTTTGGAGGTGATAAGCTAGGCCTTACAGTATACATACACAATAACATCTGGCAGCTCAGCCCTTTGGAGGTGATAAGCTAGGCCTTACAGTATACATACACAATAACATCTGGCAGCTCAGCCCTTTGGAGGTGATAAGCTAGGCCTTACAGTATACATACACAATAACATCTGGCAGCTCAGCCCTTTGGAGGTGATAAGCTAGGCCTTACAGTATACATACACAATAACATCTGGCAGCTCAGCCCTTTGGAGGTGATAAGCTAGGCCTTACAGTATACATACACAATAACATCTGGCAGCTCAGCCCTTTGGAGGTGATAAGCTAGGCCTTACAGTATACATACACAATAACATCTGGCAGCTCAGCCCTTTGGAGGTGATAAGCTAGGCCTTACAGTATACATACACAATAACATCTGGCAGCTCAGCCCTTTGGAGGTGATAAGCTAGGCCTTACAGTATACATACACAATAACATCTGGCAGCTCAGCCCTTTGGAGGTGATAAGCTAGGCCTTACAGTATACATACACAATAACATCTGGCAGCTCAGCCCTTTGGAGGTGATAAGCTAGGCCTTACAGTATACATACACAATAACATCTGGCAGCTCAGCCCTTTGGAGGTGATAAGCTAGGCCTTACAGTATACATACACAATAACATCTGGCAGCTCAGCCCTTTGGAGGTGATAAGCTAGGCCTTACAGTATACATACACAATAACATCTGGCAGCTCAGCCCTTTGGAGGTGATAAGCTAGGCCTTACAGTATACATACACAATAACATCTGGCAGCTCCGCCCTTTGGAGGTGATAAGCTAGGCCTTACAGTATACATACACAATAACATCTGGCAGCTCAGCCCTTTGGAGGTGATAAGCTAGGCCTTACAGTATACATACACAATAACATCTGGCAGCTCAGCCCTTTGGAGGTGATTAGCTAGGCCTTACAGTATACATACACAATAACATCTGGCAGCTCAGCCCTTTGGAGGTGATTAGCTAGGCCTTACAGTATACATGCACAGAACAATAGTCACAGTATTCTCTTTCTAAGGCTTTTGGAGCTGCATGCCAGCCCTCCTCTCCTCTGGTCTGATCCTGGAGAACAGGCTGGCATGAGGTACTGTATGGGACTAGCGGGCCATGGGCAGGAATTCTAAATTGTACTATTGGCCCACAAGGAGTCTGTCACAAATGTCTCCCTATTCCCTGTGGCACTGGTGTAGTAGTGCACTATAAATGAAATAGGGTGACATTTGGAAGGCAGCAAAGCTCCCTTTGACCGTCAGTCAGTATTTATTCCATTCTTTATTTTTAAGGCTGAACTGGTGGCGCCTTGAGCTGAATATGACCTTCAGGCTTGACAATGTAGGAAGAAATGTCATCCATTCCTGTGCTCTCTTTTTGAATGACTGAACTCTCTCCTCAATGTGACCCGTTCCAGCAAGCTAGGCGTATGTCTCACGTCACTACTTCACAGGAGAGGCATTTGAACATACACTATATATATTTTTTAAATTATCTAAATGCACACTAAGGGCAACCATGGCATCCATGACAGAGAGAAAGAAGCGTTCACCTATGTATACGGGTAAGAGTCTAGCTAAATGTTCAGATATTAAACGTTTCTAATTTTGTTAGAAAGTATTTTTTAAGTTAAAGCGCACTGTTACGTGTACGATATGTGTAGTAATATTATTAGTATCTCAGAAAGCCATTTGCATTGCTAGTTATAGCCTAAGGTTAGCTAGTTATAGCCTAAAGTTAGCTAGTTATAGCCTAATGTTAGCTAGTTATAGCCTAATGTTAGCTAGTTATAGCCTAAAGTTAGCTAGTTATAGCCTAATGTTAGCTAGTTATAGCCTAAAGTTAGCTAGCTAACATTGAACCTAGATCATTAGCTGTAGCTACCTGCAGATTCATGGTTCGTGGTAGTATGGGTTGGGATTATGGGTCTAAACAAAAGATTCCACTATGCAAGTAACCCTTTCACTGTACCGTTCACACTTTCTGTGTCCCGTTCATGTGACAAATAAACATCGATTTTATTTAATGTGAAGAACAACATGACCTGCATCAAAGTCAGATTAGGATATACAGTGGGGAGAACAAGTATTTGATACACTGCCTATTTTGCAGGTTTTCCCACTTACAAAGCATGTAGAGGTCTGTAATTTTTATCATAGGTACACTTCAACTGTGAGAGACGGAATCTAAAACAAAAATCCAGAAAATCACATTGTATGATTTTTAAATAATTCATTTTATTAATTACCCCACTGTAGGTCAAGGAGTAGATAAAGTGGATTTTTACTACTACTTTTTCAATTACTTTCACCACAATTAGTCTTAATCTATGGTTGTTTACTAAACTACCTAACTCATTCTGTTCAGCACATGGCCTCACATGTGAACCCTTAAAGAAGTGGGTGGGGCTAAATCTTAAGAGGGTGTGAACGATGCTGAATGGGTGGAGAGGAAGAAGAGCTCTCCAGTAGGTGGACCAGAACATTCAAGGGCCAATTTCTCAAAAGTGGGGATAGAAGTTTATCAACTTTCAAAGCAGAATTACTTTCCCAACGTTCCTCAACTGTAGAATTACTTTCCCAACGTTCCTCAACTGCAGTGTATGATAAACCACTGTCTAGCTCTGAGTCTCTACTTTTATCCAATATAAACAAAACACAATTTCAAATTTTGCTACATAGGACCGAATCAAGGTGATGGGTCACAAATGTCATTCAGACAGAAAAATGCATTGCAAAGATTTTTCACTGTCTTGACACATTTTCCCTAAAACGTACAGGCGCTAGGTACAGACAGCACTGCGCCAGGTTGTGACTAAACTAATTGATGAAACTAACAGTAATATGTGTTGATGTATTACATCAGAAGCCAGTCAAACACCAACAGATGGTAGCTAGATCTGGTATATAGAAGCATAAATGCATTAGGGTTAATGTCAAATTGACAAAATCCACAACACACTCCCTCTACCATCTATAAACATTATACACTGATGACAGCTGGGGGAGGATGGTGCAGACTGATGAGGCCCTGGGTCGTGAGACAGCTGGGGGAGGATGGTGCAGACTGATGAGGCCCTGGGTCGTGAGACAGCTGGGGGAGGATGGTGCAGACTGATGATGCCCTGGGTCGTGAGACAGCTGGGGGAGGATGGTGCAGACTGATGATGCCCTGGGTCGTGAGACAGCTGGGGAAGGATGGTGCAGACTGATGATGCCCTGGGTAGTGAGAAGCAAACACGTTTTCCCCAGAGACATCTCTACAGTGTTGTGCCTGTAACCGTACCAGAGACATCTCTACAGTGTTGTGCCTGTAACCGTACCAGAGACATCTCTACAGTGTTGTGCCTGTAACCGTACCAGAGACATCTCTACAGTGTTGTGCCTGTAACCGTACCAGAGACATCTCTACAGTGTTGTGCCTGTAACCGTACCAGAGACATCTCTACAGTGTTGTGCCTGTAACCGTAACAGAGACATCTCTACAGTGTTGTGCCTGTAACCGTACCAGAGACATCTCTACAGTGTTGTGCCTGTAACCGTACCAGAGACATCTCTACAGTGTTGTGCCTGTAACCGTACCAGAGACATCTCTACAGTGTTGTGCCTGTAACCGTAACAGAGAAATCTCTACAGTGTTGTGCCTGTAACCGTACCAGAGACATCTCTACAGTGTTGTGTCTGTAACCGTACCAGAGACATCTCTACAGTGTTGTGCCTGTAACCGTACCAGAGACATCTCTACAGTGTTGT
>CM042420.1:24855151-24880151 GCA_023634145.1 Thymallus thymallus
TACCCAGAGTTATTCACTATATTGACTGAATACCCAGAGTTATTCACTATATTGACTGAATACCTAGAGTTATTCACTATATTAACTGATTGGAAAACGGAAATGACCACTACCCTTGATCTACCCTGTCTAGCTTAGGTTCCCCTAGGAAAACCATATTGGAGCATAGGACCCATGAGAATAGACCTGTACTCTGGTGTACTATGCTGTTATCGCACCCTACAACACAGTATCAGACGATTCTATAGGGCATGGTACAGTAGAGGTCATCCAGAGGTCATTCAATGACCAGGATGTTAATAGTTAATAGAAGGCGGATGGTAAGTCCCTTAGAGAACACACCTCATAAGTAAAGCCCATAGACTATGTATTCCACAGCACTATACAGCGAGCCATGCTCTTCGTCATGCCAGACTAACTCATTAACTGGAAAGAAAAGGTTAGCACCTGAACGGACCCCTGGCTGCACCGACCAATAAACAACCTCGGATGAGCAACAGGCTGGAACGTCCGTCAATTACCCGGCAAACACCGCTTGCCAGACGCTGCAGTCCCTCGATGACAACAAACGCACACAAACGCACAGCCACACACACATACACACAAACAGACACACACACACATACACACAAACAGACACACACACACACATACACACAAACAGACACACACACACATACACACAAACAGACACACACACACATACACACAAACAGACACACACATACACACAAACAGACACACACACACATACACACAAACAGACACACACATACACACAAACAGACACACACACACATACACACAAACAGACACACACATACACACAAACAGACACACACACACATACACACAAACAGACACACACACACATACACACAAACAGACACACACACACATACACACAAACAGCCACACACACACATACACACAAACAGACACACACACACATACACACAAACAGACACACACACACATACACACAAACAGACACACACACACATACACACAAACAGACACACACACACATACACACAAACAGACACACACATACACACAAACAGACACACACACACATACACACAAACAGACACACACACACATACACACAAACAGACACACACACACATACACACAAAGGGATTGAGGAGGGAGGGAGGGAGGGAGGGAGGGAGGGAGGGAGGGAGGGAGGGAGGGAGGGAGGGAGGGAGGGAGGGAGTAAAAGCTTACACAGCAAGCCACTTTATTCAGCTTAATGTCTCGTGGAGGTGAACCGGGTGTGAAGGGAAAGCTCTCGCTCTCTCTTTCTATCTTTCTCTCTCAAGGCTGTGTTTGTCAAAGCAGAACGATTCCCAACAAAACACACACACACACACACACACACACACACACACACACACAAGAGGAGGTGATGGAGGAGTGTGGCTAGCTCAGAAGGAACCGGATAGACAGTAGAGAGTGAGAACATCTGTCTACAGTGTGTTGAATATACAGTAAGAAGGCCTTGTGTGTGTGTGTGTGTGTGTGTGTGTGTGTCTGTGTGTGTGTGTGTGTGTGTGTGTGTGTGTGTGTGTGTGTGTGTGTGTGTGTGTGTGTGTGTGTGTGTGTGTGTGTGTGTGTGTGTGTGTGTGTGTGTTGAATATGCAGCAGGGAGGCCAACAGTGAAATCATCTTAAACAGGAGACTAACTTCAAAAACAAATACACACATGGCCAATTACAGTGTACACACACCCCCTCCCCCACACCACACCCACACACACATCCCACACGCACACACACCCACCCACACCACACACACCCATACAGACAGCTGGGAGGAGATTAGGAAGATATCAGACAGGTGGGAGGAGATTAAGAAGATATCAGACAGGTGGGAGGAGATTAGGAAAATATCAGACAGGTGGGAGGAGATTATGAAGATATCAGACAGGTGGGAGGAGAGTAGGAAGATATCAGACAGGTGGGAGGAGATTAGGAAGATATCAGAAAGATGGGAGGAGATTAGGAAGATATCAGACAGGTGGGAGGAGATTAGGAAGATATCAGACAGGTGGGAGGGTGTTAGGAAAATATCAGACAGATGGGAGGAGATTAGGAAGATATCAGACAGGTGGGAGGAGATTAGGAAGATATCAGACAGGTGGGAGGAGAGTAGGAAATACAAAGACATAGAAATGGATATGATTGGGCCTCCTGAGTGGCGCAGTGTTCTAAGGCTCTGCATCGCAATGCTAGCTGTGTTGCTACAGATGCTGGTTTGCAGATGCTGGTTCGCAGCCGCCTCTCCCGAGTCCGTACAGGAGTTGCAGCGATGGGACAAGACTGTAACTACCAACTGGATATGACGAAATGATCTGAGATGTGACCTGGCTGTGACCCCAGAGATGTGACCTGGCTGTGACCCTAGAGATGTGACCTGGCTGTGACCCCATTCTCAGAGGGTGTCTCAGGGGGAGTGGGATATGCAAAAAATACCTTTCCATTTCACACTACACACATACACAGACAGACACTTCAACAACCCATCACTAAGACATAAACAAAACATCATTACCACCATTCAAAGTGAGCTGCTGTAAATGAGTCCAAGCACTGATCCATCATCTAACAACTGTTTAAATACAAGTTGTTGTCCTTATTTGGCCTCTGATCTCAATTAAAAGGGGGTTGGTGTGCCACTGATTCATAGAACGCCAAATTAATTCAAACTAATTAGCTAATTGTTTCACCGAAAATAAAATCAATCAATCAATGTTATCACCTTGTTCTTCATGCTACGTGAAGTTGTGTTTAGCATATAATGTCCTGCAGGTGTAGACAGGATCCTCACCAGGCAGCCGTGTGCTCTGTTCTCTGGTTGTGTGCTCTCTCTTCTCAGAAGAAGGCCTAGCCAACATATAAAGATATATTGGTTAACCAGAAGAAGGCCTAGCCAACATATACAGTGGGGAGAACAAGTATTTGATACACTGCCGATTTTGCAGGTTTTCCTACTTACAAAGCATGTAGAGTACACGTCAGCTGTGAGAGACGGAATCTAAAACAAAAATCCAGAAAATCACATTGTATGATTTTTAAATAATTAATTTGCATTTTATTGCATGACATAAGTATTTGATCACCTACCAACCAGTAAGAATTCCGGCTCTCACAGACCTGTTAGTTTTTCTTTAAGAAGACCTCCTGTTCTCCACTCATTACCTGTATTAACTGCACCTGTTTGAACTCGTTATCTGTATAAAAGACACCTGTCCACACACTCAATCAAAAAGACTCCAACCTCTCCACAATGGCCAAGATCAGAGAGTTGTGTAAGGACATCAGGAATAAAATTGTAGACCTGCACAAGGCTGGGATGGGCTACAGGACAATAGGCAAGCAGCTTGGTGAGAAGGCAACAACTGTTGGCGAAATTATTAGAAAATGGAAGAAGTTCAAGATGATGGTCAATCTCCCTCAGTCTGGGGCACCATGCAAGATCTCACCTCGTGGGGCATCAATGATCATGAGGAAGGTGAGGGATCAGCCCAAAACTACACGGCAGGACCTGGTCAATGACCTGAAGAGAGCTGGGACCACAGTCTCAAAGAAAACCATTAGTAACACACTACGCCGTCATGGATTAAAATCCTGCAGCGCACGCAAGGTCCCCCTGCTCAAGCCAGCACATGTCCAGGCCCGTCTGAAGTTTGCCAATGACCATCTGGATGATCCAGAGGAGGAATGGGAGAAGGTCATGTGGTCTGATGAGACAAAAATTGAGCTTTTTGGTCTAAACTCCACTCGCCGTGTTTGGAGGAAGAAGAAGGATGAGTACAACCCCAAGAACACCATCCCAACCGTGAAGCATGGAGGTGGAAACATCATTCTTTGGGGATGCTTTTCTGCAAAGGGGACAGGACGACTGCACCGTATTGAGGGGAGGATGGATGGGGCTATGTATTGCGAGATCTTGGCCAACAACCTCCTTCCCTCAGTAAGAGCATTGAAGATGGGTCGTGGCTGGGTCTTCCAGCATGACAACGACCCGAAACACACAGCCAGGGCAACTAAGGAGTGGCTCCGTAAGAAGCATCTCAAGGTCCTGGAGTGGCCTAGCCAGTCTCCAGACCTGAACCCAATAGAAAATCTTTGGAGGGAGCTGAAAGTCCGTATTACCCAGCGACAGCCCCGAAACCTGAAGGATCTGTATGGAGGAGTGGGCCAAAATCCCTGCTGCAGTGTGTGCAAACCTGGTCAAGAACTACAGGAAACGTATGATCTCTGTAATTGCAAACAAAGGTTTCTGTACCAAATATTAAGTTCTGCTTTTCTGATGCATCAAATACTTATGTCATGCAATAAAATGCAAATTAATTACTTAAAAATCATACAATGTGATTTTCTGGATTTTTGTTTTAGATTCCGTCACTCACAGTTGAAGAGTACCTATGATAAAAATTACAGACTTCTACATGCTTTGTAAGTGGGAAAACCTGCAAAATCGGCAGTGTATCAAATACTTGTTCTCCCCACTGTAAATATCTATTGGTTAACCAGAAGAAGGCCTAGCTAACATATAAAGATGTATTGGTTAACCAGAAGAAGGCCTAGCCAACATATAAAGATGTATTGGTTAACCAGAAGAAGGCCTAGCCAACATATAAAGATGTATTGGTTAACCAGAAGAAGGCCTAGCCAACATATAAAGATCTATTGGTTAACCAGAAGAGCAACTTGGCTGATAAACATTAGTTTTTTGTCACTCCGGTCTGGTCTGATTGTTCTCAGGTCCGTTTGGGTCCGGGTGCCCCATTTTTGTATTTTTATCTATTCGGGTCTAATTATCGGGTCTAATTGAAGTCTACTCTGTATGCCCCTAAGACTTACAGAGTCTTATACAAGCTCCTGGGCCTCTCTCTGTTCTCCCCTCTCTCCATCTCTCTCCCGCTCTCTCCCTCTTTTCTCCATTAAGGAGGGTTAGTTATAATCTGCTCATAGTTTTTTTTTCCAATTAAGTCACTCTCTCCCTCTCTCTCTCCATCACTCTCTCCCACGTTCTGTCTCTCTCACTCTTTCAAAGCGGCTTTATTGTCATGGACAACGGGTTTACATTGACCTCTTTCTTTCCTTCGTCTGCACCAGTCAGCATGGCAGTGACTCATGGTGAGCTTCAGAGACAGAGAAAGAAGGAAGTGACACCTTACCATCAGGAAGTGACACGTTACCATCCGCAGGTACATTTTAATTTAGCTGTCTTCATTCCCTTCAAAACCTGCAATGAGTTGGCAGGTACTTTCATGTGTGGGCCCGCAATAAACTGACTGACTGACTGACTGACATGAGAATGGAGACAAATTATATTTTTGAAAACACTGCTAAAACACAAAGGATATGATATGCCATGGGAAAATATGACCAAATAGCGAGGTAGAATCATTTTGCTATTAAGGGCATAATTCAGTAGAGCTGCCGTAGGCTGTCAAACATCAAACGATCCCTGCCTCTCTTGTATTCTAAAGACAAACACTTAAGCTTTACAACAATGTAGCTTTTAACATGACCAATCACAACTACCTTTCTGCATCAGTCAGGGACAAACACATAGGGAGCTTAATTTAGGGCACTTTCCATCAGTCAGTCACACTGTTTCCTTATCAGCTCTCTCCACTCAGCAGAGGAAACTCTCTCTCCCACGTCTCCTATTCAGAACCAAACTCCAAGTACAAACATGATGAGCACTAATTCAATAGAAAAATAGCGAGTCTCTCTCTCTCTCTCCGTTACATAATTGTACTTTCTCTCCGTTCCTTAACTTTCCTCTCTCTCCGTTCCTTAACTTTCCTCTCTCTCTCTCTCTCTCTCTCTCTCTCTCTCTCTCTCTGTTCCATAACTTTCCCCCATCTCTCTCTCTCTCTCTCTCTCTACCTCTCTCTCTCTCTCTCTCTCTCCATTCCATAACTTTTCTCTCTCTCTCTCTCTCTCTCTCTCTCTCTCGGTTCCATAACTTTCCTCTCTCTCTCTCTCTCTCTCTCTCTCTCTCTCTCTCTCAATTACATAACTTTTCTCTCTCTCTCTCTCTATCCATTCCATGACTTTCCTCTCTCTCTCTCTCTTGGTTCCATAACTTTCCTCTCTCTCTCTCTATCCATTCCATGACTTTCCTCTCTCTCTCTCTCTCCGTTCCATAACTTTCCTCTCTCTCTCCGTTCCATAACTTTCCTCTCTCTCTCTCTCCATTCCGTAACCTTCCTCTCTCTCTCTCTCTTTCTCTCCATTCCATAACTTTCCTCTCTCTCTCTCTCTCTCTCTCTCTCTCTCTCTCTCTACCTCTCTCTCTCTCTCCATTCCATAACTTTCCTCTCTCTCTCTCTCTCTCTCTCTCTCTCTCTCTCTCTCTCTCTCTCTCTCTCTCTCTCTCTCTCTCTCTCTACCTCTCTCTCTCTCTCCATTCCATAACTTTCCTCTCTCTCTCTCTCTCTCTCTCTCTCTCTCTCTCTCTCTCTCTCTGTTCCATAACTTTCCTCTCTCTCTCTCTCTCTCTCTCTCTCTCTCTCTCTCTCTCTCTCTCCATTCCATAACTTTCCTCTCTACCTCTCTCTCTCTCTCCATTCCATAACTTTCCTCTCTCTCTCTCTCTCTCTCTCTCCATTCCATAACTTTCCTCTCTCTCTCTCTCCGTTCCATAACTTTCCTCTCTCTCTCTCTCCATTCCGTAACCTTCCTCTCTCTCTCTCTCTTTCTCTCCATTCCATAACTTTCCTCTCTCTCTCTCTCTCTCTCTCTCTCTCTCTCCATTCCATAACTTTCCTCTCTCTCTCTCTCTCTCTCTCTCTCTCTCTCTCTCTCTCTCTCTCTCTCTCTCTCTGTTCCATAACTTTCCTCTCTCTCTCTCTCTCTCTCTCTCTCTCTCTCTCTCTCTCTCTCTCTCTCTCTCTCTCTCTCTCTCTCCATTCCATAACTTTCCTCTCTACCTCTCTCTCTCTCTCCATTCCATAACTTTCCTCTCTCTCTCTCTCTCTCTCTCTCTCTCCATTCCATAACTTTCCTCTCTCTCTCTCTCCGTTTCATAACTTTCCTCTCTCTCTCTCAAATTCAAATTCAAATTCGGCTTTATTGGCATGAAAGTTACAACTTAACAATATTGCCAAAGCACTTTACAATGTAACAATAAATGTCTGCATAATTATCACATTTTAGGAGAAAGTGTGTTTCCGTTTCAACTGCGTTTTGTGGGCAGAGTAAACACAACCTGGCATCTCTGGGTTGCCAGATCTGTCTGCGACGACCGGTCTCTATAGCCAGGCTGTGCTCACTGAGTCTGTACATAGTCAATGTTTTCCTCAGTTTTCTATCAGTCACAGTGGTCAGATAGTTTGCCACTGTGTACTGTCTGTTTAGTGCCAAATAGCATTGAAGTTTACTTTGATTTGTTGTGGTGTCTTTCCAATAGGTCATGTAATTTTCTTTTTGTTTTTTGATAATTTGGTTGGGCCAGATTTTCTGAGTGCTGTCCTGAGGCTTTGTTGGGTTACTGTTGGTTTGTGAGTTTAGTCTCAGGATCAGCTGACTAAGGGGACTCTTTTCTCTCTCTCTCTCTCTCTCTCTCTCTCTCTCTCTCTCTCTCTCTCTCCATTTCATAACTTTCCTCTCTCTCTCTCTCTCTCTCTCTACCCATTCCGTAACCTACCTCTCTCTCTCTCTCTCTCTCTCTCTCTCTCTCTCTCTCTCTCTCTCTCTCTCTCTCTCTCTCTCTCTCTCCATTTCATAACTTTCCTCTCTCTCTCTCTCTCCATTCCGTAACCTACCTCTCTCTCTCTCTCTTAACATAACTTTCTCTCAGACACATAGACACACACACACAGACAAAGACACACACACACAACGACACACACACAAAGACACACAGACAAACAGACACACGCAGACACAGACACACACAGACAGACACACAGACAGGTTTGACTAATGTCATCTCATTACTGTACCTTACCGCATCAGAGAAGACACATTTAAATATTTAAAAACTCCCATCTGCATACAGCAGACAGTCCCTATGTAGGGCCAATAGATAGATAGATCTATGTAGACTATCGTATCTATCCCGTGTAGATACGGTCCCTATGTAGTATCTATCCCGTGTAGATACGGTCCCTATGTAGTATCTATCCCGTGTAGATACGGTCCCTATGTAGTATCTATCCCGTGTAGATACGGTCCCTATGTAGTATCTATCCCGTGTAGATACGGCCCCTATGTAGTATCTATCCCGTGTAGATACGGCCCCTATGTAGTATCTATCCCGTGTAGATACGGTCCCTATGTAGTATCTATCCAGTGTAGATACGGTCCCTATGTAGTATCTATCCCGTGTAGATACGGTCCCTATGTAGTATCTATCCCGTGTAGATACGGTCCCTATGTAGTATCTATCCCGTGTAGATACGGTCCCTATGTAGTATCTATCCCGTGTAGATACGGTCCCTATGTAGTATCTATCCCGTGTAGATACGGTCCCTATGTAGTATCTATCCCGTGTAGATACGGCCCCTATGTAGTATATATCCCGTGTAGATACGGCCCCTATGTAGTATCTATCCCGTGTAGATACAGTCCCTATGTAGTATCTATCCCGTGTAGATACGGTCCCTATGTAGTATCTATCCCGTGTAGATACGGTCCCTATGTAGTATCTATCCCGTGTAGATACGGTCCCTATGTAGTATCTATCCCGTGTAGATACGGTCCCTATGTAGTATCTATCCCGTGTAGATACGGTCCCTATGTAGTATCTATCCCGTGTAGATACGGTCCCTATGTAGTATCTATCCCGTGTAGATACGGTCCCTATGTAGTATCTATCCCGTGTAGATACGGCCCCTATGTAGTATCTATCCCGTGTAGATACGGTCCCTATGTAGGGCCCATATGGTTCTGGTCAAAAGTAGTGCACTACAAAGGAACAGGGCACCATTTGGGACACAACCGTACTGTCACTAATTTGCACTTGAATTGAACCTGGGCACGTGAGTCGCACGTGAAGGATTAGCAAAATGTCTTCAAGAGGTTGATAAGGAAATCTAAAAGGAGATTATAAACCAGGGAGGATGATTGGTTACACTGAAGCAGGCACAGGAAAGGACATTAGAAAACATGGCAGTGATTGGCTACACTGAAGCAGGAACAGGAAAGGACATTAGAAAACATGGCAGTGATTGGCTACACTGAAGCAGGCACAGGAAAGGACATTAGAAAACATGGCAGTGATTGGCTACACTGAAGCAGGCACAGGAAAGGACATTAGAAAACATGGCAGTGATTGGCTACACTGAAGCAGGCACAGGAAAGTAATACATGGATTAATAGACCTTTATAATGATCAGAACATGATGGAATTATTATACATGGATTAATAGACCTTTATAATGATCAGAATTATTTTTTGTTTTATTAAATGTTTGTAATATAGCAGATGATCTTATCGAAAGCGAGTTATAGTAATGAGTGCATACATTATGGAAAAGGTACCGGCTCATCAGAGCTTGACGTTCCTGCTAAAGATGGAGCCTTTCTGTCATCTTCGTCTAAATAGTGAAACAATTTTCTTCAGAAAACTACAAGAGGTAAGAATATATTCGACTAAAAAGCTTCAGAAATACATGTATAGAAGATATAAGATGACATAATATATTTATCTAAAAGCGCAACTGAGTCCTTCAGAAAAATATAACAGGGCTATCTTCAGTTTGAATGATTATAATTTATTTAGTGAAAGAGAAGCCATCTGGTGTATTCAACTCCTCAGTGTGACACACACATACTGTACACACACACGCACAATGAAAAATAGCTGCAGAAAGTCGAAGCGTCGATGTGGGAAAGTGTGATGATGCCGTGTGAGGGATTTCCGGGCTATCTAAACCTAACTATCATCTCAGTCAGACGAAATTAAATGCTTCATTCCAGAGTTTTATTTAAATTCAGTGAATGTGTTGATGATAAAATGAACAAAATCCAGTAATACGATTAACCAAAGCCTTTGAATGCCCTTTGAAAATGTGATATGGGGGAACTGAAACACCATTTTAAAACGTACATGATGATTCCAGAACTGAAACACCATGTAAAAACCTACATGATGATACAGAACTGAAACACCATCTAACAACCTACATGATGATACAGAACTGAAACACCATCTAACAACCTACATGATGATACAGAACTGAAACACCATCTAACAACCTACATGATGATACAGAACTGAAACACCATCCAAAAACCTACATGATGATACAGAACTGAAACACCATCCAAAAACCTACATGATGATTCCAGAACTGAAACACTATGTAAAAGCCTACATGATGATTCCAGAACTGAAACACCATCCAACAACCTACATGATGATTCCAGAACTGAAACACTATGTCAAAACCTGCATGATGATTCCAGAACTGAAACACCAAGCAAAAACCTACATGATGATACAGAACTGAAACACCATCCAACAACCTACATGATGATTCCAGAACTGAAACACTATGTAAAAACCTACATGATGATTCCAGAACTGATACACTGTAAAAACCTACATGATGATTCCAGAACTGATACACTGTAAAAACCTACATGATGATTCAGAACTGAAACACCATCCAACAACCTACATGATGATTCCAGAACTGAAACACTATGTAAAAACCTACATGATGATTCAGAACTGAAACACTGTAAAAACCTACATGATGATTCCAGAACTGATACACTGTAAAAACCTACATGATGATTCAGAACTGAAACACTGTAAAAACCTACATGATGATTCCAGAACTGATACACTGTAAAAACCTACATGATGATTCCAGAACTGAAACACTGTAAAAACCTAAAACCTAAAATGAACAAAATCCAGTAATACGATTAACCAAAGCCTTTGAATGCCCTTTGAAAATGTGATATGGGGGAACTGAAACACCATTTTAAAACCTACATGATGATTACAGAACTGAAACACCATGTAAAAACCTACATGATGATACAGAACTGAAACACCATCTAACAACCTACATGATGATACAGAACTGAAACACCATCTAACAACCTACATGATGATACAGAACTGAAACACCATCTAACAACCTACATGATGATTCCAGAACTGAAACACCATGTAAAAACCTACATGATGATACAGAACTGAAACACCATCCAACAACCTACATGATGATACAGAACTGAAACACCATCCAAAAACCTACATGATGATTCCAGAACTGAGACACTATGTAAAAACCTACATGATGATTCCAGAACTGAAACACCATCCAACAACCTACATGATGATTCCAGAACTGAAACACTATGTCAAAACCTACATGATGATTCCAGAACTGAAACACCAAGCAAAAACCTACATGATGATACAGAACTGAAACACCATCCAACAACCTACATGATGATTCCAGAACTGAAACACTATGTAAAAACCTACATGATGATTCAGAACTGAAACACTGTAAAAACCTACATGATGATTCCAGAACTGAAACACCAAGTAAAAACCTACATGATGATTCAGAACTGAAACACCATCCAACAACCTACATGATGATTCCAGAACTGAAACACTATGTAAAAACCTACATGATGATTCAGAACTGAAACACTGTAAAAACCTACATGATGATTCCAGAACTGAAACACTATGTAAAAACCTACATGATGATTCAGAACTGAAACACTGTAAAAACCTACATGATGATTCCAGAACTGAAACACCAAGTAAAAACCTACATGATGATTCAGAACTGAAACACCATCCAACAACCTACATGATGATTCCAGAACTGAAACACTATGTAAAAACCTACATGATGATTCAGAACTGAAACACTGTAAAAACCTACATGATGATTCCAGAACTGAAACACTGTAAAAACCTACATGATGATTCCAGAACTGAAACACTGTAAAAACCTACATGATGATTCCAGAACTGAAACACCAAGTAAAAACCTACATGATGATTCAGAACTGAAACACTGTAAAAACCTACATGATGATTCAGAACTGAAACACTGTAAAAACCTACATGATGATTCCAGAACTGATACACTGTAAAAACCTACATGATGATTCAGAACTGAAACACTGTAAAAACCTACATGATGATTCCAGAACTGACACACTGTAAAAACCTACATGATGATTCAGAACTGAAACACTGTAAAAACCTACATGATGATTCCAGAACTGATACACTGTAAAAACCTACATGATGATTCCAGAACTGATACACTGTAAAAACCTACATGATGATTCAGAACTGAAACACCATCCAACAACCTACATGATGATTCCAGAACTAAAACACTATGTAAAAACCTACATGATGATTCAGAACTGAAACACTGTAAAAACCTACATGATGATTCCAGAACTGATACACTGTAAAAACCTACATGATGATTCAGACCTGAAACACTGTAAAAACCTACATGATGATTCCAGAACTGATACACTGTAAAAACCTACATGATGATTCCAGAACTGAAACACTGTAAAAACCTACATGATGATTCAGAACTGAAACACTGTAAAAACCTACATGATGATTCCAGAACTGATACACTGTAAAAACCTACATGATGATTCCAGAACTGAAACACCAAGTAAAAACCTACATGATGATTCAGAACTGAAACACTGTAAAAACCTACATGATGATTCAGAACTGAAACACTGTAAAAACCTACATGATGATTCCAGAACTGAAACACCATCCAACAACCTACATGATGATTCCAGAACTGAAACACTATGTCAAAACCTACATGATGATTCCAGAACTGAAACACCAAGCAAAAACCTACATGATGATACAGAACTGAAACACCATCCAACAACCTACATGATGATTCCAGAACTGAAACACTATGTAAAAACCTACATGATGATTCAGAACTGAAACACTGTAAAAACCTACATGATGATTCCAGAACTGAAACACCAAGTAAAAACCTACATGATGATTCAGAACTGAAACACCATCCAACAACCTACATGATGATTCCAGAACTGAAACACTATGTAAAAACCTACATGATGATTCAGAACTGAAACACTGTAAAAACCTACATGATGATTCCAGAACTGAAACACTATGTAAAAACCTACATGATGATTCAGAACTGAAACACTGTAAAAACCTACATGATGATTCCAGAACTGAAACACCAAGTAAAAACCTACATGATGATTCAGAACTGAAACACCATCCAACAACCTACATGATGATTCCAGAACTGAAACACTATGTAAAAACCTACATGATGATTCAGAACTGAAACACTGTAAAAACCTACATGATGATTCCAGAACTGAAACACTGTAAAAACCTACATGATGATTCCAGAACTGAAACACTGTAAAAACCTACATGATGATTCCAGAACTGAAACACCAAGTAAAAACCTACATGATGATTCAGAACTGAAACACTGTAAAAACCTACATGATGATTCAGAACTGAAACACTGTAAAAACCTACATGATGATTCCAGAACTGATACACTGTAAAAACCTACATGATGATTCAGAACTGAAAAACTGTAAAAACCTACATGATGATTCCAGAACTGACACACTGTAAAAACCTACATGATGATTCAGAACTGAAACACTGTAAAAACCTACATGATGATTCCAGAACTGAAACACTGTAAAAACCTACATGATGATACAGAACTGAAACACCATCCAACAACCTACATGATGATTCCAGAACTGAAACACTGTAAAAACCTACATGATGATACAGAACTGAAACACCATGTAAAAACCTACATGATGATTCAGAACTGAAACACTGTAAAAACCTACATGATGATTCCAGAACTGAAACACTGTAAAAACCTACATGATGATTCCAGAACTGAAACACCAAGTAAAAACCTACATGATGATTCAGAACTGAAACACTGTAAAAACCTACATGATGATTCCAGAACTGATACACTGTAAAAACCTACATGATGATTCCAGAACTGAAACACCAAGTAAAAACCTACATGATGATTCAGAACTGAAACACTGTAAAAACCTACATGATGATTCAGAACTGAAACACTGTAAAAACCTACATGATGATTCCAGAACTGAAACACTGTAAAAACCTACATGATGATACAGAACTGAAACACCATCCAACAACCTACATGATGATTCCAGAACTGAAACACTGTAAAAACCTACATGATGATACAGAACTGAAACACCATGTAAAAACCTACATGATGATTCAGAACTGAAACACTGTAAAAACCTACATGATGATTCCAGAACTGAAACACTGTAAAAACCTACATGATGATTCCAGAACTGAAACACCAAGTAAAAACCTACATGATGATTCAGAACTGAAACACTGTAAAAACCTACATGATGATTCAGAACTGATACACTGTAAAAACCTACATGATGATTCCAGAACTGAAACACTGTAAAAACCTACATGATGATTCAGAACTGAAACACTGTAAAAACCTACATGATGATTCCAGAACTGATACACTGTAAAAACCTACATGATGATTCCAGAACTGAAACACCAAGTAAAAACCTACATGATGATTCAGAACTGAAACACTGTAAAAACCTACATGATGATTCAGAACTGAAACACTGTAAAAACCTACATGATGATTCCAGAACTGAAACACTGTAAAAACCTACATGATGATACAGAACTGAAACACCATCCAACAACCTACATGATGATTCCAGAACTGAAACACTGTAAAAACCTACATGATGATACAGAACTGAAACACCATGTAAAAACCTACATGATGATTCAGAACTGAAACACTGTAAAAACCTACATGATGATTCAGAACTGAAACACTGTAAAAACCTACATGATGATTCCAGAACTGAAACACTGTAAAAACCTACATGATGATACAGAACTGAAACACCATCCAACAACCTACATGATGATTCCAGAACTGAAACACTGTAAAAACCTACATGATGATACAGAACTGAAACACCATGTAAAAACCTACATGATGATTCAGAACTGAAACACTGTAAAAACCTACATGATGATTCCAGAACTGAAACACTGTAAAAACCTACATGATGATTCCAGAACTGAAACACCAAGTAAAAACCTACATGATGATTCAGAACTGAAACACTGTAAAAACCTACATGATGATTCAGAACTGATACACTGTAAAAACCTACATGATGATTCCAGAACTGAAACACTGTAAAAACCTACATGATGATTCAGAACTGAAACACTGTAAAAACCTACATGATGATTCCAGAACTGATACACTGTAAAAACCTACATGATGATTCCAGAACTGAAACACCAAGTAAAAACCTACATGATGATTCAGAACTGAAACACTGTAAAAACCTACATGATGATTCAGAACTGAAACACTGTAAAAACCTACATGATGATTCCAGAACTGAAACACTGTAAAAACCTACATGATGATACAGAACTGAAACACCATCCAACAACCTACATGATGATTCCAGAACTGAAACACTGTAAAAACCTACATGATGATACAGAACTGAAACACCATGTAAAAACCTACATGATGATTCAGAACTGAAACACTGTAAAAACCTACATGATGATTCCAGAACTGAAACACTGTAAAAACCTACATGATGATTCCAGAACTGAAACACCAAGTAAAAACCTACATGATGATTCAGAACTGAAACACTGTAAAAACCTACATGATGATTCAGAACTGATACACTGTAAAAACCTACATGATGATTCCAGAACTGAAACACTGTAAAAACCTACATGATGATTCAGAACTGAAACACTGTAAAAACCTACATGATGATTCCAGAACTGATACACTGTAAAAACCTACATGATGATTCCAGAACTGAAACACCAAGTAAAAACCTACATGATGATTCAGAACTGAAACACTGTAAAAACCTACATGATGATTCAGAACTGAAACACTGTAAAAACCTACATGATGATTCCAGAACTGAAACACTGTAAAAACCTACATGATGATACAGAACTGAAACACCATCCAACAACCTACATGATGATTCCAGAACTGAAACACTGTAAAAACCTACATGATGATACAGAACTGAAACACCATGTAAAAACCTACATGATGATTCAGAACTGAAACACTGTAAAAACCTACATGATGATTCCAGAACTGAAACACTGTAAAAACCTACATGATGATTCCAGAACTGAAACACCAAGTAAAAACCTACATGATGATTCAGAACTGAAACACTGTAAAAACCTACATGATGATTCAGAACTGAAACACTGTAAAAACCTACATGATGATTCCAGAACTGAAACACTGTAAAAACCTACATGATGATTCAGAAGTGAAACACTGTAAAAACCTACATGATGATTCCAGAACTGAAACACTGTAAAAACCTACATGATGATTCCAGAACTGAAACACTGTAAAAACCTACATGATGATTCAGAAGTGAAACACTGTAAAAACCTACATGATGATTCCAGAACTGAAACACTGTAAAAACCTACATGATGATTCCAGAACTGATACACCAAGTAAAAACCTACATGATGATTCAGAAGTGAAACACTGTAAAAACCTATAAGGGCTCTCCCATTCCATCCAGAACCGGCATCCAGGGTCCAGAACTCCAACACAAACTCCTGGGCCGATCTTGTGCCCTGCCGAAGATGGACGAGGAGTTCCCCGCTTCTCTACCCTCCGGTGGATGATCGAAGACAGACTGGAAGGTACACTTGAAATCCTCGTAATCCTGGCTAAGCAGGCCATTCTCTCTCCATACAGAGTTGGCCCAATCCAAGGCCCTGCCCGAGAGACAGGATATGAGGGCCGTCACCTTCTCCTGACCCGTGGCAGTGGTGGCTGTGGTGGAAATATATAATCCGAGCTGGAGGAGGAAACCCTGACAACGGGACGCCTCTCCGTCGTATTCCCTCGGGAGAGACAGGTACCACTCCTGTGCCACTTGGCACCGGTGGGTCCTTGGCTGGAGGGTGAAGCGACCCTCGAACCTTGGGATGAGCTCAGCTCCAGCCATCAGATCGTTCGGAGCACTTCATCCATGGCCACGCCAAGGCTGGCCAGCATCTCTCCATGTTCCTTTACCTTCTCTCTAACGCCGGTCAATTTGGCGTGTCCTGCTGGCTCCATATTATGGTGCGTGATTCTGTGGTGAAATCGAAGTGGAGAATGAGACGGAGCCAGTCGCAGGAGTACACGGAAGGCGAGCATTTATTATACAGCAGAATAAACACTTGATACAACGATACATTTATGAAATTTCCCCCCCGGGGGATCAATAAAGTATCTATCTATCTATCTATCTATCTATCTATCTATCTATCTATCTATCTATCTATCTATCTATCTATCTATCTATCTATCTATCTATCTATCTATCTATCTATCTATCTATCTATCTATCTAAACGGTTACTGCGTAACAGGCAATTTAAACCAAACTAAATGGAAACCACTGGTAGACAAAAGACAGTCCGGGTTGGACAATGACAAGGGGCGGTGGCAGCTAGGAGACCGGTGACGTCGAACACTGGAGCCGCAACTGGCCAGAAGAGGGAGCTGCTCCAGAGGAAGATGTGACAGTACGCTCAAAGATGCTAAGGTCACTAGTTTACAACGTTAAATCACTTACTGAATGCCTTGATGCCTGTCTGCTTGCTTTATATAGCAAGCCACGGCCACATGACTCACTGTCTGTAGGAGCAAACCATTTTCATGAATGGGGTGGTGTACCTAATAAACTGGCCACTGAGTGCACTTCCATTCAGTCTATAGCAAAATCTAATACAGGAAGAGAAGAGTAGTAGTGGACATAGATAGGCCTATTTCAGCTGAGGTCACAAGATGACTCCTCCTCCTGAGTCATTACCCATGCACACTCTGGGGTGCGGTGGCTAAGGAAGGGGGCAGAGGGTCCCTTGAGGAGCGTTAGGGGGAATGACTACTGCTCACTCAGTAGGAAGAGACATAACCACTAGCACTTTACGATGAGGAGGTGGGTTAGAGATTGAATAGTTACAGGACCCAGATAAAGTCATCCTTGTTGCCTATTATGACCATCACCACCACCACCACCATCACCACCACCACTATCATCATCATCACCATCATCATCACCATCAACACCAACACCATCACCACCACCATCACCACCACCACCATCATCATCATCACCATCATCATCAACACCATCACCATCATCATTACCAGCACCACCACCATCATCATCATCATCATCACCACCATCATCACCACCATCATCATCATCATCTTCATCATCATCATCACCATCATCATCATCACCACCATCATCATCATCATCTTCGTCATCATCACCACCACCACCACCATCATCATCATCATCACCACCATCATCATCTTCATCATCATCACTATCACCATCATCATCATCACTATCACCATCATCATCACCACCATCATCATCATCATCACCACCATCATCATCATCACCACCATCATCATCATCATCACTATCATCACCACCATCATCATCATCACTATCATCATCATTACCACCATCATCATCATCACTATCATCATCATTATCATCATCATCACCATCACTACCACTACCACTATCATCATCATCACCATCACCATCATCATCATATCACCATCATTCTCAACAGTAAAGTCAGAGCTGGCAAAAGGCCCAGGTAGATGTCATCATGTTGTGGAACAAGCATTCTAGCCTTGTGTTATTGTTTACTAGTGTTGATGCCTTCTTGATTCATGTTATCCCTGTGTGCTGCTGGTATGAAGGAGTTGGCCATGACAGATGAGCCAGCACAGAGTGCATAGTGGTGTTATTCCTTAGACAGTTAAGGCCTTGTATTGACCGTAGAGCTGTCAGAAGAAGACCTGACACACGAGGAATCAGCTGGAAAATGTGGACCGGTGTCTCCCACTGCTGATGTGTTTTGTGAAGAGGACAAAACAACCAGAATCAGTCACAATTGGGGAGTGAAGCAGTGACCTTGTGTGATCAAAGGCGAGATGCCACCGTTACCAGGGAAACAACAAGACATACATCATCAATGCCACATGCCCACTCAGTTGACTGCATCATCCTTTATCCCTCCTTCCTACAGAGAGAGAGAGAGAGCCGACCAGCCGTGATAAACAAGTCTTCCCTCTAATAAGTGTGGTGCTCAGCAGTCTGTGGCCTGGGTAATGGATTCGAATTTGCTGCCTTTTGTCACTAACAGTCATTTACATCACACACACAATCATTTACATCCCGCATTGCAGTGGTGCTCGGCTGCTCGGGGCTCGCCTAGCCAGGCCTGGATGGCCATCATTAACCCTAATGGTCAGAACCATGACTGTCCAACTGGTGCATGAAATCAGCCCTGACTAGCTGACCACCACAACACATCACACATGGATTAGGGATAATATCTGGTGGCGTTACACAGCAGTCAGTCTACCTGGTGATGGATGTGGCCTGTAGAGGGGCTCAGTCAGTCAGTCTACCTGGTGATGGATGTGGCCTGTAGAGGGGCTCAGTCAGTCAGTCTGCCTGGTGATGGATGTGGCCTGTAGAGGGGCTCAGTCAGTCAGTCTACCTGGTGATGGATGTGGCCTGTAGAGGGGCTCAGTCAGTCAGTCTGCCTGGTGATGGATGTGGCCTGTAGAGGGGCTCAGTCAGTCAGTCTACCTGGTGATGGATGTGGCCTGTAGAGGGGCTCAGTCAGTCAGTCTACCTGGTGATGGATGTGGCCTGTAGAGGAGCTCAGTCAGTCAGTCTACCTGGTGATGGATGTGGCCTGTAGAGGAGCTCAGTAAGTCAGTCTACCTGGTGATGGATGTGGCCTGTAGAGGAGCTCAGTCAGTCAGTCAGTCTACCTGGTGATGGATGTGGCCTGTAGAGGGGCTCAGTCAGTCAGTCAGTCTACCTGGTGATGGATGTGGCCTGTAGGGGAGCTCAGTCAGTCAGTCTACCTGGTGATGGATGTGGCCTGTAGAGGAGCTCAGTCAGTCAGTCTACCTTGTGATGGATGTGGCCTGTAGAGGGGCTCAGTCAGTCAGTCTACCTGGTGATGGATGTGGCCTGTAGAGGAGCTCAGTCAGTCAGTCTACCTGGTGATGGATGTGGCCTGTAGAGGGGCTCAGTCAGTCAGTCAGTCTACCTGGTGATGGATGTGGCCTGTAGGGGAGCTCAGTCAGTCAGTCTACCTGGTGATGGATGTGGCCTGTAGAGGAGCTCAGTCAGTCAGTCTACCTGGTGATGGATGTGGCCTGTAGAGGAGCTCAGTCAGTCAGTCTACCTGGTGATGGATGTGGCCTGTAGAGGAGCTCAGTCAGTCAGTCTACCTGGTGATGGATGTGGCCTGTAGAGGAGCTCAGTCAGTCAGTCTACCTGATGATGGATGTGGCCTGTAGAGGGGCTCAGTCAGTCAGTCAGTCTGCCTGGTGATGGATGTGGCCTGTAGAGGGGCTCAGTCAGTCAGTCTACCTGGTGATGGATGTGGCCTGTAGGGGAGCTCAGTCAGTCAGTCTACCTGGTGATGGATGTGGCCTGTAGAGGAGCTCAGTCAGTCAGTCTACCTGGTGATGGATGTGGACTGTAGAGGGGTTCAGTCAGTCAGTCTACCTGGTGATGGATGTTGCCTGTAGAGGAGCTCAGTCAGTCAGTCTACCTGGTGATGGATGTGGCCTGTAGAGGAGCTCAGTCAGTCAGTCTACCTGGTGATGGATGTGGCCTGTAGGGGAGCTCAGTCAGTCAGTCTACCTGGTGATGGATGTGGCCTGTAGAGGAGCTCAGTCAGTCAGTCTACCTGGTGATGGATGTGGACTGTAGAGGGGTTCAGTCAGTCAGTCTACCTGGTGATGGATGTTGCCTGTAGAGGAGCTCAGTCAGTCAGTCTACCTGGTGATGGATGTGGCCTGTAGAGGAGCTCAGTCAGTCAGTCTACCTGGTGATGGATGTGGACTGTAGAGGGGTTCAGTCAGTCAGTCAGTCTACCTGGTGATGGATGTGGACTGTAGAGGGGTTCAGTCAGTCAGTCAGTCTGCCTTGTGATGGATGTGGCCTGCAGAGGAGCTCAGTCATCATCTAGATTGATGCTGTTCATCTACAGTTAATCACTACTAGTCCTGCTGGCATCAGTGGAGACCCAACCATAGCTACCTCTACTGTCATCAGTGGAGACCCAACCATAGCTACCTCTACTGTCATCAGTGGAGCCCCAGACCATAGCTACCTCTACTGTCATCAGTGGAGACCCAACCATAGCTACCTCTGCTGTCATCAGTGTAAGGGTGCCATTTGGGACACAGCCTTGATCTCTAGAGAGGGACCTTGGAGGTCCTGAGGATCGACCTTGGTGTCTCTGTAACTGCAGGGCTAGAATGTGTCAGCCTACATCATCACTGCACCCGTCAATCAAAGCCGGTTCAAGGAGGACCCTAAGGCTGTGGTTTGGCTGGCTCTATGGAGGTGGATGGATGGGCTGTGTGGTCTGGCTGGCTCTATGGAGGTGGATGGATGGGCTGTGTGTTCTGGCTGGCTCTATGGAGGTGGATGGATGGGCTGTGTGTTCTGGCTGGCTCTATGGAGGTGGATGGATGGGCTGTGTGTTCTGGCTGGCTCTATGGAGGTGGATGGATGGCTGTTTCCCAGGGAAAATATGTTGCTTCAACTACCTTCAGGTTTCTGGCTTGGCTACTATCTTCAACTACCTTCAGGTTTCTGACTTGGCTACTACCTTCAACTACCATCAGGTTTCTGACTTGGCTACTATTTTCAACTACCTTCAGGTTTCTGGCTTGGCTACTATCTTCAGGTTTCTGATTTGGCTACTACCTTCAACAACCTTCAGGTTTCTGACTTGGCTACTATTTCAACTATCTTCAGGTTTCTGACTTGGCTACTATCTTGAACTACCTTCAGGTTTCTGACTTGGCTACTACCTTCAATTACCTTCAGGTTTCTGACTTGACTCTGTCACACATGGTTTGACCTCAGTTAGGGAGCAGAGAAGGATTCAGGACAGATTACAGATTATTTCAGTTGGATGAAATCCTTTCAGGGCTACACAATGTCCCAGCTAATGAAAGTAAATCTTATTACAGCCAATTCTTTATTGAAGTGTTGAATATTACACCAGTCAATTCTTTACTGAAGTGTTAAAAATTACACCAGCCAATTCCTTATTGAAGTGTTGAATATGGTTATCTTGCCAGTCACATAAGCACAGCACAGGAAGACAGTCCTGTGAGAGATGAAGCAAGACAAATGAAGAATGACAATTCCAGTTGGAAATGAAAACTGAGGAGATTACCAATCGCAACCCCCCGCCCCCCTCACACACACACACACACACACACACACACACACACACAGGACATGTTTGTTAATCACTTCTTGAGTTGATCCACGTTATTTTCATTAGGTCATTTTAAATGCATGATTATATTAATTACAGCTGTAACTAATCACCCCAGAGTACCATCTCTTTAATCCCCACCAGCCAGTCTACCTTTCAAGTGGTACCAGACTACTTTAAGTAGTACCAGACTACCTTTCAAGTAGTACCAGACTACTTTAAGCTCTTTAAATAAATCCCTACGTTTTCCCTCAAGATGTTTTTCTTCCTTAAACATGAACTTGGAGTTATGTACTACAGTATGTATCCGTATCAATGTTGACAGTAATGGATTCATGTTCAACTAGAGAAGAACAGTGTGTTTGGTTACTGAACACAGCATGCTTAGTTGTATCTATAGGTATTAGACCCTTTATTTGTCTATACTTCAGTTGACAGTTCTGCACATCCACTTGCACATTTAACATTTAACCCTACCCAGACCTCACAGATATACACAAGTGTTGAGGCCTCTAGGGAGTAGGGACTAGGGAGTAGGGACTAGGGAGTAGGGACTAGGGAGTAGGGACTAGGGAGTAGGAACTAGGGACTAGGGACTAGGGACTAGGGAGTATGGACTAGGGAGTAGGGACTAGGGACTAGGGAGTAGGAACTAGGGAGTAGGAACTAGGGAGTAGGAACTAGGCAGTAGGGACTAGGGCTTGTCTCTAGACTGGGCCTGTTAAGAGTTAGAGGTAATTAAATACGGTGTGTAAATAACCAGTAAGCAAAACAGGGTCTGCAGTATGGTATCCTACCGTATAGCTTGATTTATTTCCCCCGTTAAGAGTTAGAGGTAATTAAATACGGTGTGTAAATAACCAGTAAGCAAAACAGGGTCTGCAGTATGGTATCCTACCGTATAGCTTGATTTATTTCCCCCGTTAAGAGTTAGAGGTAATTAAATATGGTGTGGAAAGGAGTCTTTTTGCTGCTGGGAATTCAGACCCAATATTACATTTCTGTCTTAACTCGGCTACAGGGATTAGTGGGAGAGAGGGAGGGAGGCCCACACTCTCTCTCTATCCCTCTCTCTCTCCCACCGGGCTAGGTTACTAACTCACCATCACTGTGGAGCTTCTCAAAGTAATGTTTTCTTCACCTCAAACAGCAACATCCATTTTTACATCCATTGAGAATGACAATAGTTCCTCAATATATTTGAAAAATCTCTCCAGCTCTCTCCCTTTCCATAACTACTCAGCATGAAAGGAAAAAAATGTCATGCTCTGATCCGGTGGAAACTTCATAATATAGGCATATTACCTGCTGGTGTAGCCTATTACCTGCTAGTGTAGCTTATTACCTGCTGGTGTAGCCTATTACCTGCTGGTGTAGCCTATTACCTGCTAGTGTAGCTTATTACCTGCTGGTGTAGCCTATTACCTGCTGGTGTAGCCTATTACCTGCTGGTGTAGCATATTACCTGCTGGTGTAGCCTATTACCTGCTGGTGTAGCCTATTACCTGCTGGTGTAGCCTATTACCTGCTGGTGTAGCATATTACCTGCTGGTGTAGCCTATTACCTGCTGGTGTAGCATATTACCTGCTGGTGTAGCCTATTACCTGCTGGTGTAGCCTATTACCTGCTGGTGTAGCCTATTACCTGCTGGTGTAGCATATTACCTGCTGGTGTAGCCTATTACCTGCTAGTGTAGCTTATTACCTGCTGGTGTAGCCTATTACCTGCTGGTGTAGCCTATTACCTGCTGGTGTAGCATATTACCTGCTGGTGTAGCCTATTACCTGCTGGTGTAGCCTATTACCTGCTGGTGTAGCCTATTACCTGCTGGTGTAGCATATTACCTGCTGGTGTAGCCTATTACCTGCTGGTGTAGCATATTACCTGCTGGTGTAGCCTATTACCTGCTGGTGTAGCCTATTACCTGCTGGTGTAGCCTATTACCTGCTGGTGTAGCCTATTACCTGCTAGTGTAGCCTATTACTGGTGTAGCCTATTACTGGTGTAGCCTATTACCTGCTGGTGTAGCCTATTACCTGCTAGTGTAGCTTATTACCTGCTGGTGTAGCCTATTACCTGCTGGTGTAGCCTATTACCTGCTAGTGTAGCTTATTACCTGCTGGTGTAGCCTATTACCTGCTGGTGTAGCCTATTACCTGCTGGTGTAGCATATTACCTGCTGGTGTAGCCTATTACCTGCTGGTGTAGCCTATTACCTGCTGGTGTAGCCTATTACCTGCTGGTGTAGCATATTACCTGCTGGTGTAGCCTATTACCTGCTGGTGTAGCATATTACCTGCTGGTGTAGCCTATTACCTGCTGGTGTAGCCTATTACCTGCTGGTGTAGCATATTACCTGCTGGTGTAGCATATTACCTGCTGGTGTAGCCTATTACCTGCTGGTGTAGCCTATTACCTGCTGGTGTAGCATATTACCTGCTGGTGTAGCCTATTACCTGCTGGTGTAGCCTATTACCTGCTGGTGTAGCCTATTACCTGCTGGTGTAGCATATTACCTGCTGGTGTAGCCTATTACCTGCTGGTGTAGCATATTACCTGCTGGTGTAGC
>CM042420.1:24885151-24890151 GCA_023634145.1 Thymallus thymallus
TGAACCACCGCTATTAGCATCGTTTCTGCTGATGTAATGTATTGAGTGTTGCTGTAGCAGCTAGACACACACACACACACACACACACACACACTTACACACACACACACACACACACACACACACACACACACACTCACACACACACACACACACACACACACACACACACACACACACACACACACACACACACACACACACACACTCACACACACACACACTTACACACACACACACACACACACACACACACACACACACACACACTCACACACACACACACTTACACACACACACACACACACACACTTACACACACGCACACTTACACACACAAACACTTACACGCACGCACGCGCAGCTAGCCACAGGCCCATCACATAATTTGTGATTATTCTGTATCCCATTGGCCTGTTTAAATAGGTTCTGTATCCCATTGGCCTGTTTAAATAGGTTCTGTATCCCATTGGCCTGTTTAAATACGTTCTGTATCCCATTGGCCTGTTTAAATACGTTCTGTATCCCATTGGCCTGTTTAAATACGTTCTGTATCCCATTGGCCTATTTAAATAGGTTCTGTATCCCATTGGCCTATTTAAATAGGTTCTGTATCCCATTGGCCTATTTAAATAGGTTCTGTATCCCATTGGCCTATTTAAATAGGTTCTGTATCCCATTGGCCTATTTAAATAGGTTCTGTATCCCATTGGCCTATTTAAATAGGTTCTGTATCCCATTGGCCTATTTAAATAGGTTCTGTATCCCATTGGCCTATTTAAATAGGTTCTGTATCCCATTGGCCTGTTTAAATAGGTTCTGTATCCCATTGGCCTGTTTAAATAGGTGCTAGCGTGAGTCATGGGAAGGATGCATTAACATACATTAACCTCTGTTTTGTTAAATTCATGGTTTAATCATGTTATGAAAATGACTATTTTAAGACTTCCATTGAGACTGTACACAGCTAAGTAGACTATTGAGACTGTACACAGCTAAGTAGACTATTGAGACTGTACACAGCTAAGTAGACTATTGAGACTGTACGCAGCTAAGTAGACTATTGAGACTGTACACAGCTAAGTAGACTATTGAGACTGTACACAGCTAAGTAGACTATTGAGACTGTACACAGCTAAGTAGACTATTGAGACTGTACACAGCTAAGTAGACGATTGAGACTGTACACAGCTAAGTAGACTATTGAGACTGTACACAGCTAAGTAGACGATTGAGACTGTACGCAGCTAAGTAGACTATTAAGACTGTACGCAGCTAAATAGACTATTGAGACTGTACGCAGCTAAGTAGACTATTGAGACTGTACACAGCTAAGTAGACTATTAGACTGTTCACAGCTAAGTAGACTATTGAGACTGTACACAGCTAAGTAGACTATTGAGACTGTACACAGCTAAGTAGACTATTGAGACTGTACACAGCTAAGTAGGCTATTGAGACTGTACACAGCTAAGTAGACTATTGAGACTGTACACAGCTAAGTAGGCTATTGAGACTGTACGCAGCTAAGTAGACTGTTGAGACTGTACGCAGCTAAGTAGACTATTGAGACTGTACGCAGCTAAGTAGACTATTGAGACTGTACACAGCTAAGTAGACTATTGAGACTGTACACAGCTAAGTAGGCTATTGAGACTGTACACAGCTAAGTAGGCTATTGAGACTGTACACAGCTAAGTAGGCTATTGAGACGGTACACAGCTAAGTAGACTATTGAGACTGTACACAGCTAAGTAGACTATTGAGACTGTACACAGCTAAGTAGACTATTGAGACTGTACACAGCTAAGTAGGCTATTGAGACTGTACACAGCTAAGTAGGCTATTGAGACTGTACACAGCTAAGTAGGCTATTGAGACTGTACACAGCTAAGTAGACTATTGAGACTGTACACAGCTAAGTAGACTATTGAGACTGTACACAGCTAAGTAGGCTATTGAGACTGTACACAGCTAAGTAGACTATTGAGACTGTACAAGCTAAGTAGACTATTGAGACTGTACACAGCTAAGTAGGCTATTGTAATTATGATGTCGAGTCATACAAGTTATATAATAAATGCAATACGAAATGAACCCGTGTTTCATTCAGCCCCACTCTCCCCTCACTTGATCTGTATTGAGTGCTTCTCAAGTTCATACAGTACATTGTCTAGTAGGAAACATCAATAGATTCATAAATGAAGACTATATATATATTCTCTCATTTATCAAGAACATCCAAAAATTTGCTTAATGGGATGAATCAACATAATGTGTGGTTCAGCATCTAAGCAACACATCACCATAGGGGCTACAGCAGTATATAGGCATGGCTAGAAGACACTGCAACACTGCCATTTTACAGTCCTGGAGCAATGATCTCTCCTGAGACCTGGTATATATGCTAAACCTGGAATGGATTTAGCTAGGACTAAATAAATGGAGAGGGGGGGGGGGGGGGGGGGGGGTGGAGTTGCGAGAGAGCGCCCTTGAGGTTATCGATTGACGGCTGTTAAACCAATAGTCAGGTTTCAACACTACGACTCAGCTGTTTTCACATACAGCAGCTGGACCAAGCCAGGAGGTTTGTGAGTGGTCAAGAGCAAAGGGCAAAGCCAAGTGGTTGGTCAGTGGGAAAGAGTGTGAGGGCGGGTCACAGAGCCAGGTGGTTTGTGGTTGGTCAGGGGGTGAGTGCGGGTCACAGAGCCAGGTGGTTTGTGGTTGGTCAGGGGGTGAGTGCGGGTCACAGAGCCAGGTGGTTTGTGGTTGGACAGGGGAGAGGGTGTGGGCGGATCACAGAGCCAGGTGGTTTGTGGTTGGTCAGGGGGTGAGGGTTGGTCACAGAGCCAGGTGGTTTGTGGTTGGTCAGGGGGTGAGTGCGGGTCACAGAGCCAGGTGGTTTGTGGTTGGTCAGGGGGTGAGTGCGGGTCACAGAGCCAGGTGGTTTGTGGTTGGTCAGGGGAGAGGGTGTAGGCGGATCACAGAGCCAGGTGGTTTGTGGTTGGTCAGGGGGTGAGGGCGGATCACAGAGCCAGGTGGTTTGTGGTTGGTCAGGGGGTGAGGGCGGGTCACAGAGCCAGGTGGTTTGTGGTTGGTCAGGGGGTGAGGGCGGGTCACAGAGCCAGGTGGTTTGTGGTTGGTCAGGGGAGAGGGTGTGGGCGGATCACAGAGCCAGGTGGTTTGTGGTTGGTCAGGGGGTGAGGGTTGGTCACAGAGCCAGGTGGTTTGTGGTTGGTCAGGGGGTGAGTGCGGGTCACAGAGCCAGGTGGTTTGTGGTTGGTCAGGGGGTGAGTGCGGGTCACAGAGCCAGGTGGTTTGTGGTTGGTCAGGGGAGAGGGTGTAGGCGGATCACAGAGCCAGGTGGTTTGTGGTTGGTCAGGGGGTGAGGGCGGATCACAGAGCCAGGTGGTTTGTGGTTGGTCAGGGGGTGAGGGCGGGTCACAGAGCCAGGTGGTTTGTGGTTGGTCAGGGGGTGAGGGCGGGTCACAGAGCCAGGTGGTTTGTGGTTGGTCAGGGGAGAGGGTGTGGGCGGATCACAGAGCCAGGTGGTTTGTGGTTGGTCAGGGGGTGAGGGCGGGTCACAGAGCCAGGTGGTTTGTGGTTGGTCAGGGGGTGAGGGCGCTGGTAACAGCTGGTTCTGTGGCCAAGTCGCCATTTATTGATTATGGATCACTCCTCCTGGGTCTCACAGCAAGCAATACTAGAACAATTACAACTGTTGTAGAGTGAGGTCATGACCTGTGTGTTGATGCTGATAGCTGCCTCAAGCTAAAGTCGCTAGACAGCCTGTCTTGATACAGAGATACTGCAGGTCTACAGAGCTGTCTGACAATGTAGCTATGTGGTAATGGTTTACCAACGGACCCAGGCCAGCCAGCAGAGGAACCTAACATAGAAGCTAACATAGCATCGCAGGATGAGGTCATGACCTCTGTAGCTATTGTAGAGATAGTCTAGATACAGAGATACTAGAAAAAAAATGATAAATATATTGCAAGTTGATATAGATAAATAAGGAATATTTGCATAGTTAACTATACTATACAGGTCGATGGCAGAGAAATACTTAAATAAATGTACAGTTAAATGTACAGGTAAGTGAATATTTGCATGGTTACATTAACTGTACAGGTAAATGACAGGAAGAGATACTTAAATAGCTAAATGTGTGTATGATATAATTTAGGGTAATACTAAATATTTCCTTAAAATACAGTCCTTAGTGCGCAGGGTTTAATTACAGAGAAATAAACGTATTGCACATTCGATTTACTAAATGCAACGAAAAAAGATGCAACTGACAGGATACTAGTATACAGTCCTGAGTGAATGACTACGTAAGTTAAGTCCAAGAATTACTTACAATATTGCACGTGATATGATATAACAACTGTACATGAATATGTATATACAGACCTGTATGAATAAGTCCTGAGTGAATGAGTGATTTCAGACCAGAGTTACTCACGGATGGATGCATAATTGTTAAACTAGGTCCTAGCACCCCAACAGTTCCAGGTCTATGTTGCCGACAGCACCCTGGTGAGGCATTAAATAGTCTAATAGCCGCCGGCAGGAAGGCACTCTCTGGCACACTGTGGTGGGATCAGTCGGTGACTGTCATAACCATGGCGTGCAGAGGGTGGGTGACGTTGTCCATGATGGCCAGCAGTTTGGCCAGGATCCGTCTCTCCGCCACCTCCTCTAGAGAGTCAAGGCTCATCCCCAGAACATGCTTTCCCCCGAAATGGCAAAGAAGGCACTGCGATGCGCTGTCTGCAACCTCGCGATAACAGAGTGGATGACGTCACATGCTGTGTTTGCGTCAGCGGAAGGCGGGATGTAAACAATAACAGCAATGGTCGCCGTGAATTCCCTCGGCAAATAGTAGGGTCTCAGGCTAACGGCTAACAGCTCAATGTCCGGGCTACAAAACTCTTCCTTAACAGTAATATGGCTCGGATTACACCATCTGTTGTTATCTAATAGGCCAGCCC
>CM042420.1:24892651-24950151 GCA_023634145.1 Thymallus thymallus
TAAAAATAATATAAAAAATGTAGTTACGAATGTAACTTTAATTACATGAGTTGACTCTTCACATGGGATGATTTCACTGAACAACAAAAGAAAGGGAATATTGAATGATCCCCAATGATCCATCACATCTCCCAAAAAACGTGTTCTACATACATCTGTAAAATGATAGTCTAGAAACTAAAGCTTTGGTTGTCTTCCTCTCAGGCTTCCATGTCTTCTCCCTGGACCTCCTCAATGTCCACCTCTTGAACATCAGACTCTGAGGCCTCATCTTCACTGTCACTTTCCAACTGTGTTGAGGATGGCTCGTTGTCAGGCTCAAAAAGCCTAAAATTTGCCCGGATGGCCACCGCTCTGAGGCGGCTGATGTTGGTGGGATTTGCAGGATGATGGCGGCAACAGGGGAAAGAGCCTCAGATCCACAAAGTCCCTTCCACCAGGTGGCGAATGAGATATGTTGGCACGACTGCCATATTGCATCTCCATCCCAAAGCCCTTGCTTGGGAGTGTACTTCGCCAGACTGCCAAGAACCTTGCCCTCATCCAGGCCAAGGTGGCGAGACACGGTAGTGATGACACCATAGGCCTTGTTGATCTGTCCACCAGACAGCATGCTCTTGCCAGCATACTTGGGGTCCAACATGTACGCTGCGGGTGTGTATAGGCTTCAGGTCCGAAGTCTTCACACTTTTTGATGCATTTCAGAACTGCAGTTTCCTTGGAGCAACAGTGAAGTGGGCAGGGCAGTACGGATTACTTCTCTTTCATCTGCAAGCAGAGTCTGAACATCAGACAGGATGGCATTGTCTCCCTCAATCTATGCAATGGCTACTGCTAAAGGTTTCAGGAGTTTCAGGCTGCTTACCACTCTCTCCCAAAATACATCATACAGGAGGATCCTCTTGATGGGGCTGTCCATATCGGCAGACTGTGATATGGCCATTTCTTGGAGAGACTCCTTCCCCTCCAAGAGACTGTCAAACATGATGACAACACCACCCCAACGGGTGTTGCTGGGCAGCTTCAATGCTCTTATTCTTCACACTTTGCTTGGTGAGGTAGATTTTTGCTATAACTTGATGACCCTTCACATACCTAACCATTTCCTTGGCTCTCTTGTAGAGTGTATCCATTGTTTTCAGTGCCATGATGTCCTTGAGGAGCAGATGCAATGCATGAGCAGCACAGCCAATGGGTGTGATGTGAGGGTAGGACTCCTCCACTTTAGACCAAGCAGCCTTCATGTTTGCAGAATTGTCTGTCACCAGTGCAAATACCTTCTGTGGTCCAAGGTCATTGGTGACTGCCTTCAGCTCATCTGCAATCTAGAGACCGGTGTGTCTGTTGTCCCTTGTGTCTGTGCTCTTGTAGAATACTGGTTGAGGGGTGGAGATGATGTAGTTAATTATTCCTTGCTCACGAACATTCGACCACCCATCAGAGACGATTGCAATACAGTCTGCTTTGTCTATGATTTGCTTGACCTTCACTTGAACTCTGTTGAACTCTGCATCCAGCAAATGAGTAGATAAAGCATGTCTGGTTGGAGGGGTGTATGCTGGGTGAAGAACATTCAGAAATCTCTTCCAATACGCATTGCCTGTGAGCATCAGAGGTGAACCAGTTGCATACACAGCTCGAGCAAGACATTCATCAGCATTTCTCTGACTACGTTCCTCCATTGAGTAAAATAACTTCTGATTCCAGCAGGACCATGGGCTGTTGCTATCGATAAGGTGTCTGATTCATCATTTTCACCTCGAATAGAAGTAGAGGGACTTTTGTCAGAGGTTGCTTGTTGCGAGCGCTGAGGGAACTTTATGCACTTGGCCAGATGTCTATACACATCAGATAGTGTCCGTGGCATTTTCCTGTAAAGATAAAAAAAACAATACAATTCCATGTACAGATAAATAGTTAAGCAGTTAGATTCAACAACTCCTTTGTAAGATAACTGTTTTAAAATGAAACATGCATGGAAACAGGTGAATTAACACTCCTCAGTTAGCAGGCTCAAGTAAGCTAAAACCCACATGGTTGCAAAATCTAACTAGCAGAAATTGTTAACAAGTTAGAAATGATTTAAACACTTTAGGCTACTATTTACTAGTTAACAAAAAATAATGTACAGTTGAAGACAGAAGTTTACATACACTTAGGTTGAACTCACTTTTCACAGACCACTCCACAGATTTCATGTTAACAAGCTATAGTTTTGGCAAGTCGGTTAGGACATCTACTTTGTTGATGACACAAGTAATTCTTCCAACAATTTTTTACAGACAGAGTATTTCACTTATAATTCAATATATCACAATTCCAGTGGGTCAGACGTTAACATACACTAAGTTGACTGTGCCTTTAAACAGCTTGGAAAATTCCGGAAAATTATGTCATGGCTTTTGAAGCTTCTGATAGGCTAATTGACATAATTTGAGTCAATTGGAGGTGTACCTGTGGATGTATTTCAAGGCCTACTTTCAAACTCAGTGCCTCTTTGCTTGACATCATGGGAAAATCAAAAGAAATCAGCCAAGACCTCGGATAAAAAATTGTAGACCTCCACAAGTCTGTTTCATCCTTGGGAGCAATTTCAAAATGCCTGAAGATACCACGTTCATCTGTACAAACAATAGTAAGCAAGTATAAACACCATGGGACCACACAGCCGTCATACCGCTCAGGAAGGAGACGCGTTCTGTCTCCTAGAGATGAACGTACTTTGGTGCAAATCAATCCAAGAACAACAGCAAAGGACCTTGTGAAGATGCTGGAGGAAACGGGTACAAAAGTATCTATATCCACAGTTAAACAAGTCCTATATCGACATAACCTGAAAGGCCGCTCAGCAAGGAAGAAGCCACCACTCCAAAACCGCCATAATGGTCTGATCAAACAAAAATAGAACTGTTTGGCCATAATGACCATCGTTATGTTTGGAGGAAAAAGGAGGAGTCTTTCAAGCCGAAGAACACCATCCCAACCGTGAAGCACGGAGGTGGCAGCATCATGTTGTGGGGGTGCTTTGCTGCAGGAGGGACTGGTGCAAGGAGGCCTACAAACCTGACTCAGTTACACTAGTTCTGCCAGGAGGAATGGGCCAAAATCCACCCAACTTATTGTGGGAAGGATGTGGAAGGCTTCCTGAAACGTTTGACCCAAGTTATACAATTTAAAGGCAATGCTACCAAATACTAATTGAGTGTATGTAAACTTCTGACCCACTGTGAATGTGATGAAATAAATAAAAGCTGAAATAAATCATTCTCTCTACTATTATTCTGACATTTCACATTCTTAAAATAAAGTGGTGATCCTAACTGACCTAAGACAGGGAATTTTTAAAAGGATTAAATGTCAGGAATTGTGAAAAACTGAGTTTAAATGTATTTGGCTAAGGTGTATGTAAACTTCCAACTTCAACTGTATGTCATATAAAATATATTCACCCCACCCAGTATTGTAATCAAAACTTGTAGTAGTTTGGGCTCAATAGCATCTCATTAGTGTGCAAGATCTTGAGAATCAGCTGTACATGTGTTGGAAGAATGCACTGTGCATGCAGAGGGTTGCAATTCCATTGAATTGGGGATAGTTTAACCAAAATATGCCACAAGACCTATAATTGCCTTATGTGTATCCCACAAAAAAGTTATAAGCTAACTTCTTTGATGAATTTAAGCAAAATTCCCAAAATTCCAGGGCTTAAATTTCCATGGAAAACTTCTGGCAAAATTCTGGAAAGTTACCGTAAAGTTTCCGACCCTTTGTAACCCTAGTGCTGTGAGAATCAAGAGAGGGTTGGGGAAAAGGCAATTTATTCTGAATCTAGATTAGAAATGATTAGTCAATTGGTGTTGACTATGGCAGTAATGGTTAAACTCGAGCCTAGTCTAGTCAACTCATCTGACTAGACTACATCACAGACTACTACAACAGATATAACAGGAGTCTAGTCTAGTCAACTCATCTGACTAGACTACATCACAGACTACTACAACAGATATAACAGGAGTCTAGTCTAGTCAACTCATCTGACTAGACTACATCACAGACTACTACAACAGATATAACAGGAGTCTAGTCTAGTCAACTCATCTGACTAGACTACATCACAGACTACTACAACAGATATAACAGGAGTCTAGTCTAGTCAACTCATCTGACTAGACTACATCACAGACTACTACAACAGATATAACTGGAGCCTAGTCTAGTCAACTCATCTGACTAGACTACATCACAGACTACTACAACAGATATAACAGGAGTCTAGTCTAGTCAACTCATCTGACTAGACTACATCACAGACTACCACAACAGATATAACAGGAGTCTAGTCTAGTCAACTCATCTGACTAGACTACATCACAGACTACTACAACAGATATAACAGGAGTCTAGTCTAGTCAACTCATCTGACTAGACTACATCACAGACTACTACAACAGATATAACAGGAGTCTAGTCTAGCTAAGTCATCTGACTAGACTACATCACAGACTACCACAACAGATATAACAGGAGTCTAGTCTAGTCAACTCATCTGACTAGACTACATCACAGACTACTACAACAGATATAACAGGAGTCTAGTCTAGTCAACTCATCTGACTAGACTACATCACAGACTACTACAACAGATATAACAGGAGTCTAGTCTAGTCAACTCATCTGACTAGACTACATCACAGACTACTACAACAGATATAACTGGAGCCTAGTCTAGTCAACTCATCTGACTAGACTACATCACAGACTACCACAACAGATATAACAGGAGTCTAGTCTAGTCAACTCATCTGACTAGACTACATCACAGACTACTACAACAGATATAACAGGAGTCTAGTCTAGTCAACTCATCTGACTAGACTACATCACAGACTACTACAACAGATATAACAGGAGTCTAGTCTAGCTAACTCATCTGACTAGACTACATCACAGACTACCACAACAGATATAACAGGAGTCTAGTCTAGTCAACTCATCTGACTAGACTACATCACAGACTACTACAACAGATATAACAGGAGTCTAGTCTAGCTAACTCATCTGACTAGACTACATCACAGACTACTACAACAGATATAACAGGAGTCTAGTCTAGTCAACTCATCTGACTAGACTACATCACAGACTACTACAACAGATATAACAGGAGTCTAGTCTAGTCAACTCATCTGACTAGACTACATCACAGACTACCACAACAGATATAACAGGAGTCTAGTCTAGTCAACTCATCTGACTAGACTACATCACAGACTACTACAACAGATATAACAGGAGTCTAGTCTAGCCAACTCATCTGACTAGACTACATCACAGACTACTACAACAGATATAACAGGAGTCTAGTCTAGCTAACTCATCTGACTAGACTACATCACAGACTACCACAACAGATATAACAGGAGTCTAGTCTAGCTAACTCATCTGACTAGACTACATCACAGACTACCACAACAGATATAACAGGAGTCTAGTCTAGTCAACTCATCTGACTAGACTACATCACAGACTACTACAACAGATATAACAGGAGTCTAGTCTAGTCAACTCATCTGACTAGACTACATCACAGACTACTACAACAGATATAACAGGAGTCTAGTCTAGCTAACTCATCTGACTAGACTACATCACAGACTACCACAACAGATATAACAGGAGTCTAGTCTAGCTAACTCATCTGACTAGACTACATCACAGACTACCACAACAGATATAACAGGAGTCTAGTCTAGTCAACTCATCTGACTAGACTACATCACAGACTACTACAACAGATATAACAGGAGTCTAGTCTAGTCAACTCATCTGACTAGACTACATCACAGACTACTACAACAGATATAACAGGAGTCTAGTCTAGCTAACTCATCTGACTAGACTACATCACAGACTACTACAACAGATATAACAGGAGTCTAGTCTAGCTAACTCATCTGACTAGACTACATCACAGACTACTACAACAGATATAACAGGAGTCTAGTCTAGTCAACTCATCTGACTAGACTACATCACAGACTACTACAACAGATATAACAGGAGTCTAGTCTAGTCAACTCATCTGACTAGACTACATCACAGACTACTACAACAGATATAACAGGAGTCTAGTCTAGTCAACTCATCTGACTAGACTACATCACAGACTACTACAACAGATATAACAGGAGTCTAGTCTAGCTAAGTCATCTGACTAGACTACATCACAGACTACCACAACAGATATAACAGGAGTCTAGTCTAGTCAACTCATCTGACTAGACTACATCACAGACTACTACAACAGATATAACAGGAGTCTAGTCTAGTCAACTCATCTGACTAGACTACATCACAGACTACTACAACAGATATAACAGGAGTCTAGTCTAGTCAACTCATCTGACTAGACTACATCACAGACTACTACAACAGATATAACTGGAGCCTAGTCTAGTCAACTCATCTGACTAGACTACATCACAGACTACCACAACAGATATAACAGGAGTCTAGTCTAGTCAACTCATCTGACTAGACTACATCACAGACTACTACAACAGATATAACAGGAGTCTAGTCTAGTCAACTCATCTGACTAGACTACATCACAGACTACTACAACAGATATAACAGGAGTCTAGTCTAGCTAACTCATCTGACTAGACTACATCACAGACTACCACAACAGATATAACAGGAGTCTAGTCTAGTCAACTCATCTGACTAGACTACATCACAGACTACTACAACAGATATAACAGGAGTCTAGTCTAGCTAACTCATCTGACTAGACTACATCACAGACTACTACAACAGATATAACAGGAGTCTAGTCTAGTCAACTCATCTGACTAGACTACATCACAGACTACTACAACAGATATAACAGGAGTCTAGTCTAGTCAACTCATCTGACTAGACTACATCACAGACTACCACAACAGATATAACAGGAGTCTAGTCTAGTCAACTCATCTGACTAGACTACATCACAGACTACTACAACAGATATAACAGGAGTCTAGTCTAGCCAACCCATCTGACTAGACTACATCACAGACTACTACAACAGATATAACAGGAGTCTAGTCTAGCTAACTCATCTGACTAGACTACATCACAGACTACCACAACAGATATAACAGGAGTCTAGTCTAGCTAACTCATCTGACTAGACTACATCACAGACTACCACAACAGATATAACAGGAGTCTAGTCTAGTCAACTCATCTGACTAGACTACATCACAGACTACTACAACAGATATAACAGGAGTCTAGTCTAGTCAACTCATCTGACTAGACTACATCACAGACTACTACAACAGATATAACAGGAGTCTAGTCTAGCTAACTCATCTGACTAGACTACATCACAGACTACCACAACAGATATAACAGGAGTCTAGTCTAGCTAACTCATCTGACTAGACTACATCACAGACTACCACAACAGATATAACAGGAGTCTAGTCTAGTCAACTCATCTGACTAGACTACATCACAGACTACTACAACAGATATAACAGGAGTCTAGTCTAGTCAACTCATCTGACTAGACTACATCACAGACTACTACAACAGATATAACAGGAGTCTAGTCTAGCTAACTCATCTGACTAGACTACATCACAGACTACTACAACAGATATAACAGGAGTCTAGTCTAGCTAACTCATCTGACTAGACTACATCACAGACTACTACAACAGATATAACAGGAGTCTAGTCTAGTCAACTCATCTGACTAGACTACATCACAGACTACTACAACAGATATAACAGGAGTCTAGTCTAGTCAACTCATCTGACTAGACTACATCACGGACTACTACAACAGATATAACAGGAGTCTAGTCTAGTCAACTCATCTGACTAGACTACATCACAGACTACTACAACAGATATAACAGGAGTCTAGTCTAGTCAACTCATCTGACTAGACTACATCACAGACTACCACAACAGATATAACAGGAGTCTAGTCTAGTCAACTCATCTGACTAGACTACATCACAGACTACTACAACAGATATAACAGGAGTCTAGTCTAGCCAACTCATCTGACTAGACTACATCACAGACTACTACAACAGATATAACAGGAGTCTAGTCTAGTCAACTCATCTGACTAGACTACATCACAGACTACCACAACAGATATAACAGGAGTCTAGTCTAGCTAACTCATCTGACTAGACTACATCACAGACTACTACAACAGATATAACAGGAGTCTAGTCTAGTCAACTCATCTGACTAGACTACATCACAGACTACTACAACAGATATAACAGGAGTCTAGTCTAGTCAACTCATCTGACTAGACTACATCACAGACTACTACAACAGATATAACAGGAGTCTAGTCTAGTCAACTCATCTGACTAGACTACATCACAGACTACTACAACAGATATAACAGGAGTCTAGTCTAGCTAAGTCATCTGACTAGACTACATCACAGACTACCACAACAGATATAACAGGAGTCTAGTCTAGTCAACTCATCTGACTAGACTACATCACAGACTACTACAACAGATATAACAGGAGTCTAGTCTAGTCAACTCATCTGACTAGACTACATCACAGACTACTACAACAGATATAACAGGAGTCTAGTCTAGTCAACTCATCTGACTAGACTACATCACAGACTACTACAACAGATATAACTGGAGCCTAGTCTAGTCAACTCATCTGACTAGACTACATCACAGACTACCACAACAGATATAACAGGAGTCTAGTCTAGTCAACTCATCTGACTAGACTACATCACAGACTACTACAACAGATATAACAGGAGTCTAGTCTAGTCAACTCATCTGACTAGACTACATCACAGACTACTACAACAGATATAACAGGAGTCTAGTCTAGCTAACTCATCTGACTAGACTACATCACAGACTACCACAACAGATATAACAGGAGTCTAGTCTAGTCAACTCATCTGACTAGACTACATCACAGACTACTACAACAGATATAACAGGAGTCTAGTCTAGCTAACTCATCTGACTAGACTACATCACAGACTACTACAACAGATATAACAGGAGTCTAGTCTAGTCAACTCATCTGACTAGACTACATCACAGACTACTACAACAGATATAACAGGAGTCTAGTCTAGTCAACTCATCTGACTAGACTACATCACAGACTACCACAACAGATATAACAGGAGTCTAGTCTAGTCAACTCATCTGACTAGACTACATCACAGACTACTACAACAGATATAACAGGAGTCTAGTCTAGCCAACTCATCTGACTAGACTACATCACAGACTACTACAACAGATATAACAGGAGTCTAGTCTAGCTAACTCATCTGACTAGACTACATCACAGACTACCACAACAGATATAACAGGAGTCTAGTCTAGCTAACTCATCTGACTAGACTACATCACAGACTACCACAACAGATATAACAGGAGTCTAGTCTAGTCAACTCATCTGACTAGACTACATCACAGACTACTACAACAGATATAACAGGAGTCTAGTCTAGTCAACTCATCTGACTAGACTACATCACAGACTACTACAACAGATATAACAGGAGTCTAGTCTAGCTAACTCATCTGACTAGACTACATCACAGACTACCACAACAGATATAACAGGAGTCTAGTCTAGCTAACTCATCTGACTAGACTACATCACAGACTACCACAACAGATATAACAGGAGTCTAGTCTAGTCAACTCATCTGACTAGACTACATCACAGACTACTACAACAGATATAACAGGAGTCTAGTCTAGTCAACTCATCTGACTAGACTACATCACAGACTACTACAACAGATATAACAGGAGTCTAGTCTAGCTAACTCATCTGACTAGACTACATCACAGACTACTACAACAGATATAACAGGAGTCTAGTCTAGCTAACTCATCTGACTAGACTACATCACAGACTACTACAACAGATATAACAGGAGTCTAGTCTAGTCAACTCATCTGACTAGACTACATCACAGACTACTACAACAGATATAACAGGAGTCTAGTCTAGTCAACTCATCTGACTAGACTACATCACGGACTACTACAACAGATATAACAGGAGTCTAGTCTAGTCAACTCATCTGACTAGACTACATCACAGACTACTACAACAGATATAACAGGAGTCTAGTCTAGTCAACTCATCTGACTAGACTACATCACAGACTACCACAACAGATATAACAGGAGTCTAGTCTAGTCAACTCATCTGACTAGACTACATCACAGACTACTACAACAGATATAACAGGAGTCTAGTCTAGCCAACTCATCTGACTAGACTACATCACAGACTACTACAACAGATATAACAGGAGTCTAGTCTAGTCAACTCATCTGACTAGACTACATCACAGACTACCACAACAGATATAACATTACAGTGTCTGTAATCCACACTTGATCCACACGCAATGGACATATTTCATAATGCTATGTTCCATTTTCCTCAAGCCCTGTATGCAGGCAGGAGAAGACTGTATTAAGATGAACCTGAACAGCTAAGAACAAAGTGCTCCAGTGACACAGCTATAACATTATCAAATCAAATCAAAGTGTATTTGTCACGTGCGCCGAATAACAGGTGTAGACCTTACAGTGAAATGTTTACTTACAAGCCCTTAACCAACAATACAACAGGTGTAGACCTTACAGTGAAATGCTTACTAACAAGCCCTTAACCAACAATACAACAGGTGTATACCTTACAGTGAAATGTTTACTTACAAGCCCTTAACCAACAATACAACAGGTGTAGACCTTACAGTGAAATGCTTACTTACAAGCCCTAACCAACAATACAACAGGTGTAGACCTTACAGTGAAATGTTTACTTACAAGCCCTTACAGGTAGTATATAAAGGTGGTATACAGGTAGTATTTACAGGTGGTATATACAGGTGGTATACAGGTGGTATATACAGGTGGTATACAGGTAGTATATACAGGTGGTATACAGGTAGTATATACAGGTGGTATACAGGTAGTATATACAGGTGGTATATACAGGTGGTATACAGGTAGTATATACAGGTGGTATACAGGTAGTATATAAAGGTGGTATACAGGTAGTATATACAGGTGGTATACAGGTGGTATATAAAGGTGGTATACAGGTAGTATATACAGGTGGTATACAGGTAGTATATAAAGGTGGTATACAGGTAGTATATACAGGTGGTATACATGTAGTATATAAAGGTGGTATACAGGTAGTATATACAGGTGGTATATACAGGTGGTATACAGGTAGTATATACAGGTGGTATACAGGTAGTATATAAAGGTGGTATACAGGTAGTATATACAGGTGGTATACAGGTGGTATATAAAGGTGGTATACAGGTAGTATATACAGGTGGTATACAGGTAGTATATAAAGGTGGTATACAGGTAGTATATACAGGTGGTATACAGGTAGTATATACAGGTGGTATACAGGTTATATAAAGGTGGTATACAGGTAGTATATACAGGTGGTATACAGGTGGTATATAAAGGTGGTATACAGGTAGTATATACAGGTGGTATACAGGTAGTATATACAGGTGGTATACAGGTAGTATATACAGGTGGTATACAGGTAGTATATACAGGTAGTATATACAGGTGGTACCGGTGCAGTGTCAATGTGCGGTGGCACCAGTAAGTTGAGCTAATTTAGGTAATATGTACATGTAGGTATAGTTAAAGTGACTATGCATAGATGGTAAACAGAGAGTGGCAGCAGTGTAAAAGAGAGGATATGTAACCCCTATAGTCCAGGTACACACACATACACACACACACACACACACACACACACACACACACACACACACACACAGCTCTATAGATGTAAGCCCTATAGTTTACTAAGCTCCCATCTGGCAGACTCAGCTCTGTGTATATCTGACCTCTGCAGACTCAGCTCTGTGTATATCTGACCTCTGAACTAGCAGAGAGAGAGAGGGAGAGAATGGGCTGTGGCAGTGGTGTGTCTGTCACCTGGTCCCAGATCTGCTGTCTTGACAACTTCTATGGTTGCATTTGGCACGACGGCACAAACTGATCTGGGACCTGGCTAGTTTATCTGTCCCATTAATAATATTAGGTGTCAGAACTCAGAAGTAAAGTCACTGAGTACGGTTACATGAACACAATAATGTGATTATTGTGGATAGTCAGATTAGTATAATTAAAACGTTTACATGCTTTGCAAAAAATAATGATTTCCCTAATAATCCTGTTTACACAGACACACTCTGATAAATCCAGAAAATCACCAATCAAAACAAAAATTCTACCACAACGACCATGTTATTTTGGGGAAGCATATTAGATTGTGAGATCGGACATATAACGTTTGTACGTGAAAACTTATTCTAAGACGCTTACGTTTAGTTAGTCCAAACTCACTTCAATCTCTCTAAGGAGGCTGACTTGGCTGGTATTGGTATCTCTCTAAGAAGGAGGCTGACTCGGCTGGTACTGGTATCTCTCTAAGAAGGAGTCTGGCTCGGCTGGTACTGGTATCTCTCTAAGAAGGAGGCTCGCTCGGCTGGTACTGGTATCTCTCTAAGAAGGAGGCTGACTCGGCTGGTATTGGTATCTCTCTAAGAAGGAGGCTGGCTCGGCTGGTACTGGTATCTCTCTAAGAAGGAGGCTGACTCGGCTGGTATTGGTATCTCTCTAAGAAGGAGGCTGGCTCGGCTGGTACTGGTATCTCTCTAAGAAGGAGGCTGGCTCGGCTGGTACTGGTATCTCTCTAAGGAGGCTGGCTCGGCTGGTACTGGTATCTCTCTAAGGAGGCTGGCTCGGCTGGTACTGGGATCTCTCTAAGGAGGCTGGCTCGGCTGGTACTGGTATCTCTCTAAGAAGGAGGCTGGCTCGGCTGGTACTGGTATCTCTCTAAGGAGGCTGGCTCGGCTGGTACTGGTATCTCTCTAAGAAGGAGGCTGGCTCGGCTGGTACTGGTATCTCTCTAAGGAGGCTGGCTCGGCTGGTACTGGTATCTCTCTAAGAAGGAGGCTGGCTCGGCTGGTACTGGTATCTCTCTAAGGAGGCTGGCTCGGCTGGTACTGGTATCTCTCTAAGAAGGAGGCTGGCTCGGCTGGTACTGGTATCTCTCTAAGGAGGCTGGCTCGGCTGGTACTGGTATCTCTCTAAGGAGGCTGGCTCGGCTGGTACTGGGATCTCTCTAAGGAGGCTGGCTCGGCTGGTACTGGTATCTCTCTAAGAAGGAGGCTGGCTCGGCTGGTACTGGTATCTCTCTAAGGAGGCTGGCTCGGCTGGTACTGGTATCTCTCTAAGGAGGCTGGCTCGGCTGGTACTGGTATCTCTCTAAGAAGGAGGCTGGCTCGGCTGGTACTGGTATCTCTCTAAGGAGGCTGGCTCGGCTGGTACTGGTATCTCTCTAAGAAGGAGGCTGGCTCGGCTGGTACTGGTATCTCTCTAAGGAGGCTGGCTCGGCTGGTACTGGTATCTCTCTAAGAAGGAGGCTGGCTCGGCTGGTACTGGTATCTCTCTAAGGAGGCTGGCTCGGCTGGTACTGGTATCTCTCTAAGAAGGAGGCTGGCTCGGCTGGTACTGGTATCTCTCTAAGGAGGCTGGCTCGGCTGGTACTGGTATCTCTCTAAGGAGGCTGGCTCGGCTGGTACTGGGATCTCTCTAAGGAGGCTGGCTCGGCTGGTACTGGTATCTCTCTAAGAAGGAGGCTGGCTCGGCTGGTACTGGTATCTCTCTAAGGAGGCTGGCTCGGCTGGTACTGGTATCTCTCTAAGGAGGCTGGCTCGGCTGGTACTGGTATCTCTCTAAGAAGGAGGCTGGCTCGGCTGGTACTGGTATCTCTCTAAGGAGGCTGGCTCGGCTGGTACTGGTATCTCTCTAAGAAGGAGGCTGGCTCGGCTGGTACTGGTATCTCTCTAAGGAGGCTGGCTCGGCTGGTACTGGTATCTCTCTAAGAAGGAGGCTGGCTCGGCTGGTACTGGTATCTCTCTAAGGAGGCTGGCTCGGCTGGTACTGGTATCTCTCTAAGAAGGAGGCTGGCTCGGCTGGTACTGGTATCTCTCTAAGGAGGCTGGCTCGGCTGGTACTGGTATCTCTCTAAGGAGGCTGGCTCGGCTGGTACTGGGATCTCTCTAAGGAGGCTGGCTCGGCTGGTATTGGTACATACAGATCAAAAACACAGCTGGAACGCTGATCAAGCTGTTTACATGTCCTAATAATTAGATCAGCAGAGTTCCCCTGTGGTGTTACTGACCATATTTTAACTCCTGTGGTGGTGCTGACCATATTATAACTCCTGTGGTGGTACTGACCATATTATAATGCCTGTGGGGGTACTGACCATATTATAACGCCTGTGGTGGTGCTGACCATATTATAACCCCTGTGGTGGTACTGACCATATTATAACTCCTGTGTTGGTACTGGACATATTATAAGCCCTGTGGTGGTACTGACCATATTTTAACCCCTGTGGTGGTACTGACCATATTTTAACCCCTGTGGTGGTGCTGACCATATTATAATGCCTGTTGGGGTACTGACCATATTATAACTCCTGTGGTGGTGCTGACCATATTATAACCCCTGTGGTGGTACTGACCATATTATAACTCCTGTGTTGGTACTGGACATATTATAAGCCCTGTGGTGGTACTGACCATATTTTAACCCCTGTGGTGGTACTGACCATATTTTAACCCCTGTGGTGGTGCTGACCATGATTTAACCCCTGTGGTGGTACTGACCATATTATAACCAATGTGGTGGTACTGACCATATTATAACCCCTGTGGTGGTACTGACCATATTATAACCCATGTGGTGGTTCTGACCATATTATAACCCCTGTGGTGGTACTGACCATATTTTAACCCCTGTGGTGGTGCTGACCATGATTTAACCCCTGTGGTGGTACTGACCATATTATAACCCCTGTGGTGGTGCTGACCATATTATAACCCCTGTGTTGGTACTATTCATAACATATAACCCCTGTGTTAGTACTGACCATATTATAACCCTGTGTTGGTACTGGCCATAATATAACCCCTGTGGTGGTACTGACCATAATATAACCCCTGTGGTGGTACTGACCATAATATAACCCCTGTGGTGGTACTGACCATAATATAACACCTGTGGTGGTACTGACCATTGTATAACCCTGTGGTGGTACTGACCATATTATAGGGAACATGAATTACTACTACGAGGCATGCTCCTACCATACATGGTCCTACATTTACTCTGGGGAAGTACACTACATGACCAAAAGTATGTGGACACCTTCTCATTGAACATCTCATTCCAAAATCATGGGCATTAATATGGAGTTGGTCCCCCTTTCCTGCTACAACAGCCAACACTCTTCTTTGAAGGCTTTCCACTAGATGTTGGAACATTGCTGCGGGGACTTGCTTCCATTCAGCCACAAGAGCATTAGTGAGGTCGGGCACTGATGTTGGGCGGTTAGGCCTGGCTTGCAGTCTGCATTCCAATTCATGCCAAAGGTGTTCGATGGGGTTGAGGTCAGGGCTCTGTGCAGGCCAGTCAAGTTCTTCCACACTGATCTTAACCATTTCTTTATGGACCTCGCTTTGTGCACGGGAGCATTATCATGCTGGAACAGGAAAGGGCCTTCCACAAACTATTGCCCCAAAGTTGGAAGAACAGAATCGTCTAGAATGTCATTGTATGCTGTAGCATTAAAATTTCCCTTCACAAGTGCGTATGATATGAGTGAGGGAATTAATAATTTACTTAATATACAGTCTGGCTAAATGAACAGATAAGTGAATATTTGCATGGTTAAATTAACTGTACAGGTAAATGACAGGAAAAGATACTTTAATAGCTAAATGTGTGTATGATATCATTTGGGGTAATAATAGTAATTCCCTTAAAATACAGTCTTTAGTGCGCAGGGTTTAATTACAGATAAATGCACGTATTGCACATTCGATATACTAAAAGCAATGAAAAAAGATACAACTGACAGGAGTTGTATCGGGGACAGACAATTTTTACGCACTACGCACTTCAGCACTCAGTGGTCCCATTCTGGGAGCTTGTGTGGCCTACCACTTCCTGGCTGAGCCACTGTTGCTCCTAGACGTTTCCAATTCACAATAACAGCACTTACAGTTGACAGGGGCAGCTCTAGCAGGGTAGAAATTTGACGAACTGACTTGTTGGAAAGGTTGCATCCTATTACGGTGCCACGTTGAAAGTCACTGAGCTTTTCAGTAAGGCCGTTCTACTACCATTGTTTATCTATGGAGATTGCATGGCTGTGTGCTGGATTTTATACCCCTGTCAGCAACAGGTGTGGCTGAAATAGCTGAATCCACTCATTTGAAGGTGTCCACATACTTTGTATATATAGTGTAGATAAAGGGCTTCAGAGCCAAAATCCCAAACTATCCCTTTAAAAGTAGACCTGAGACCAGCATGTCGTTTCCTGCTCTCTTTGGTTTAGCGCTTTAGCATGCTAGAGTAAGCAGGAACATTTTATTTTCAAATTCCCATCAGGCAAATATTAGTGTAAAAGGGTATTAGTGTGAGAGGAGAGAAGAGTGCTTATTCCCTGTGGGCCCTGGTCAAAAGTAGTGCACTATATAGGGAATAGGAAGCCATTTAGGATGCATCTTCACGGTTTAGCTTCTAGAGGTCGACTCAAAGAGGATTTGAATAAGTGGCTGTGTCCCAAATGGCTCCCTATTCCCTATATAGATGCAACCCACGTCTAATCAGCGTTTCTGCTGCTTTAATATAATACCTGCTTATTTATACAAATTCATATTATTGTATTTTCTCTAAAACCTGTCTGAACTTGTCTGAAGTTTGGGCCCTCAAAGGTAGGTCACACAGGGTGCATCCCTGCTATTCTGTTGTGGTCAATGGTAGTGCACTAGATAGGGAATAGGGTGCCATTTCAGCTCCTCAGAGACCTCCGTTTTTATTAAGTCCCGCCCACAGTGCCCTAGTGAAAGGAAGCCACATGTGACAGTGCTGTGATTGACAGCTGACACGGCCTGACCTAGCGTGTGTGAACTAGTCTAACCCCCTGTCTGGTCTGGCAGACGCAGAATAGGAGTGATGGTCACTGGCTCAGCAGGTTAGTTACTGAATCGGTAGACGTTAGAATTCAAGGCTCAAGGCTCCACCAGTGATTAAGTTAAGCATCAAGCATAATAAAAGGCATGAATTTGAACCAACACCAATCCTAATACTACCAACCAGGACTAGAGAGAGAGACTGAGTCTTGCAGGTTGTAAAGATATGGAGGAAAAGGGCCAGAATTCCCCAAACTGAAAACGTTGAGACTTTGTCCCCCTTCAACTCATTTTCAATAATGCCATAGTCCCCTTAGTGAAATCAATGAGCACCATCAGGGTGTTGAAACAACACTGGTTGGTTTTGATTTGAAAATTGTGTCAAAATCAGCCTGACACATATTGTCTAAAACCTGCCTGACACATATTGTCTAAAACCTGCCTGACACATATTGTCTAAAAACAGCCTGACACATATTGTCTAAAACCTGCCTGACACATATTGTCTAAAAACAGCCTGACACAGCTGACACATATTGTCTAAAAGCAGCCTGACACATATTGTCTAAAAGCAGTCTGACACATATTGTCTAAAAGCAGCCTGACACATATTGTCTAAAACCTGCCTGACACATATTGTCTAAAAACAGCCTGACACATATTGTCTAAAAACAGCCTGACACATATTGTCTAAAACCTGCCTGACACATATTGTCTAAAAACAGCCTGACACATATTGTCTAAAACCTGCCTGACACATATTGTCTAAAAACAGCCTGACACATATTGTCTAAAACCTGCCTGACACATATTGTCTAAAAACAGCCTGACACAGCTGACACATATTGTCTAAAACCAGCCTGACACATATTGTCTAAAAGCAGCCTGACACATATTGTCTAAAACCAGCCTGACACATATTGTCTAAAAGCAGTCTGACACATATTGTCTAAAAGCAGTCTGACACATATTGTCTAAAAGCAGTCTGACACATATTGTCTAAAAGCAGCCTGACACATATTGTCTAAAAACAGCCTGACACATATTGTCTAAAACCTGCCTGACACATATTGTCTAAAAACAGCCTGACACAGCTGACACATATTGTCTAAAACCAGCCTGACACATATTGTCTAAAAGCAGCCTGACACATATTGTCTAAAAGCAGTCTGACACATATTGTCTAAAAGCAGTCTGACACATATTGTCTAAAAGCAGTCTGACACATATTGTCTAAAAGCAGTCTGACACATATTGTCTAAAAGCAGTCTGACACATATTGTCTAAAAGCAGTCTGACACATATTGTCTAAAAGCAGCCTGACACATATTGTCTAAAAGCAGCCTGACACATATTGTCTAAAAGCAGCCTGACACATATTGTCTAAAAGCAGCCTGACACATATTGTCTAAAAGCAGCCTGACACATATTGTCTAAAAGCAGTCTGACTTATTTCCAGGAGTCAGCCATACAGAGGATTCACTAGAAGTGCATCATCACTCCCCCTCAAGGGACCGCAGATGGCACCATATTCCTTATGTAGTGCACTAATGTTGAGCAGTGCCAATAGGCTCTGGTCAAAAGTAGTGCACTATATAGAGAATAGGGTGCCATGTGGGAAGCAGACACACTTTATTTACTAAGCACCAGTTTATTTCCACTTTGTTTATCAAGTGAGGCGAGACAAGAGCAGCCTTAGTAACTAATAAATACCTAGAGAGACACACACACCCTCCCGCCCATTTAACAAGCTAGTGCAAACAGACAGGCTGAGCAGCAGAGACATGTGTCCTAGGGAGATAATGCAATAAGCAGTGCAAATGCATGCATAGTCACACACACACAGAGGAAGTCACACACAAGTATGGACATGTACACACACAACGAACACAGACACACACACAGGAAGTCATATTTAAAGACAGCACATATGTGTGTGCCTCAATAATCCTGGAGAAGAAGATGAGAGAGGGAGAGGGAGAGAGAGGGAGAGGGAGAGGAAGAGGGAGAGCGAGGGAGAGGCAGAGGCAGAGGGGGGAGAAGGGAGAGAGAGAGAGAGAGAGAGAGGAATCATACTGCCAGAGGTCAGCTGACCATGTATACGCATGGAGCTCAGAGAGACACAGCCTGCGTCCCAAATGGCACCTTATTCCCTACATATGTATATAGTGTGCTACTGGTAACAAGAGCCCTGTGGGCCCTGGTCAAAAGTAGTGCACTATAAAGGGAATAGGATGCCATTTAGGATGCTGCTTCACGGTTTAGCTTCTAGAGGTCGACTCCAGCCCCACATCACAGAACCAGCCTGTATCTAGCCGCCCCAGCCCCACATCACAGAACCAGCCTGTATCTAGCCGGCCCCAGCCCCACATCACAGAACCAGCCTGTATCTAGCCGGCCCCAGCCCCACATCACAGAACCAGCCTGTATCTAGCCGGCCCCAGCCCCACATCACAGAACCAGCCTGTATCTAGCCGGCCCCAGCCCCACATCACAGAACCAGCCTGTATCCAGCCGGCCCCAGCCCCACATCACAGAACCAGCCTGTATCTAGCCGGCCCCAGCCCCACATCACAGAACCAGCCTGTATCTAGCCGGCCCCAGCCCCACATCACAGAACCAGCCTGTATCTAGCCGGCCCCAGCCCCACATCACAGAACCAGCCTGTATCTAGCCGGCCCCAGCCCCACATCACAGAACCAGCCTGTATCCAGCCGGCCCCAGCCCCACATCACAGAACCAGCCTGTATCCAGCCGGCCCCAGCCCCACATCACAGAACCAGCCTGTATCTAGCCGGCCCCAGCCCCACATCACAGAACCAGCCTGTATCCAGCCGGCCCCAGCCCCACATCACAGAACCAGCCTGTATCTAGCCGGCCCCAGCCCCACATCACAGAACCAGCCTGTATCTAGCCGGCCCCAGCCCCACATCACAGAACCAGCCTGTATCCAGCCGGCCCCAGCCCCACATCACAGAACCAGCCTGTATCTAGCCGGCCCCAGCCCCACATCACAGAACCAGCCTGTATCTAGCTGGCCCCAGCCCCACATCACAGAACCAGCCTGTATCTAGCCGGCCCCAGCCCCACATCACAGAACCAGCCTGTATCTAGCCGGCCCCAGCCCCACATCACAGAACCAGCCTGTATCTAGCCGGCCCCAGCCCCACATCACAGAACCAGCCTGTATCCAGCCCCAGCCCCACATCACAGAACCAGCCTGTATCTAGCCGGCCCCACATCACAGAACCAGCCTGTATCCAGCCGGCCCCAGCCCCACATCACAGAACCAGCCTGTATCTAGCCGGCCCCAGCCCCACATCACAGAACCAGCCTGTATCTAGCCGGCCCCAGCCCCACATCACAGAACCAGCCTGTATCTAGCCGGCCCCAGCCCCACATCACAGAACCAGCCTGTATCTAGCCGGCCCCACATCACAGAACCAGCCTGTATCTAGCCGGCCCCAGCCCCACATCACAGAACCAGCCTGTATCTAGCCGGCCCCAGCCCCACATCACAGAACCAGCCTGTATCTAGCCGGCCCCACATCACAGAACCAGCCTGTATCTAGCCGGCCCCAGCCCCACATCACAGAACCAGCCTGTATCTAGCCGGCCCCAGCCCCACATCACAGAACCAGCCTGTATCTAGCCGGCCCCACATCACAGAACCAGCCTGTATCCAGCCCCAGCCCCACATCACAGAACCAGCCTGTATCTAGCCCCAGCCCCACATCACAGAACCAGCCTGTATCTAGCCGGCCCCAGCCCCACATCACAGAACCAGCCTGTATCTAGCCGGCCCCAGCCCCACATCACAGAACCAGCCTGTATCTAGCCGGCCCCAGCCCCACATCACAGAACCAGCCTGTATCTAGCCGGCCCCAGCCCCACATCACAGAACCAGCCTGTATCTAGCCGGCCCCAGCCCCACATCACAGAACCAGCCTGTATCCAGCCGGCCCCTGCCCCACATCACAGAACCAGCCTGTATCCAGCCGGCCCCAGCCCCACATCACAGAACCAGCCTGTATCTAGCCGGCCCCAGCCCCACATCACAGAACCAGCCTGTATCCAGCCGGCCCCAGCCCCACATCACAGAACCAGCCTGTATCTAGCCGGCCCCAGCCCCACATCACAGAACCAGCCTGTATCTAGCCGGCCCCAGCCCCACATCACAGAACCAGCCTGTATCCAGCCGGCCCCAGCCCCACATCACAGAACCAGCCTGTATCTAGCCGGCCCCAGCCCCACATCACAGAACCAGCCTGTATCTAGCTGGCCCCAGCCCCACATCACAGAACCAGCCTGTATCTAGCCGGCCCCAGCCCCACATCACAGAACCAGCCTGTATCTAGCCGGCCCCAGCCCCACATCACAGAACCAGCCTGTATCTAGCCGGCCCCAGCCCCACATCACAGAACCAGCCTGTATCCAGCCCCAGCCCCACATCACAGAACCAGCCTGTATCTAGCCGGCCCCACATCACAGAACCAGCCTGTATCCAGCCGGCCCCAGCCCCACATCACAGAACCAGCCTGTATCTAGCCGGCCCCAGCCCCACATCACAGAACCAGCCTGTATCTAGCCGGCCCCAGCCCCACATCACAGAACCAGCCTGTATCTAGCCGGCCCCAGCCCCACATCACAGAACCAGCCTGTATCTAGCCGGCCCCACATCACAGAACCAGCCTGTATCTAGCCGGCCCCAGCCCCACATCACAGAACCAGCCTGTATCTAGCCGGCCCCAGCCCCACATCACAGAACCAGCCTGTATCTAGCCGGCCCCACATCACAGAACCAGCCTGTATCTAGCCGGCCCCAGCCCCACATCACAGAACCAGCCTGTATCTAGCCGGCCCCAGCCCCACATCACAGAACCAGCCTGTATCTAGCCGGCCCCACATCACAGAACCAGCCTGTATCCAGCCCCAGCCCCACATCACAGAACCAGCCTGTATCCAGCCCCAGCCCCACATCACAGAACCAGCCTGTATCTAGCCGGCCCCACATCACAGAACCAGCCTGTATCCAGCCGGCCCCAGCCCCACATCACAGAACCAGCCTGTATCTAGCCGGCCCCAGCCCCACATCACAGAACCAGCCTGTATCTAGCCGGCCCCAGCCCCACATCACAGAACCAGCCTGTATCTAGCCGGCCCCAGCCCCACATCACAGAACCAGCCTGTATCTAGCCGGCCCCACATCACAGAACCAGCCTGTATCTAGCCGGCCCCAGCCCCACATCACAGAACCAGCCTGTATCTAGCCGGCCCCAGCCCCACATCACAGAACCAGCCTGTATCTAGCCGGCCCCACATCACAGAACCAGCCTGTATCTAGCCGGCCCCAGCCCCACATCACAGAACCAGCCTGTATCTAGCCGGCCCCAGCCCCACATCACAGAACCAGCCTGTATCTAGCCGGCCCCACATCACAGAACCAGCCTGTATCCAGCCCCAGCCCCACATCACAGAACCAGCCTGTATCTAGCCCCAGCCCCACATCACAGAACCAGCCTGTATCTAGCCGGCCCCAGCCCCACATCACAGAACCAGCCTGTATCTAGCCGGCCCCAGCCCCACATCACAGAACCAGCCTGTATCTAGCCGGCCCCAGCCCCACATCACAGAACCAGCCTGTATCTAGCCGGCCCCAGCCCCACATCACAGAACCAGCCTGTATCTAGCCGGCCCCAGCCCCACATCACAGAACCAGCCTGTATCTAGCCGGCCCCAGCCCCACATCACAGAACCAGCCTGTATCTAGCCGGCCCCAGCCCCACATCACAGAACCAGCCTGTATCTAGCCGGCCCCAGCCCCACATCACAGAACCAGCCTGTATCTAGCCGGCCCCAGCCCCACATCACAGAACCAGCCTGTATCTAGCCGGCCCCAGCCCCACATCACAGAACCAGCCTGTATCTAGCCGGCCCCAGCCCCACATCACAGAACCAGCCTGTATCTAGCCAGCCCCAGCCCCACATCACAGAACCAGCCTGTATCCAGCCCTAGCCTTATGCTGTCCAGATAGCCACTCTCTCTGATGTCCAGCAGTATGGGTCAACAACTGCATGTGGAGCAGGAGGCTAGACAGGACACAGCACATCAAGGTTCTCTTGTACCATACACAGTCATCTCAATTAACCCAAAGCCTGAGGTGGAGGAGGCCTATTCTCAGCCATAGCGTGATGTTTAGGAAGACGGTACTCTGATTGTATGCAGCTCTTTGCTTTTCTCTGGAGGCACATGCCCTACAGCGATGGAGCACACACACACAGAGCAACTGGGGCTGAGAAACAGAAACACTTAAGTCACGACTCACTGAGATAGCAGGGCTAATGGGTTCACTACCACGACTCACTGAGATAGCAGGGCTAATGGGTTCACTACCACGACTCACTGAGATAGCAGGGCTAATGGGTTCACTACCACGACTCACTGAGATAGCAGGGCTAATGGGTTCACTACCACGACTCACTGAGATAGCAGGGCTAATGTGTTCACTACCACGACTCACTGAGATAGCAGGGCTAATGGGTTCACTACCACGACTCACTGAGATAGCAGGGCTAATGGGTTCACTACCACGACTCACTGAGATAGCAGGGCTAATGGGTTCACTACCACGACTCACTGAGATAGCAGGGCTAATGGGTTCACTACCACGACTCACTGAGATAGCAGGGTTAATGCAGGGCTATCTCAATTCTCCATGGACTCTCACTGAACAGTCTTAGCGAGTCGCTAACAGAGTCGCTCAATTCTCTATGGACTCTCACTGTAACGTCTTAATGAGTCACTAACAGGGTAGCTCAATTCTCCATGGACTGCCACTGTAACGTGTTAGCCAAGCGCTAACAGACGCAACAGCAACTCAAGGTGTCAGAGTGGGTGGTTCTAGTGGATATGCAATTGGTGTACAGTGCATAAGACCATATAGGATGAGCATATCTATGGTGATGCAGACATAACTGACATGGACACAACATCTGAGTATACTGGGATCTGATATTTATAATAGGAAACATCTGGGATCTGATATTTATAATAGGATACATCTGGGATCTGATATTTATAATAGGATACATCTGGGATCTGATATTTATAATAGGATACATCTGGGATCTGATATTTATAATAGGAAACATCTGGGATCTGATATTTATAATAGGATACATCTGGGATCTGATATTTATAATAGGATACATCTGGGATCTGATATTTATAATAGGAAACATCTGGGATCTGATATTTATAACAGGAAACATCTGGGATCTGATATTTATAATAGGAAACATCTGGGATCTGATATTTATAATAGGATACATCTGGGATCTGATATTTATAATAGGAAACATCTGGGATCTGATATTTATAATAGGAAACATCTGGGATGTGACATTTCAAGTAGGATACATATGGGAGAAGATACTGTTAAAGCTAGGGCCGGATTACCGAACTGGGGAATGCAGGGCTTGTACCCTGAGGTCCCCAATCTCCAGGGGCCCCCATAATTATTTCCTGCATATGAAATGTGTAGAAATGCAGGAAATAAGATTTAAAACTTAGCATCATGGCAAAAAGTGTAGAATTGCAGGAAATTAGCTAAAACTGCAAAATGTTATCTTAGCCAAACGTGTTGAAAAGTTAGATGATTTATCCCCCTTTCCCAAAAATATCCCCCAAAAATGAGGAGGTGGGGGGAGGAGGTCTTCACAGATCCACCTGTTCCATAAATACCAGAGACCCAATCCGGGAACCCAATTTGGTCCGGATCCAGAATGTCACGGGTCTGGGTCGGATCTAATAGTCACAGGTCTGGGGTATGTGTAATTTTAAAGAACTTGTCCGGAAGGGCCCGTACAGATCCAAACGCTACAGTAGAGAGAGAGACATGTTATCATTGATGATGCTGCTCCTAATTTTCCCATCATCTTTGTTCAATCATTCATGATTTATTTATAAGCTGACCTCAAGTGTGTGCGTGTGTGAGTGTGTGAGTGTGTGAGTGTGTGTGTGTGTGTGTGTGTGTGTGTGTGAGTGTGTGAGTGTGTGAGTGTGTGAGTGTGTGTGTGTGTGTGTGTGTGTGTGTGTGTGTGTGTGTGTGTGTGTGTGTGTGTGTGTGTGTGTGTGTGTGTGTGTGTGTGTGAGTGTGTGAGTGTGTGAGTGTGTGAGTGTGTGTGTGTGTGTGTGTGTGTGTGTGTGTGTGTGTGTGTGTGTGTGTGTGTGTGTGTGTGTGTGTGTGTGTGTGTGTGTGTGTGTGTGTGTGTGTGTGTGTGTGTGTGTGTGTGTGTGTGTGTGCAGTCAAGTGAGACAGCGAGAGAGAGCAAGCAGTGTTTGGCCCAATTGCAACTTTAAAACCGTAGGACACCATTTACCATTCATGAGATACTATGTCTCTGCTTTGCTTAGGTCAACAACTACCATATGATAAACAGGAGGGATTGATTTATTCATTAGACTCTCAGGGGTGTTTTGGTTATGCATCTCAAGGGAGAAATGGAGGCTTGGTATTATGGTCCTCAGTCTCCGGCTATGGCAAGACAGTGGTTAATGTCCCTTCAGCTGGCACTGCAGTCTATTGGGGGACAAATCACTTTCCATTTTTAGAATGATAATTTTTATTTGATGACAATATGGATAATAGACATCGTTACACTTGAGCACAGGCACTAATTAAGCGTGAGAGAGAGAGAGAGTGTGTCGAATCGTCTCAATATGACAGCCGAGGTGGTACTCAAATAGAAAGCTAGATGATTTAATTCACCCAGTTTCTCCAGTTAGCTATTCAAAATGTAAATATCTAACCCACTTTACCATTAACCATTAACCAGGAAGGTTTCTGTTTCACCTGTTTCTGGAGAGAGAGAGAGAGAGAGAGAGAGAGAGAGAGAGAGAGAGAGACAGAGAGAGACAGAGACAGAGACAGAGAGAGAGAGAGAGAGAGAGAGAGAGACAGAGAGAGAGAGAGAGAGAGAGAGAGAGAGAGTAAGAGAGAGAGAGAGAGGGAGAGAGAGAGAGAGAGAGAGAGTAAGAGAGAGAGAGAGAGAGTACAGGTATGGTACAGTGTACAGTGCATTTGGAAAATATTTAGACCCCTTGACTTTTTCCACATTTTGTTACGTTACAGCCTTATTCTAAAATGGATTAAAGCAAAAACAGGTTTTCTGAAATATTTAAAAATGTATTAAAAATGAAAAACTGAAATACCACATTTACATAAGCATTCAGACCCTTTACTCAGCACTTTGTTGAAGCACCATTGGCAATGATTACAGCCACAGGTCTTCTTGGGTATGATGCTACAAGCTTGGCACACCTGTATTTGGGGAGTTTCTCCCATTCTTCTCTGCCGATCCCCTCAAGCTTTGTCAGGTTGGATGAGGAGCGTTGCTGCACAGCTATCTTCAGGCCTCTCCAGAGATGTTCGATCAGGTTCAAGTCTGAGATCTGGCTGGGCAACTCAAGGACATTCAGAGACTTGTCCCGAAGCCACTGCTGCGTTGTCTTGGCTGTGTGCTCAGGGTCTTTGAACCTTCGCCCCAGTCTGAGGTCCTGAGCGCTCTGGGGCAGGTTTTCATCAAAGACATCTCTGTAATTTGCTCCGTTTATCTTTCCCTCGATCCTGACTAGTCTCCCAGTCCCTGCCGCTGAAAAACATCCCCACTTCATGATGCTGCCACCACCATGCTTAACCTTTAGGGATGGTACCGGGTTTCCTCCAGACGTGACGTTTGGCATTCAGGCCAAAGAGTTCAATTTTGGTTTCATCAGACCAGAGAATCTTGTTTCTCATGATCTGAGAGTCTTTAGGTGCCTTTTGGCAAACTCCAAGCGGGCTGTCATGTGACTTTTACTGAGGAGTGGCTCCCGTCTGGCCACTCTACCATGAAGGCCTGAATGGTGAAGTGCAGACATGGCTGTCCTTCTGGAAGATTCTCCCATCTCCACTCAGGAGCTCTGTCAGAGTGACCATTGGGTTCTTGGTCACCTCCCTGACCAAGGCCCTTCTACCCCAATTGCTTAGTTTGGCCAGGCTGCCAGATGTAGGAAGAGTCTTGGTGGTTCCAAACTTCTTCCATTTAAGAATGATGGAGACCACTGTGTTCTTGGGGACCTTCAATGCTGCAGAATATTTTTGGCACACTTCCCCAGATCTGTGCCTCAACATAATCCTGCCTCGGAGTTCTACAGACAATTCCTTCGACCTGCTCTGACATGCACTGTCAACTGTGGGACCTTCCAAATCATGTCCAATCAATTGAATTTACCCCAAGTGGACTCCAATCAAGCTGTAGAAACATATCAAGGATGATCAATGGAAACAGGATGCATCTGAGCTCAATATCGAGTCTCATAACAAAGGGTCTTAATACTTATGTAAATAGCTATTTCTGTTTTATATCTTTAAAACATTTGCAAATATTTTTTTTTAGAATAAGGCTGTAACGTAACAAAATGTGTAAAAAGGGAAGGGGTCTGAATACTTCCTGAATGCACCTTATACTGATGGACAGCCTTCATCTTGTGGTGAGTTGTTGACCAATGTTCAAAGAGTTTCAGGGTGGTAAGCAGTTATGTGAGAGAGAGAAACTAGCTTGTGAATCTGTATGGTGCTGTGCCAGCGTGTGTGTGTGTGCTTATGAATGAGTGTGTTTCTGTCTGCGTGTGTCTTTATGAATGAATGTGCAAGTGTGTGTGGTGCTGTGCGAGTGTGTGTGTATGTGTGTGGGGGGGGGGGGGGGGGGGTGCCAGTGTGTGTGTGTGTGTGTGTGTGTGTGTGTGTGTGTGCGTGTGTGGTAGCTGACTAGTCGCAGAGGAGGCAGTGGCTTCACCTGACAGAGCTAGGATCCTCTCTCTCCTTCCTGTCAGGAGTTAGTGGCTTCACCTGACAGATCTAGGATCCTCTCTCTCCTTCCTGTATGTCTGCATCACTGGTTTCTCTCCTCCCGTCATGCTAGCTTCCTTTTCATTTCTTTGAGGAGCAACTCTGAACACAAACTGACACACTCACGCACACGCACAGACCAACACATACACAGGGAAAGACTGGAATCCTGATATCATCTAAGATACTAGTTAAAACCTAACTAGGGAAAGACTGGAATCCTGATATCATCTAAGATACTAGTTAAAACCTAACTAGGGAAAGACTGGAATCCTGATATCATCTAAGATACTAGTTAAAACCTAACTAGGGAAAGACTGGAATCCTGATATCATCTAAGATACTAGTTAAAACCTAACTAGGGAAAGACTGGAATCCTGATATCCCAAAGACAACTCTGAACATTTTCCATCCCGTCAAATCACTGAGGTAATGCCTTGATCTAGGAAACGTAAGGTTAGGGTGTTGACTGATTAGCGTGGTAATGAACTCAGTTTAACTATTATCCTGAAGAACCCAGTGTAATTGTTCCACTCTGTTAGAGGTGAACAGGAGAACCATGAGTTTGTCCAAGCAGCAGTTTCAGAAGGGACAACCTCTCCTCTCTCTTCCACACAACGTCCAGATAGAGAGAGAGAGAGAGAGAGAGAGAGAGAGAGAGAGAGAGAGAGAGAGAGAGAGAGAGAGAGAGAGAGAGAGAGAGAGAGAGAGAGAGAGAGAGAGAGAGAGAGAGAGACAGAGAGAGAAGGGACAACCTCTCCTCTCTCTTCCACACAACGTCCAGATAGAAAATCATCCTCACTGAAGCTGAGAGTATAATACAAAGAGGTTCTTCTTTTTGGAGTTTTGACATGGAAACCTGATCCCATAGGAAGGAGAGATGGCTGTCTGTTAGAGAGAGACTCACGCCCACCTGCCCCCATATCCATCACCACCAACACACACACACACACACACACACACACACACACACCCATATCCACCACCACCAACACACACACACACACACACACACGACACACAACACCCACCTCTCTCAGAGGTGCATAATGTACCTGGGTTAGCCTGGTGTCTCTCAGAGGTGCATTATGTACCTGGGTTAGCCTGGTGTCTCTCAGAGGTGCATTATGTACCTGGGTTAGCCTGGTGTCTCTCAGAGGTGCATTATGTACCTGGGTTAGCCTGGTGTCTCTCAGAGGTGCATTATGTACCTGGGTTAGCCTGGTGTCTCTCAGAGGTGCATTATGTACCTGGGTTAGCCTGGTGTCTCAGAGTTCCATAATGTACCTGGGTTAGCCTGGTGTCTCAGAGTTCCATAATGTACCTGGGTTAGCCTGGTGTCTCAGAGTTCCATAATGTACCTGGGTTAGCCTGGTGTCTCTCAGAGTTCCATAATGTACCTGGGTTAGCCTGGTGTCTCAGAGTTCCATAATGTACCTGGGTTATCCTGGTGTCTCTCAGAGTTCCATAATGTACCTGGGTTAGCCTGGTGTCTCAGAGTTCCATAATGTACCTGGGTTATCCTGGTGTCTCTCAGAGTTCCATAATGTACCTGGGTTAGCCTGGTGTCTCAGAGTTCCATAATGTACCTGGGTTGGCCTGGTGTCTCAGAGTTCCATAATGTACCTGGGTTAGCCTGGTGTCTCAGAGTTCCATAATGTACCTGGGTTATCCTGGTGTCTCTCAGAGTTCCATAATGTACCTGGGTTATCCTGGTGTCTCTCAGAGTTCCATAATGTACCTGGGTTAGCCTGGTGTCTCAGAGTTCCATAATGTACCTGGGTTAGCCTGGTGTCTCAGAGTTCCATAATGTACCTGGGTTATCCTGGTGTCTCAGAGTTCCATAATGTACCTGGGTTAGTCTGGTGTCTCAGAGTTCCATAATGTACCTGGGTTGGCCTGGTGTCTCAGAGTTCCAGCCAAGGTCGTCCTTCATCTTCATCATAGTCACATTCTAAATAACAAACAATCTCAACAACAACCATCACTGGCTTCATACTTCTGGCAAATTGTTGATACGTGCTCAAATGTTGTGTCCCAAATGGCACCCTATTCCCTATGTAGTGCACTACTTTTGACCAGGACGATTCCTATGGGCCTGGTCCAAAGTAATGCACTACATAGGGAATAGGGTTCTATTTGGGATGCAAACAAGTATTTCAGGGCAGTAAGCGGCTCAGAGATGACTTTGCATACTGTTAAAGATCTCATCACATCTCACTGCAGGATAAGTACTCTGATTGCAGAACCATCATAATCCTATAATCATCATATTACCCCGTCCTCGGCTCACACAGCTCACTTCAAATCAAAGAGGACCAGAGAAAACCCAGTAATAAAGGTACACTCCACTGCTTCACCTGCAGTGCAGAGCCTGGTTCAGGCTGGTCCTCTGTGTATTACTCAGACTGGCTCAGGTCATTCAGTCTGTAGACATTAGCTACCGGTCAGACTGGCTCAGGTCTTTCAGTCTGTAGACATTAGCTACCGGTCAGACTGGCTCAGGTCATTCAGTCTGTAGACATTAGCTACCGGTCAGACTGGCTCAGGTCATTCAGTCTGTAGACATTAGCTACTGGTCAGACTGGCTCAGGTCATTCAGTCTGTAGACATTAGCTACCGGTCAGAAATTTGTTTTATTTCTATAGTAATCAGTATGACATAGAATGATGTTTTATTTCTATAGTGATCAGTATGACATAGAATGATGTTTTATTTCTATAGTGATCAGTATGGACATAGAATGATGTTTTATTTCTATAGTGATCAGTATGACATAGAATGATGTTTTATTTCTATAGTGATCAGTATGGATATAGAATTATGTTTTGTTTCTATAGTGATCAGTATGACATAGAATGATGTTTTATTTCTATAGTGATCAGTATGGACATAGAATGATGTTTTATTTCTATAGTGATCAGTATGGACATAGTATGATGTTTTATTTCTATAGTGATCAGTATGGACAGAATGATGTTTTATTTCTATAGTGATCAGTATGACATAGAATGATGTTTTATTTCTATAGTGATCAGTATGGACATAGAATGATGTTTTATTTCTATAGTGATCAGTATGGACATAGAATGATGTTTTATTTCTATAGTGATCAGTATGACATAGAATGATGTTTTATTTCTATAGTGATCAGTATGACATAGAATGATGTTTTATTTCTATAGTGATCAGTATGGACATAGAATGATGTTTTATTTCTATAGTGATCAGTATGGACATAGAATGATGTTTTATTTCTATAGTGATCAGTATGGACATAGAATGATGTTTTATTTCTATAGTGATCAGTATGGACAGAATGATGTTTTATTTCTATAGTGATCAGTATGACATAGAATGATGTTTTATTTCTATAGTGATCCACATGTTTATCATGATGAGTGAATAATGACCTGTGATGCCACCATCTCACTATTCAGTTCATATAACTGTTTATATTTAGTTTAACTAACTATTTATATTCAGTTTAACTAAATCGTAAATCACTGTTTATATTCAGTTCAAATAACTCATAAATCACATTGGTATTTATATTCTGATTGCTAGATGTCCTCGCGTCCCTAAATAATGTGTTATAAACAACTAATGAATCAACGTGATGAAGACCCTATGGGCCATTGTCAAAAGTAGTGCTGTGACGGTGAGAGGAGGGTGAGCAAAAATAAAACCCAAAAAGAAGGAAGTTGACTGATATATTTCATATCTGAGACGCAGCTCATGAACAGTAATCCACACCACACCACAGGGAGGGGAACATCTAAAGGGTGTGGAATCATGTGAGTGGAAGCCGGTGTGTGCGTGTGGAATCAGGTGTGGGCACATTAGCGCGGCTGCCATCATACTCATGCCGGTGGTTAGTATACCTGCGAGCCGGAACGTCAGGGACGGAGGGTCACCATCAAGGTCAGAGGCACAGGCGTTACAGTACCTCCACCCCCACCCCCCACCCCAAAGGCACAGCTCCCATTCGTCGGTGCCTCTGAGGTTGAGGAGCGGGCCGGTTGGAGCGGCGCGCGTGGAGACGGATCACAGATGTCCACCACCCAGACCCAGATTTTGACCTTGTCAATCCAGCAACCTTTCGGTTATGGGCCCAACACTCTAACCACTCGGCTACCTGCCACCCCAAAGGTTAACAAGGTTATTGTCAATGTTGTTACCGTGGCTTTGTATGTGTTCTCTACGGCTCCAGACCGGACATTCCAAGGTTTTAAATGGAATTGACCCCCAACCCTGCTATACACTGCACCGCCTCCATCTCCCTCAGTAAACACATGGTGTAGTGTATTGGATTATTCTGTCCTATTTGATGGAACATTCTAGCATTAGATGACATTTTAAAATGGTTCCCCTCTCTACTCCTATATTTCCTCTCATGTGTTTTAAGAAAGGGGAAACCAAGCAGACCTGTTTCACTGCCTCCAGCGAGACAAGCCCTGAATGAAACTTCCATGTATAGTCTGTATGAGACATGTTGGCACTCGCTCCAGCCGTGAATAAGACCCGGGTCTAGCAGCAGTACAGCCGTGAGTAAGACGCGGGTCTAGCAGCAGTCCAGCCGTGAATAAGACCCGGGTCTAGCAGCAGTCCAGCCGTGAATAAGACCTGAGTCTAGCAGCAGTCCAGCCGTGAATAAGACCCGGGTCTAGCAGCAGTCCATCCGTGAATAAGACCCGGGTCTAGCAGCAGTCCAGCCGTGAATAAGACCCGGGTCTAGCAGCAGTTCAGCCGTGAATAAGACCCGGGTCTAGCAGCAGTTCAGCCGTGAATAAGACCCGGGTCTAGCAGCAGTACAGCCGTGAATAAGACCCGGGTCTAGCAGCAGTCCAGCCGTGAATAAGACCCGAGTCTAGCAGCAGTCCAGCCGTGAATAAGACCTGAGTCTAGCAGCAGTCCAGCCGTGAATAAGACCTGAGTCTAGCAGCAGTTCAGCCGTGAATAAGACCCGGGTCTAGCAGCAGTTCAGCCGTGAATAAGACCCGGGTCTAGCAGCAGTCCATCCGTGAATAAGACCCGAGTCTAGCAGCAGTCCAGCCGTGAATAAGACCCGGGTCTAGCAGCAGTTCAGCCGTGAATAAGACCCGGGTCTAGCAGCAGTTCAGCCGTGAATAAGACCCGGGTCTAGCAGCAGTCCAGTCGTGAATAAGACCTGAGTCTAGCAGCAGTCCAGCCGTGAATAAGACCCGAGTCTAGCAGCAGTCCAGCCGTGAATAAGACCTGAGTCTAGCAGCAGTCCAGCCGTGAATAAGACCTGAGTCTAGCAGCAGTTCAGCCGTGAATAAGACCCGGGTCTAGCAGCAGTTCAGCCGTGAATAAGACCCGGGTATAGCAGCAGTCCATCCGTGAATAAGACCCGAGTCTAGCAGCAGTCCAGCCGTGAATAAGACCCGGGTCTAGCAGCAGTTCAGCCGTGAATAAGACCCGGGTCTAGCAGCAGTTCAGCCGTGAATAAGACCCGGGTCTAGCAGCAGTACAGCCGTGAATAAGACCCGGGTCTAGCAGCAGTCCAGCCGTGAATAAGACCCGAGTCTAGCAGCAGTCCAGCCGTGAATAAGACCCGGGTCTAGCAGCAGTCCAGTCGTGAATAAGACCCGAGTCTAGCAGCAGTCCAGCCGTGAATAAGACCTGAGTCTAGCAGCAGTCCAGCCGTGAATAAGACCTGAGTCTAGCAGCAGTTCAGCCGTGAATAAGACCCGGGTCTAGCAGCAGTTCAGCCGTGAATAAGACCCGGGTCTAGCAGCAGTCCATCCGTGAATAAGACCCGAGTCTAGCAGCAGTCCAGCCGTGAATAAGACCCGGGTCTAGCAGCAGTTCAGCCGTGAATAAGACCCGGGTCTAGCAGCAGTTCAGCCGTGAATAAGACCCGGGTCTAGCAGCAGTACAGCCGTGAATAAGACCCGGGTCTAGCAGCAGTCCAGCCGTGAATAAGACCCGAGTCTAGCAGCAGTCCAGCCGTGAATAAGACCCGGGTCTAGCAGCAGTCCAGTCGTGAATAAGACCTGAGTCTAGCAGCAGTCCAGCCGTGAATAAGACCTGAGTCTAGCAGCAGTCCAGCCGTGAATAAGACCTGAGTCTAGCAGCAGTCCAGCCGTGAATAAGACCTGAGTCTAGCAGCAGTTCAGCCGTGAATAAGACCCGGGTCTAGCAGCAGTTCAGCCGTGAATAAGACCCGGGTCTAGCAGCAGTACAGCCGTGAATAAGACCTGAGTCTAGCAGCAGTTCTGACTGAATGAACAAAACAAACAGCTATTTTCTTTTCTTTTTCCAAAAGCAAACCATTCAAACACCTGACTTGGACAACCAATGTTTTCATCAGAGTAGGAGTGGAATTCTGTTGTTCCTCTTGGTATTGCTGGGGTAGGTGTCTCTATGACCTGAAAGGAGTTGTCGGCTGGTACTCACTGTCACAACTGGAGAAAATGAAACATCAAATACCAACCAGCTCTTTTTCAACCCCTAAAGGGTTTCCTACAACTTCTCAGCAAATATGGTTTCTTGTTCTTGTTATATTTTGTTACTATAGTTACAAACTGCAACTAACAAAGCTACATACTGTTAATTTACAACGTTGTGGGTGGACACATTTCAAAGACATCTAGCAGAGAAACTTTTGTTTTTAATTGTTGAGCCAGTGAGATAAAAGTCTTGACTATAAGGCGTGGTAAACAAGAAGGTAATAATTGAGTATTTCAGAAGTTTGTCTCAGACAGAGGATGAATCAGTTTGAAAGGGAAAAGATTGAGAGATAAAACAACATCCTGTTTGAAAGTGAAAAGATAGAGAGATATAACAACATCCTGTTTGAAAGGTAAAAGATAGAGATAAAACAACATCCTGTTTGAAAGGTAAAAGATAGAGAGATATAACAACATCCTGTTTGAAAGTGAAAAGATAGAGAGATAAAACAACATCCTGTTTGAAAGGTAAAAGATTGAGAGATAAAACAACATCCTGTTTGAAAGGTAAAAGATTGAGAGATATAACAACATCCTGTTTGAAAGGTAAAAGATAGAGAGATATAACAACATCCTGTTTGAAATGTCCTATTCATCTTTTCTTCCTTCATACAACAATAATGAAATGTCCTTCAGCCAAGAGGCAAATAAATACATCATTTATGTTAGGGTTTTCCCTTAGTGATAGTTCCATTGATATTTAATAACGTACCAAAATCAGCTATGTACACAATACAATACATATTCATTTATAATAATCCAATGCTTACATTTGTCATATCATGTACAAGCGTGTATTAGAAATGAGTTTTGTTGCATATCCCCTTGAGACAGTGGGGTCAGAGCCAGGGATCAGCCATTAATGACGGAAACCACGGAGCCATTAGGGTTAAGTGCCTTGCTCAAGGGCACATCAACAGATTTTTCACCTAGTCAGCTTGGGGATTCAAACGAGCGACCTTTCGGTTACTAGGCCAACGCTCTAAACAGCTAGGCTACCTGCCACCTTCATGTATCCTTCATATATCTAACTGCACTGAAATGCTTTATTTTATGCTGTCACAGACAGTACCCCACCTGACTTCAAATGCTGTCTATTAGAATAACCTGCAGAGATTTCATCCACATCAAACAGAGTTCCCTGTGAGTTTGAACAGGACAACTAGAGAAGTCTGCAGGTTGTAAACTAATCAATGCTACACAATAGGACCTGGCCACAGGTGTCCTCTTTAATCACATGGTTGAGTGAATGAGAGGAGAGGAGAGGAGAGGAGAGGAGAGGAGAGGAGAGGAGAGGAGAGGAGAGGAGAGGAGAGGAGAGGAGAGGAGAGGAGAGGAGAGGAGAGGAGAGGAGAGGCCTTAGGGGTAGTAAGACCTAATGTCAGACACTGTTTCACACAGTGGCATTCTGAGGAGAAATAAAAACATCCACATGACATCATTTTACCTTATGACATCATTCTGACAGAGAATAAACTAGGAGAGTCTCATTCACAAGTTATATCACATACAGAACAGCATAAAACCAACATCAAATAGCAGCAGGTATCATTTGCAGCACCAGATATCACTTAAAGTACAGTTAGCGTTATAATTTAGTAATAAATAGTAGCAGATGGAATTTTGTAAAGTATATATATTTTCAGAGTTTTTGAATGAACTAGTACAACAAATATACATGAAATAAAGGTACTATCTGGGTCTCAGGATGTCATGAAACTGTGTCAGCCGGTGATTGTCAAGCAAATAACTGCTGGTCTCACGGTAATTAACAGTTAATTAACATCAAACACGTTTAGTATCTTCTGGCTTCTATACATAGTCTACAATCCACTGATGCAGAACATCTACATTTAAAAAGTCTAATCAATCCATGTAATATAGACTACAACATCACAATAAATCCATGTAATATAGACTACAACATCACAATAAATCCATGTAATATAGACTACAACATCACAATAAATCCATGTAATATAGACTACAACATCACAATAAATCCATGTAAAATAGACTACAACATCACAATAAATCCACGTAATATAGACTACAACATCACAATAAATCCATGTAATATAGACTACACCATCACAATAAATCCACGTAATATAGACTACACCATCACAATAAATCCATGTAATATAGACTATAACATCACAATAAATCCATGTAATATAGACTACAACATCACAATAAATCCATGTAATATAGACTACACCATCACAATAAATCCATGTAATATAGACTACAACATCACAATAAATCCACGTAATATAGACTACACCATCACAATAAATCCATGTAATATAGACTACACCATCACAATAAATCCATGTAATATAGACTATAACATCACAATAAATCCATGTAATATAGACTACAACATCACAATAAATCCATGTAATATAGACTACACCATCACAATAAATCCATGTAATATAGACTACACCATCACAATAAATCCATGTAATATAGACTACACCATCACAATAAATCCATGTAATATAGACTACACCATCACAATAAATCCATGTAATATAGACTACACCATCACAATAAATCCATGTAATATAGACTACAACATCACAATAAATCCATGTAATATAGACTACAACATCACAATAAATCCATGCAATATAGACTACAACGTCACAATAAATCCATGTAATATAGACTACACCATCACAATATATCCATATAATATAGCCTACACCATCACAATAAATCCATGTAATATAGACTACAACATCACAATAAATCCATGTAATATAGGCTACAACATCACAATAAATCCATGTAATATAGACTACAACATCACAATAAATCCATGTAATATAGACTACACCATCACAATAAATCCATGTAATATAGACTACACCATCACAATAAATCCATGTAATATAGACTACACCATCACAATAAATCCATGTAATATAGACTACACCATCACAATAAATCCATGTAATATAGACTACACCATCACAATAAATCCATGTAATATAGACTACACCATCACAATAAATCCATGTAATATAGACTACACCATCACAATAAATCCATGTAATATAGACTACAACATCACAATAAATCCATGTAATATAGACTACAACATCACAATAAGTCCATGTAATATAGACTACAACATCACAATAAATCCATGTAATATAGACTACAACATCACAATAAATCCATGTAATATAGACTACAACATCACAATAAATCCATGTAATATAGACTACAACATCACAATAAATCCATGTAATATAGACTACAACGTCACAATAAATCCATGTAATATAGACTACACCATCACAATATATCCATATAATATAGCCTACACCATCACAATAAATCCATGTAATATAGACTACAACATCACAATAAATCCATGTAATATAGACTACACCATCACAATATATCCATATAACTCAGGCCATTTAAAGGGGCAACCCACTGGTCCTGGAAATGACCATGGTGGGGCATAAGGCTCAGGCCATGGAGCGGGGCATATAACCGGGCCAGGACTGGGCACCGGTGTGGCAGGCGACTCCGGCCATGTAAAGGGGCAACCCACCGGTCCTGGAAATAATAATGGTGGGGCAAAAAGTTCAGGCCATGGAGCGGGGCAAATAACCGGGCCAGGACTGAGCACCGGTGTGGCAGGCGACTCCGGCCTTTCAATCATCACGGGAGGCTCCGGACTGTCGAGCGTCACGGGAGGCTCCGGGCTGTCGAGCGTCACGGGAGGCTCCGGGCTGTCGAGCGTCACGGGAGGCTCCGGGCTGTCGACCATCACGGGAGGTTCCGGGCTGTCGACCATCACGGGAGGCTCCGGGCTGTCGACCATCACGAGAGGCTCCGGGCTGTCGACCATCACGGGAGGCTCCGGGCTGTCGAGGCGCACCGACGGTCTGGTGCGTGGAGCCGGCACTGGAGGTACCTGGCTGGGCACACGCACTGGAGGTCGAGTGCGGGGAGTCGGCACGGGGCGTACCGGACTGGAGAGGCGCACTGGAGGCCTGGTGCGTGGAGCCGGCACTGGAGGAACCTGGCTGGGCACACGCACTGGAGGTCGAGTGCGGGGAGTCGGCACGGGACGTACCGGACTAGAGACGCGCACTGGAAGCCTGGTGCGTGGAGTCGGCACTGGTGGCACTGGACTAATAACACGCACCTCAGGGCGAGTGCGGGGAGCAGGCACAGGACGTACCTGACTGGAGACGCGCACTGGAAGCCTGGTGCGTGGAGTCGGCACTGATGGCACCGAACTGATGACACGCACCTCAGGGCGAGTGCGGGGAGAAGGCACAGGACGTATCGGACTGGAGAGGCGCACTGGAGTGTAGCAGACAGCCGAACCCAGACTGGGCACCGGTGGAGCAGACTGTTCTGGCACTGGAGTGTAGCAGACGGCCGGACCCAGACTGGGCACCGGTGGAGCGAACTGCTCTGGCACTGGAGTGTAGCAGACGGCCGGACCCGGACTGGGCACCGTTGGAGCGAACTGTTCTGGCATTGGAGTAGAGCAGATGGCCGGACCCCGACTGGGCACCGGTAAAGCGGACTGCTCTTTCACGGGAGTGGAGTAGGCGACTGGACACGGATTATTCCATTCCGACATTTCCTTTCTACCTCTTCCGCGATCTCCCACATCTCCTCCAGAACGTCTCCAAAATGGCTCTCCAAATATTCCTCCTCTTCAACACTTTGCGCCCCCCATTTATATTTTGGGCACAGTGTATCCCACATGGAGAGTGGTACTGGCGCGTCCTCCTCGTTGCCAGACCATCCCCATAGCCCCCCCCCGAAATTTTCCTGGGGTTGACTACGGGCTCCTTTACCTCGATACCGCCGCTGTCTTCCTTTCTTCTCCTTTGCTCCAGTTTTACGCTGCTTGGTCGGGTGTGTAGAGAGACCAAGGGGCAGCGTAGCGATAGTTCGACATGTTTATTGAACTAAATGACGAACTATCCAAAATAACAAATATAATATAATTATGAACACACGTAGCACGAACACGGGACATACAACAACATAACATTAACAATGAACCACGCCAAGGGAGTGGAACATAGACAATTAAGTAAGATCCCTAATTAGAGGTAATGCCTAGCAGCTGCCTCTAATTAGGGATCCCACACACACCACACAGACGTAGAAATAATAGATCTGCCAGACTCTGACCATAGAAATATAGAGAAGCAAAGCTTCTCTATGGCCAGAGCCTGACAACAACATCACAATAAATCCATGTAATATAGACTACACCATCACAATAAATACATTATTTATTTTAGGGAGGACTAAGGAAACATTCTGACATGAAGAAAATGTAGACTGTTTCAGAAGAACATAATAGCATATTCTGAATCATCCTTATGTTAGGTCCTCATGTGGCTGTGGACTACATATTCTGAATCATCCTTATGTTAGGTCCTGATGTGGCTGTGGACTACATATTCTGAATCATCCTTATGTTAGGTCCTGATCTGGCTGTGGACTACATATTCTGAATCATCCTTATGTTAGGTCCTGATGTGGCTGTGGACTACATATTCTGAATCATCCTTATGTTAGGTCCTGTTGTGGCTGTGGACTACATATTCTGAATCATCCTAATGTTAGGTCCTTATGTGGCTGTGGACTACATATTCTGAATCATCCTTATGTTAGGTCCTGATGTGGCTGTGGACTACATATTCTGAATCATCCTTATGTTAGGTCCTGATGTGGCTGTGGACTACATATTCTGAATCGTCCTTATGTTAGGTCCTGATGTGGCTGTGGACTACATATTCTGAATCATCCTTATGTTAGGTCCTGATGTGGCTGTGCCATATGGCTGTGGGATACACTAGTTATTTTAACAGACAAGATTTGCTTCGAATTCCCTTGGCATTATTTCATATTATTTTATAGTATGAAGAATACAATTTAAAATAGCTGAATAAAACAGAAAGGATATTTTCTCCAAAACGATGAGGGAGTGAAACAGGAACTAAAAGCTTCATTTAGAGTTATTTATGCATATAAGGCTGCATGATGCGACTCTAATGATGATTTGAATAAAGTCTCATGAAAGGCATGAGCTCTGTTCTGTTTCTTCCGCTGGCTGAACACACTTCATCAGTCTCTAAGATGAGTAGGCCTAACGAACAGCAAAACCACTAGTCTATGTTAGTCTATGTTAGTCTATGTTAGTCTATGTTACTCTTACCATCCCCCATAGTACAAAAGGTGACCTATTCCATTTTTTGCGAGAAATAAATATTCCAAACATACTCTGGGTCAGTTGTGGGATGCGATAGATCCCAAATTAATACAACCAGTACCAGTAAGTGGGTAGTGTCTGGGAACATAGGGTTTCATATTTGGACCAGTAAGTGGGTAGTGTCTGGGAACATAGGGTTTCATATTTGGACCAGTAAGTGGGTAGTGTCTGGGAACATAGGGTTTCATATTTGGACCAGTAAGTGTGTAGTGTCTGGGAACATAGGGTTTCATATTTGGACCAGTAAGTGGGTAGTGTCTGGGAACATAGGGTTTCATATTTGGACCAGTAAGTGGGTAGTGTCTGGGAACATAGGGTTTCATATTTGGACCAGTAAGTGGGTACTGTCTGGGAACATATGGTTTCATATTTGGACCAGTAAGTGGGTAGTGTCTGGGAACATAGGGTTTCATATTTGGACCAGTTTCCCCACATCCTTTGAAGAGGGATAAAGGTGGATTCACATTGTCTGGATAATGTACAGTACAGCTTAGCAACTATTCCTTTGATAGATAAAGATGTGGATATTCATTCTTCAACTTCTGACAACTGAAATCTCAGCTTTCTTTCTTTGATAAATATAAAGATAGCATTTTACATTTAAAGATACAAATAACAAGTGTTTCTAAATCCATTTGATTCATTGTCCAGTTAGAACATGATGTTTCTAAATCCATTTGAGTCAGTGTCCAGTTAGAACATGATGTTTCTAAATCCATTTGAGTCAGTGTCCAGTTAGAACATGATGTTTCTAAATCCATTTGAGTCAGTGTCCAGTTAGAACATGATGTTTCTAAATCCATTTGAGTCAGTGTCCAGTTAGAATATGATAATTCTAAATTCATTTGATTCAGTGTCGTTAGAGCAAGATGCCAGACTTTCTTGGCAACATATCAACAGTAGTTAGACTGAGGGAAAGGCTGGGTGTTATACATGATCATATCTGATGGTGTTATACATGACCATATCTGATGGTGTTATACATTATCATATCTGATGGTGTTATACATGATCATATCTGATGGCGTTATACATTATCATATCTGATGGCGTTATACATGATAATATCTGATGGTGTTATACATGATCATATCTGATGGTGTTATACATGATCATATCTGATGGTGTTATACATGATCATATTTGATGGTGTTATACATGATCATATCTGATGGTGTTATACATGATCATATCTGATGGTGTTGTGTTATACATGATCATATCTGATGGTGTTATACATGATCATATCTGATGGTGTTGTGTTATACATGATCATATCTGATGGCGTTATACATTATCATATCTGATGGCGTTATACATGATAATATCTGATTGTGTTAAACATGATCATATCTGATGGTGTTATACATGATCATATCTGATGGCGTTATACATGATCATATCTGATGGCGTTATACATGGTCATATCTGATGGCGTTATACATTATCATATCTGATGGCGTTATACATGATAATATATGATGGTGTTATACATGATCATATCTGATGGCGTTATACATGGTCATATCTGATGGCGTTATACATGATCATATCTGATGGCGTTATACATGATAATATCTGATGGTGTTATACATGATCATATCTGATGGCATTATACATGATCATATCTGATGGTGTTATACATAATCATATCTGATGGTGTTATACATGATCATATCTGATGGTGTTATACATGATCATATCTGATGGCGTTATACATGATCATATCTGATGGCATTATACATGATCATATCTGATGGTGTTATACATAATCATATCTGATGGTGTTATACATGATCATATCTGATGGTGTTATACATGATCATATCTGATGGCGTTATACATGATCATATCTGATGGCATTATACATGATCATATCTGATGGTGTTATACATGATCATACCTGATGGTGTTATACATGATCATATCTGATGGTGTTATACATGATCATATCTGATGGTGTTATACATGATCATATCTGATGGTGTTATACATGATCATATCTGATGGTGTTGTACATGATCATATCTGATGGTGTTATACATGATCATATCTGATGGCGTTATACATGATCATATCTGATGGTGTTATACATGATCATATCTGATGGCGTTATACATGATCATATCTGATCGTGTTATACATGATCATATCTGATGGCGTTATACATGATAATATCTGATGGTGTTATACATGATCATATCTGATGGCGTTATACATGATCATATCTGATGGTGTTATACATAATCATATCTGATGGTGTTATACATGATCATATCTGATGGTGTTATACATGATCATATCTGATGGCGTTATACATGATCATATCTGATGGCATTATACATGATCATATCTGATGGTGTTATACATAATCATATCTGATGGTGTTATACATGATCATATCTGATGGTGTTATACATGATCATATCTGATGGCGTTATACATGATCATATCTGATGGCATTATACATGATCATATCTGATGGTGTTATACATGATCATATCTGATGGTGTTATACATGATCATATCTGATGGTGTTATACATGATCATATCTGATGGTGTTATACATGATCATATCTGATGGTGTTATACATGATCATATCTGATGGTGTTGTACATGATCATATCTGATGGTGTTATACATGATCATATCTGATGGCGTTATACATGATCATATCTGATGGTGTTATACATGATCATATCTGATGGCGTTATACATGATCATATCTGATCGTGTTATACATGATCATATCTGATGGCGTTATACATGATCATATCTGATGGTGTTATACATTATCATATCTGACCCCCTGGAGGCCAACTATTGTCATCCATCTGAAACATTGTGATTATGAGAGAAAATGCATTGTTGACTGAAGTTGTAAGTCACAAAGAATATAACCTCAGGCGAGAGTGACAGACTGCAGAGTGCAGAGTCAGTGTTACAGTCGATAGGTCTGCTCTGCTCTATCCGTGGCGGATCGAGAGTGGTGCTATGTATAGTGTAGAGAATCATTGTACTATGTATAGTGTAGAGAATCATTGTACTATGTATAGTGTAGAGAATCATTGTACTATGTATAGTGTAGAGAATCATTGTACTATGTATAGTGTAGAGAATCATTGTACTATGTATAGTGTAGAGAATCATTGTACTATGTATAGTGTAGAGAATCATTGTACCATGTATAGTGTAGAGAATCATTGTACCATGTATAGTGTAGAGAATCATTGTACTATGTATAGTGTAGAGAATCATTGTACCATGTATAGTGTAGAGAATCATTGTACCATGTATAGTGTAGAGAATCATTGTACTATGTATAGTGTAGAGAATCATTGTACTATGTATAGTGTAGAGAATCATTGTACTATGTATAGTGTAGAGAATCATTGTACTATGTATAGTGTAGAGAATCATTGTACTATGTATAGTTTAGAGCATCATTGTACCATGTATAGTGTAGAGAATCATTGTACCATGTATAGTGTAGAGAATCATTGTACTATGTATAGTGTAGAGAATCATTGTACCATGTATAGTGTAGAGAATCATTGTACTATGTATAGTGTAGAGAATCATTGTACTATGTATAGTGTAGAGAATCATTGTACTATGTATAGTGTAGAGAATCATTGTACTATGTATAGTGTAGAGAATCATTGTACTATGTATAGTGTAGAGAATCATTGTACTATGTATAGTGTAGAGAATCATTGTACCATGTATAGTGTAGAGAATCATTGTACCATGTATAGTGTAGAGAATCATTGTACTATGTATAGTGTAGAGAATCATTGTACTATGTATAGTGTAGAGAATCATTGTACTATGATTAGTGTAGAGAATCATTGTACCATGTATAGTGTAGAGAATCATTGTACTATGTATAGTGTAGAGAATCATTGTACCATGTATAGTGTAGAGAATCATTGTACCATGTATAGTGTAGAGAATCATTGTACTATGTATAGTGTAGAGAATCATTGTACCATGTATAGTGTAGAGAATCATTGTACTATGTATAGTGTAGAGAATCATTGTACTATGTATAGTGTAGAGAATCATTGTACTATGTATAGTGTAGAGAATCATTGTACTATGTATAGTGTAGAGAATCATTGTACTATGTATAGTGTAGAGAATCATTGTACTATGTATAGTGTAGAGAATCATTGTACTATGTATAGTGTAGAGAATCATTGTACTATGTATAGTGTAGAGAATCATTGTACTATGTATAGTGTAGAGAATCATTGTACTATGTATAGTGTAGAGAATCATTGTACTATGTATAGTGTAGAGAATCATTGTACCATGTATAGTGTAGAGAATCATTGTACCATGTATAGTGTAGAGAATCATTGTACCATGTATAGTGTAGAGAATCATTGTACCATGTATAGTGTAGAGAATCATTGTACTATGTATAGTGTAGAGAATCATTGTACTATGTATAGTGTAGAGAATCATTGTACTATGTATAGTGTAGAGAATCATTGTACTATGTATAGTGTAGAGAAGCATTGTACTATGTATAGTGTAGAGAATCATTGTACTATGTATAGTGTAGAGAATCATTGTACTATGTATAGTGTAGAGAATCATTGTACTATGTATAGTGTAGAGAATCATTGTACTATGTATAGTGTAGAGAATCATTGTACTATGTATAGTGTAGAGAATCATTGTACTATGTATAGTGTAGAGAATCATTGTACTATGTATAGTGTAGAGAATCATTGTACTATGTATAGTGTAGAGAATCATTGTACTATGTATAGTGTAGAGAATCATTGTACCATGTATAGTGTAGAGAATCATTGTACCATGTATAGTGTAGAGAATCATTGTACTATGTATAGTGTAGAGAATCATTGTACTATGTATAGTGTAGAGAATCATTGTACTATGTATAGTGTAGAGAATCATTGTACTATGTATAGTGTAGAGAATCATTGTACTATGTATAGTGTAGAGAATCATTGTACTATGTATAGTGTAGAGAATCATTGTACTATGTATAGTGTAGAGAATCATTGTACTATGTATAGTGTAGAGAATCATTGTACTATGTATAGTGTAGAGAATCATTGTACCATGTATAGTGTAGAGAATCATTGTACCATGTATAGTGTAGAGAATCATTGTACCATGTATAGTGTAGAGAATCATTGTACTATGTATAGTGTAGAGAATCATTGTACCATGTATAGTGTAGAGAATCATTGTACTATGTATAGTGTAGAGAATCATTGTACTATGTATAGTGTAGAGAATCATTGTACTATGTATAGTGTAGAGAATCATTGTATTTTCAGCTGTTTGAATCAAAAACTAAAGTAAAAGATGAAAAAATTAAACTGAAGAACGGGAAGCATAGAAATAGCGCCCATAGAACAGATCTGCTGCTTCTTACACTCACTTTCAATTAGAATGACAGATCTATAACTCACATTGCTATGTGAATTTGGTCGGGTGGCCAGCTTTAAACACATTATTATTATTTGTATTCCTTAATTAAGTCCTCATCTCATGATTCTCATCTATCCTCAGGCAGTAGCAGCCAAACAGCCTGACAACGTTATCTCTGCTCCCCATACTGTACTGTCTTTAGTCGTCCTGTTTAGCTAGGCTAGCCTGCCTAGACGTGATGCAGAGCGGTCTGATCAAATCATTTGACTAGTTCTTCAAATAAAACAAGACATACTCTCATGAACTGTCTCTATCCCTCTCTCTCATCATTGTGTTGTGTACATTCCATTGTGTTGTTTATACATCTCTGCCTGAGCCAGAAAAAACAGTTTTGCTATGGATTATGGTCATTGTAGTTAATTACCACGTTTCTGCACTGAACTAGGTAGAATATCTGCTTAATGAAAACTACAACTCCCTTCAGCCCGGCTCCCCACAAAGTTATTGAATTGTTGGTTAATCGTTTAGCACTTCTTGAGAGAGGTTATTGAGCAGAGCAAGTTTAGAGAAAAGATTATAGGATGCCGTTACAACAGATTCTGGTTCGATACCCGGCTGTGACCAGGAGACTCATGAGGCGACGCACAATTGGCCCATCGTCGTCCGGGTTAGGGGAGGGTTTGGCTGGCCGGGATGTCCTCACCTGTGGCGGGCCGGGCGCTATTTGGAACGCACTCTCTAGCTCCCTCTTATCTCAGTTTTTTAACCAATTCAGACTGAAATCTGGTTAAAAACTCGGGCAAGATTTGATCTGCTCATACGCTCGAGAGAGAGAAAGAAAGAAAGAAAGAAAGAAAGAGAGAGAGAGAGAGGGATAAAGAAAGAAAGAGAGAGAGAGAGAGAGAGACATCCTAAACACCAGTGCCACAGGTAACCTCCACAAGGCTGTGAAATGTCTAAAAGACAAGTTAAGACGGGCCTTCTATGCCATCAAAAGAAACATGAAACTTGACATACCAATTAGGATCTTGCTAAAAATACTTTAATCAGTTATAGAACCCATTGCACTTTATGGTTGTGAGGTCTGGGTTCCGCTCACCAACCAAGAATTCACAAAATGGGACAAACACCAAATTGAGACTCTGCGTACAACGTAAAACACCAAATAATGCATGCAGAGCAGAATTAGGCCGATACCCGCTAATTATCAAAATCCAGAAAAGAGACGTTAAATTCTACAACCACCTAAAAGGAAGTGATTCCCAAACCTTCCATAACAAAGCCATCACTTACAGAGAGATGAACCTGGAGAAGAGTCCCCTAAGCAAGCTGGTCCTGGGGCTTTGTTCACAAAACACAGACCCCACAGAGCCCCAGGACAGCAACACAATTAGACCCAACCAAATCATGAGAAAATTGGAAAGAATGAACATAAAAACAGAACAAACTAGAATGCTATTTGGCCCTAAACAGATGCAATCCTGTGCTTTGTTACCGCAGAGCGAGCTGCGACCGCCCACACCCCAGGCTCCCCTCAACCTGATTACACGCCACATCGCAGAGCTGCACTGCAGAGGATCAGGAAGACTGGCAGGCTGGCAGGGGAGAGGCATCTCACAACGGCTTATAGACAGGGCCAACCGAAGTCTACCCTGAGTGAACTCACAGCCAGGGCCAACCAAAGTCTACTCAGAGTGAACTCACAGCCAGGGCCCACCAAAGTCTACCCAGAGTGAAATCACAGCCAGGGCCCACCAAAGTCTACCCAGAGTGAAATCACAGCCAGGGCCCACCAAAGTCTACCCAGAGTGAAATCACAGCCAGGGCCCACCAAAGTCTACCCAGAGTGAAATCACAGCCAGGGCCCACCAAAGTCTACCCAGAGTGAAATCACAGCCAGGGCCAACCAAAGTCTACCCAGAGTGGACTCACAGCCAGGGCCAACCAAAGTCTACTCAGAGTGAACTCACAATCAGGGCCCACCAAAGTCTACCCAGAGTGAAATCACAGCCAGGGCCCACCAAAGTCTACCCAGAGTGAAATCACAGCCAGGGCCAACCAAAGTCTACCCAGAGTGGACTCACAGCCAGGGCCAACCAAGTCTACTCGGAGTGAACTCAGAACCAGGCCAAAAACCTTATCTACACTGAGTGAGTGAGTCTAAGGCCAACCAATGTGTTCACAGAGTTATAGCCAGAGCCAATACCCAAACTCTCCCTGTCCTTGGCAAAACAAGAATCCTTGACTTCAACAATCTACATCTAAATGGGTCTACACACTCTACTCAGGGGTTGGCTTAGCAGTGACCTTGTAAGTCAGTTTGTATCAAGACATGTTCTTGAGCGTGACAGTAGTAGTGCTGTCTATGCCACATTCACAAGAGCCTGTGTGATGTTACTTTATTCAATCATGGAACCGTCCTTGATGTGTACAACTGTCACCCTCAGGCCAGATATTGTAAGGACACACAAACACAGCACTACTCCCACGCATCCGTATGTCTCCTTCTAGTCCCTATGGGCCCTGGTCAAAAGTAGTGCACTAAATAGGGGGCTATTTGGGGAGCAGACTGGGCCTCCTCTAATACCTGGTTATCCACCGACAGTTACCTGGACATAGTGGTTGAATGGCTAAGATACAGCTGGTCTTGATACAGTGTGAATGAGTAGATATGTGACCTGACTGGCACACTGTGAATATTCTCTGAAACCCAACACGTTGATCTTTCAGCAGCACTGTACAATGGTGCGCAACGAGCCAAGCTTAGTCAAGCACAGTGAACAGTCACAGTGAATGATCAACTCTGAGTGTGTTTGTGTGTGTGTGTGTGTGTGTGTGTGTGTGTGTGTGTGTGTGTGTGTGTGTGTGTGTGTGTGTGTGTGTGTGTGTGTGTGTGTGTGTGTGTGTGTGTGTGTGTGTGTGTGTGTGTGTGTGTGTGGTGTGTGTGTGTGTGTGTGATTAAATGAATGAAGGCCCTAGTTGAGTACAGTCTACGGCAGAGATCATCAACTAGATTCAGCCACGGGATGATTATTTCTTGAGTGGATGGTCAGGGGGCTGGAACATAATTACAAATAATTTGTAGGCTGCAAATTGACCACAACAATCCCAAACAGATATAATATTTCACTAAAACATAATCATTTCAAGACTTACTTACATTTGTATACGATCACAGACTGTATAATTATCTATTATGCGAAGGAATACTTTACAAAATTAAAATCACTTGGAGCTGATTTGCTGGTGTTTTTACAGTATTTTATGTATAACAATAAAACAAATAATAATAATAATACCATTATTAAAAACTCAGCCTATAGCCAATTATGATTTTCTATGAAACACACCCCATGCAGGTATGAAGCTATGGACTCAGTTTACGATAAAGCATACACGGTTTGCTATACCAGCCACTGTGAAGAGATCCCTCTCTCATTATTGTACCAGGTGTTGGAATTCTGATTCTGATGGGAGATCCACCTTATTTATTTGTCAAAGACAGACAGTTTATTAACTACAAGGTTATGCTTTAGCTGTTTTTTTTCTGAATATTGGCCTCACAGAGCTGAAATAGCTGCCAGGTTTGACATGGTCCTGCATCCACCATGCAGGTGACAAATATTAGCGTGCTACCAAATGGGACCCTTCCCCCTATATAGTGCATTACTATAGGGAATAGGGTGCCATTTGGGACACAACAATGTATTATGAGGAGATTCTAGAAGCATTAGAACCCCAGTGGTTCCTACTGTAAACTGTAGGAGTGTGACTATGAATTATATGGATTGATGATATTACATTTATGAATTGTGATGATGCTATTCTAGCTGCTTGGCACTAACTTGTGAATGTAAACCCTGTATACCTTACATTTGTGTGGGTGAATGTTTGTTTTATGAGGTGAGGCTGTAGTATATGTATAATTGTCAATAAAGTATATTGTATCTTGTACTGGGCTGGCACACGATATTACGCCAATGGTATCCTAGTGTGTGAGTGTGAGAGTGAGTGTGAGTGTGAGTGTGAGTGTGAGTGTGAGTGTGAGTGTGAGTGTGAGTGTGTGTGTGTGTGTGTGTGTGTGTGTGTGTGTGTGTGTGATTATGCATGATAGAAAAGCCAATATTTCCCATGATATTCCACCAATCATATCCCAATACAACACATCACTGGTGACATCTCACTAAATAAACCGAGAGTTAATTTCATAGCCATATTCATGAGACAGCCCTGCGGTGCCCCTGGTGTTAAATAATGATGATGATGATGATGGTGGTAAACTGCGCTGTATAATATGCCTACCCTCCGGCTAGAAGGATCGTAATACAAACATAGAGTTCCTAATACACGTGCTGCTAATGACAGGTTTATGCTCCTCGCTTCACATGTGCAGAGAGATGCGTGCATGCGCTGCCAGAGAGAGACAGCTTGTTCTCTGATGTTCGAACAAACATACTGTTGGTCATCGGGATTTATTAGAAGGTCCATAGTGGACTGGACACATAGGCTAGAGTTAGGGAATATGCGACTATTGAGTCTGATGGAAGGATAGCAGAGGATTGAGACACTGTCTGAAACGTGATCATTCTCCGCCATTCATTTCACAAACATTGCGATCGGAAAGCTCAAGGCTACAGCCTACACTTCTGTCTACTGGGCTATAAATGTCTTATTACCGATGGCCATTACATCGATATGCGTCGGCATAACTTTCAAATAGCACATCGCCTAGACTACAGCAGGGAAACAAATAGCCTACATAGTCTAATTCTATGGACTAAACAATAGGAATGTATGGTATCATGTGTCGGGCTACAGGAGCTGGGCGAACAAGTGCACCGTCAATCTGGCCAGAGGCCGGAGCCTCGAGCACCAAGACGAGACCACTGGCTGAGAAAACAAAGCATGAACTAAAGAGAAAAGTTGCAAGCACTTCCTAGCTGCATGTTTGTGAATGGATCGAGCAACGCGTCGTGCACGCCACTACCACTGTAGCCTAGTACTGCAACAATGTAACAACCGAGCTGGTTCCGGGAAACATTTACGCGTAAAACAACAAGCAATTCCCCTCCGGAACTTTCCCTTATCGTGCATTGCCTGGTCGCGGCGTTTACACACCGACACCGCCGAAGGATCAGCAATCATTTGAGAATCTGTGCGGTTGAAAGCAGCAGCAGTTAAAAAGCGAAGGCAGGTTCCTACCTCCTTCTTGGTCAGCCTGAAGACAGGCGGGGATATTCTTCTTCCAACCCGGCATCGTTTTCGCGGTGTGAGCATTCAGGAGGTCTCAAAGATACACCTCATGCGCATTTCAATCTCAGGAGTAGCCTACAGGTTTCCTTTGCGAACATAACCCCACACACTGTCTTCTTGCGTTTCAGTGGCGGGTGTAATTGAACGCGGTGTCTCCCACCACGGTGTCTCTCACCACGGTGTCTCCCACCACGGTGTCTCCCACCACCGCGCAGCCTCGTTGTGGAGAGTGCGAGGGCTCTGCGAGAGAGAATAACCTAGAAACAGTATAATGGCCTAACGTAAAAAAAAAAAAACGTGAAGCAAGTCAACCTCGAGATATGGGAATCCTCCTAGATATAATATAGGACAGTGAGGTGTCCAGAAAGGTAATTCATCATCTTTTTCCATGACATTATTTTATCTGAGGGTGCAGGGATGGGGTTTGAGAAATGGTCTAGTCTGGACCACGGGGAGCCCTGTCCGGTTTAATTCATTCACTTCAATAGGGGATGTGCGTGACATTTTCTACGTCACAGGAGCGTCCACAGAGTTCTAGTAACACACATTTAACACAAGAAATGCCAGTATATAATAGCTTGGTTGGCAGTATAGTGGATGGTGATCTTAGATCCTTTGTTTATTTCCGTGCATCGGCTGCGCCCTCAAGGTTTACAGCAAGGCTGTTCTCCCTGCATACTACATAGTATGATGTCATCCACAACACTACTAACACATTCAGCTGAGATGTTTTATTAACAAGTTATAGCCTAGTAGCATAGTGTTTCCCAGACCACTCCTCCAGTAGACTTGCCCAGCCTGTCCCACTTGATCCATTGCTGCTAGCACACCTGATTCAACCAATCAAGAGCTTTTAGCTAGTAGTTCATGAATAGATTTAAAACATATATCTGTAACAGATATACAGTGGCTTGCTAAAGTATTCACCCCCTTGGCATTTTTCCTATTCTGTTGCCTTACACACTGTCTTCTTGTGTTTCAGTCTTATCATTTGATTTATACAACATGTCGACGACTTTGAAGGTGCAAAATATTTTTTATTGTGAAACAAACAAGAAATAAGACAAAAAAAACGAAAACTTGAGCATGCATAACTATTCACCCCCCCAAAGTCAATACTTTGTAGAGCCACCTTTTGCAGCAATTACAGCTGCATGTCTCTTGGGGTATGTCTCTATAAGCTTGGCACATCTAGCTACTGGGATTTCTGGCCATTCTTCAAGGCAAAACTGCTCCAGCTCCTTCAAATTGGATGAGTTCCGCTGGTGTACACAATCTTTAAGTCATTCCACAGATTCTCAATTGGATTCCAAGACATTTAAATGTTTCCCCTTAAACCACTCGAGTGTTGCTTTAGCAATATGCTTAGGGTCATTGTCCTGCTGGAAGGTGAACCTCCGTCCCAGTCTCAAATCTCTGGAAGACTGAAACAGGTTTCCCTCAAGAATTTCCCTGTATTTAGCGGCATCCATCATTCCTTAAATTCTGACCAGTTCCCCAGTCCCTGCCAATGAAAAACATCCCCACAGCATGGTGGTGGCAGAATAATCAAATGATACAAACCCCCCAAAAATCCATTTTAATTCCAGGTTGTAAGGCAACAAAATAGGAAAGATGGATAGTGTTCTCGTGGTGATGAGAGGTGTTGGGTTTGCACCAGACATAGCGTTTTCCTTGATGGCCAAAAAGCTCAATTTTAGTCTCATCTGACCAGAGTACCTTCGTCCATATGTTTGGGGAGTCTAGTCTCCCACATGCCTTTTGGCGAACACCAAACCTGTTTGCTTATTTTTTTCTTTAAGCAATGGCTTTTTTCTGGCCACTCTTCCGTAAAGCCCAGCTCTGTGGAGTGTACGGCTTAAAGAGGTCCTATGGACAGATACTCCAATCTCCGCTGTGGAGCTTTGCAGCTCCTTCAGGGTTATCTTTGGTCTCTTTGTTGCCTCTTTGATTAATGCCCTCCTTCCCTTGGTGGGCGGCCCTCTCTTGGCAGGTTTGTTGTGGTGCCATATTCTTTCCATTTTTTAATAATGGATTTAATGTGGCTCCGTGGGATGTTCAAAGTTTCAGATTTTTTTTTATAACCCAACTCTGATCTGTACTTCTCCACAACTTTGTCCCTGACCTGTTTGGAGAGCTCCTTGGTCTTCATGGTGCCCCTTGCTTAGTGGTGTTTCAGACTCTGGGGCCTTTCAGAACAGGTATATATACTGAGATATATATACTGAGATCATGTGACACATGTGACACTTAGATTGTACACAGGTGGACTTTATTTAACTAATTTATTTAACTAATTATGTGACTTCTGAAGGTAATTGGTTGCACCAGATCTTATTTGGGGGCTTCATAGCTAAGGGGGTGAATACATATTCATGCACCACTTTTCCTTTTTTTTTTTGGGGGGAAACAAGTAATTTTTTTATTTTCACTTCACCAATATGGACTATTTTGTGTTTGTCCATTAAATGAAATCCAAATAAAAATGACAGGTTGTAATGCAACAAAATAGGAAAAATGCTGATGATGAATACTTTTTGCAAGGCACTGTACTGCTATGGGTTAATTATTTTCTGTGTGGATAATCCAATGGCATTCCTCAGAGGTCGCCTTCTACCCCTCTGGCTCAGTGTGTCTTGCTACCTATCACCCCTTGTACATACAGTATTCTCCACACAGCTCATCATATATAACTACTGCTGTACAAAACTATAGTTTGTTAACATGAAATCTGTGGAGTGGTTGAAAAATGAGTGTATGTAAACTTCCGACTTCCGTCATTAAAACTCATTTTTCAACCACTCCAAAGATTTCATGTTAACAAACTATAGTTTTGGCATGTCGCTTAGGACATCTACTTTGTGCATGACACAAGTAATTCTTCTTATAATTCACTATATCACAATTCCAGTGGGTCAGAAGTTTACAGACACTAAGTTGACTGTGCCTTTAAACAGCTTGGAAAATTCCAGAAAATGATGTCATGGCTTTAGAAGCTTCTGATAGGCTAATTTACATCATTTGAGTTAATTGGAGGTGTACCTGTGGATGCATTTCAAGGCCTACCTTCAAACTCAGTGCCTCTTTGCTCGACATCACGGGAAAATCAAAAGAAATCAGCCAAGACCTCAGAAAACAATTGTAGACCTCCACAAGTCTGGTTCATCCTTGGGAGCAATTTCCAAACACCTTAAGGTACCACTTTCATCTGTACAAACAATAGTACACAAGTATAAACACCATGGGACCACGCAGCCGTCATACCGCAAATCAATCCCAGAACAACAGCAAAGGACCTTGTGAAGATGCTGGAGGAAACAGGTACAAAGGTATCTATATCCACAGTAAAACAAGTCCAATATCGACATAACCTGAAAGGCCGCTCAGCAAGGAAGAAGCCACTGGTCCAAAACCGCCATAAAAAAGCCAGACTATGGTTTGCAACTGCACATGGGGACAAAGATCATACTTTTTGGAGAAATGTCCTCTTGTCTGATGAAAGAAAAATAGAACTGTTTGGCCATAATGACCATTGTTATGTTTGGAGGAAAAAGGAGGAGGCTTGCAAGCTGATAAACACCATCCCAACCGTGAAGCACAGGGGTGGCAGCATCATATTGTGGGGGTGCTTTGCTGCAGGAGGGACTGGTGCACTTCACAAAATAGATGGCATCATGAGGAAGGAAAATTATGTGGATATATTGAAGCAACATCTCAAGACAGCAGTCAGGAAGTTAAAGCTTGGTTGCAAATGAGTCTTCCAAATGGACAATGACCCCAAGCATACTTCCAAAGTTGTGGCAAAATGGCTTAAAGACAACAAAGTCAAGGTATTGGAGTGCCCATCACAAAGCCCTGACCTCAATCCTATAGAACATTTGTGGGCAGAACTGAAAAAGCGTGTGCGAGCAAGGAGGCCTACAATCCTGACTCAGTTACACCAGTTCTGTCAGGAGGAATGGGACAAAATTCACCCAACTTATTGTGGGAAGCTTGTGGAAGGCTACCCAAAACATTTGACCCAAGTTAAACCATTTAAAGGCAATGCTACCGAATACTAATTGAGTGTATGTAAACTTCTGACCCACTGGGAATGTGATGAAATAAATAAAAGCAGAAATAAATCATTCTCTCTACTATTATTTCACATTATTAAAATAAAGTGGTGATCCTAACTGACCTAAAACAGGGAATTTTTACTAGGATTAAATGTCAGGAATTATGAAAAAATTTGTCTAAGGTATATGTAAATTTTCGACTTCACCTGTAGCTTGGACTGGAGCCTACCGTGATCCATCAAACACTTTTGGTGGTCTCTGATTGGTGTGTCATCATAGAGTCTCTGACTTGTGGTCAGACTCGCTCAGGTGGAACAAAATAAAATTTCCGCTCTTTTTCAATGCTGATTTGAATGCAAAACATCCTTTCTGAATTTAAAGGTAATCCTCAAAGTAATCATCTAGTTTTTCAAAAGTATCTGTAATCTGATTACACAATTTTAGCTGGTAACGTAACAGATTACAGTTACAATGTTTTGTAATCCCTTACATGTAATTATTACATGTAATCTGTTACTCCCCAACCCTGTTTGCCATACTATGTAGCAAAAGGGGGGCAACACAACCCAACACTGAGTCCAATTGGGGGCAACACAACACTGAGGCTTCCATCTTGAAGTCAAAATGGGGGCAACACAACACTGAGGCTTCCATCTTGAAGTCAAAATGAGAGCAACACAACACTGAGGCTTCCATCTTGAAGTCAAAATGGGGGCAACACAACAACACAACACTGAGGCTTCCATCTTGAAGTCAAAATGAGAGCAACACAACACTGAGGCTTCCATCTTGAAGTCAAAATGGGGGCAACACAACAGAGGTTTCCATCATGAAGTCAAAATGAGAGCAACACAACAGAGGTTTCCATCATGAAGTCAAAATGAGAGCAACACAACACTGAGGCTTCCATCTTGAAGTCAAAATGAGAGCAACACAACACTGAGGCTTCCATCTTGAAGTCAAAATGGGGGCAACACAACACTGAGGCTTCCATCTTGAAGTCAAAATGAGAGCAACACAACAACACAACAGAGGTTTCCATCATGAAGTCAAAATGAGAGCAACACAACACTGAGGCTTCCATCTTGAAGTCAAAATGAGAGCAACACAACACTGAGGCTTCCATCTTGAAGTCAAAATGGGGGCAACACAACACTGAGGCTTCCATCTTGAAGTCAAAATGAGAGCAACACAACAACACAACACTGAGGCTTCCATCTTGAAGTCAAAATGAGAGCAACACAACACTGAGGCTTCCATCTTGAAGTCAAAATGAGAGCAACACAACACTGAGGCTTCCATCTTGAAGTCAAAATGAGAGCAACACAACAACACTGAGGCTTCCATCTTGAAGTCAAAATGAGAGCAACACAACACTGAGGCTTCCATCTTGAAGTCAAAATGGGGGCAACACAACAACACTGAGGCTTCCATCTTGAAGTCAAAATGGGGGCAACACAACAACACTGAGGCTTCCATCTTGAAGTCAAAATGGGGGCAACACAACAACACTGAGGCTTCCATCTTGAAGTCAAAATGAGAGCAACACAACAACACAACACTGAGGCTTCCATCTTGAAGTCTTGATCCTCTCATAGACATGACAAGTATAAAACCGCTGAGGCAAGAAGAACCTGGCCTTTAGTCAGCAGCAATACAGGTCAGTACATAGCTCCTCCCTCCACCCCTAACCCACACACACACTACACACTACACACACTAACCAGCTTACTTCATGCTTCCGTGAGCATACGGACGGGGGGATGCTGAGAGGAGAGGAAACAGGGCCATGCTATAAAGAGAAGACATGACTATGCTGTAAAGAGGAGACAGGACCATGCTGTAAAGAGGAGACAGGACCATGCTGTAAAGAGGAGACAGGACCATGCTGTAAAGAGGAGACAGGACCATGCTGTAAAGAGGAGACAGGACCATGCTGTAAAGAGGAGACAGGACCATGCTGTAAAGAGGAGACATTTCTATGTAACATTTCTATGCAACGTTTATATGCAACATTTCTATGCAACATTTCTATGCAACATTTCTATGTAAC
>CM042420.1:24955151-25057651 GCA_023634145.1 Thymallus thymallus
TAACTCTGTGTTGTTATTTGTCACACTGCTTTGCTTTGTCTTGGCCAGGTCGCAGTTGCAAATGAGAACTTGTTCTCAACTGACCTACCTGGTTAAATAAAGGTGAAATAAAAATTAAAAAAAATTTAAAAAAAAAGAAGATGTTGCACGTGTATTTCACCATTGAGCGTATGTATCAGTGTAATATAATAGAAAGGTCTATTCTCAATTTGAGGTTGTTGAACAGGATAACAGGGATGTCTTATACAGACAGGAGAACTACATATAGAATGTATTTAAACTAAAGTACGTATGAGAGCCTCCTCACACAGCCTGATTCAGGAGGTGCTCCACCAACAATGGGATTAGTACTGGATATACTGTAAGGTAATGCGTTGTTCCCACCCCATCAGGCTGAATTGAGGGAGCTGTTTTGTCTTATAGTAATGTTGGTGCCTGCCTCTAATGTTCTGGGAATGTTCCCAGTTTGCTGGGTATTCTCAAGAGGTTGTTGGTCATAAAGCAAAAGGTTTTTTCCCCAAGAGGCGACATGCTGATTTATTACAGTGCCTTCAGAAAGTACTCATACACATTGACTTATTCCACATGTTGTTGTTGTTGTTACAGCCTGAATGTTTCCCACCTTGACTTATTCCACATGTTGTTGTTACATCCTGAATGTTTCTCACCTTGACTTATTCCACATGTTGTTGTGTTACAGCCTGAATGTTTCTCACCTTGACTTATTCCACATGTTGTTGTTGTTACAGCCTGAATGTTTCTCACCTTGACTTATTCCACATGTTGTTGTGTTACAGCCTGAATGTTTCTCACCTTGACTTATTCCACATGTTGTTGTTGTTACAGCCTGAATGTTTCTCACCTTGACTTATTCCACATGTTGTTGTTGTTACAGCCTGAATGTTTCTCACATTGACTTATTCCACATGTTGTTGTTGTTACAGCCTGAATGTTTCTCACCTTGACTTATTCCACATGTTGTTGTTACATCCTGAATGTTTCTCACATTGACTTATTCCACATGTTGTTGTATTACAGCCTGAATGTCTCTCCCCCATCTACACACAACACCCCATAATGACAAAGTGAAAACATGTTTTTAGACATTTTTGCATATGTATTGACAATTAAATACAGAAATATTACTAATTTACATAAGTATTCATACACCTTTGCTATGATCCAATTTCCTCTGATCATCATTGAGATGTCATTACAACTTGGATTGGAGTAGACGTTACATACTAAAGGTATATGATACGGTATGTTACGTTTCATATACTATGTATTTATTTGTGGATGTCCATCCTCAATTTCATATCAAATGTTACGAATTACAATTTGTATAATACTTTACGAATTTGCAAAACGTATGATGTGTTACGAATTCCAATTTGTTGTGGCAAACGTTAAATAGGTGGCTAACGCTAACGTTAGCTAGGCTAGGGGTAAGGGGTTAAAGTTAGGGTTAAGGTTAGGAGTTAGGTTAAATGGATAGGGGAAGGGTTAGCTAACATGCTAAGTAGTTGCAAAGTTGCTAATTAATATTGGCACCCCTTTGCTGTGACACTCCAAAAAGTGAGCTCAGGTGCATCCAATTTCCTTTGATCATCCTTGAGATGTCACTACAACTTGATTAGAGTCCACCTGTGTATATTCTTAACTACACAGGAGAGCTTCTGACAGGCTTTTTAGTTCATGCCTAATATTTAGACAGCTGTCCCTATAGGAGACAGGCCGACACACACACACACAGCAAAGTTACTTGTCAGCTATGTCTGCCTGACGTAGACATTGTCTTTACTTGTCTTTCTTCTACATGGCTTGATGCACCATGAATCAAAATGGCTGCTGCTGTCGGCTGAGTACCTGTGACAAGTGTTGTGCTTTGGCTGTGTGTGTGTGTGTGTGTGTGTGTGTGTGTGTGTGTGTGTGTGTGTGTGTGTGTGTGTGTGTGTGTGTGTGTGTGTGTGTGTGTGTGTGTGTGTGTGTGTGTGTGTGTGTGTGTGCCAGCCTGATAGACTCTCTGCAGTGTCATCTACCGGTGGAACGCATGCATGATATGTCGATCAAAACCCATGGGAATACACCTCTTGTCTCTTGTCTCTTCTATACACCTCTTGTCTCTTGTCTCTTCTATACACCTCTTGTCTCTTCTATACACCTCTTGTCTCTTGTCTCTTCTATACACCTCTTGTCTCTTCTATACACCTCTTGTCTCTTCTATACACCTCTTGTCTCTTGTCTCTTCTATACACCTCTTGTCTCTTCTATACACACCTCTTGTCTCTTCTATACACCTCTTGTCTCTTGTCTCTTCTATACACCTCTTGTCTCTTCTATACACCTCTTGTCTCTTCTATACACCTCTTGTCTCTTCTATACACCTCTTGTCTATCTATCTATCTATCTATCTATCTATCTATCTATCTATCTATCTATCTATCTATCTATCTATCTATCTATCTATCTATCTATCTATCTATCTATCTATCTATCTATCTATCTATCTATCTATCTATCTATCTATCTATCTATCTAGGTGTATATCTATCTATCTATCTATCTATCTATCTATCTATCTATCTATCTATCTATCTATCTATCTATCTATCTATCTATCTATCTATCTATCTATCTATCTATCTATCTATCTATCTATCTATCTATCTATCTATCTATCTATCTATCTATCTATCTATCTAGGTGTATATCTATCTATCTATCTATCTATCTATCTATCTATCTATCTATCTATCTATCTATCTATCTATCTATCTATCTATCTATCTATCTATCTATCTATCTATCTATCTATCTATCTATCTATCTATCTATCTATCTATCTATCATCTATCTATCTATCTATCTATCTATCTATCTATCTATCTATCTATCTATCTATCTATCTATCTATCTATCTATCTATCTATCTATCTATCTATCTATCTATCTATCTATCTATCTATCTATCTATCTATCTATCTATCTATCTATCATCTATCTATCTATCTATCTATCTATCTATCTATCTATCTATCATCTATCTATCTATCTATATAGGTGTATATCTATCTTATGTCATGTAACGCCTGATTTACTTGAATAAAGTCAAGTCATCTCAAATCAATGTGGACATAAAAAAAAGCACGTCACGTTTTCTATTCTAGTTGTTTGACAGGATGGCAGTTTAATTGGGGTCTAAGAGCAACTTCTATCTCGTCTCTTCTATACATCTCGTCTCTTCTATACATCTCGTCTCTTCTATACACCTCTCGTCTCTTCTATACACCTCTCGTCTCTTCTATACACCTCTTGTCTCTTCTATACACCTCTTGTCTCTTGTCTCTTCTATACACCTCTTGTCTCTTGTCTCTTCTATACACCTCTTGTCTCTTCTATACACCTCTTGTCTCTTGTCTCTTCTATACACCTCTTGTCTCTTCTATACACCTCTTGTCTCTTCTATACACCTCTTGTCTCTTGTCTCTTCTATACACCTCTTGTCTCTTCTATACACCTCTTGTCTCTTCTATACACCTCTTGTCTTGTCTCTTCTATACACCTCTTGTCTCTTGTCTCTTCTATACACCTCTTGTCTCTTCTATACACCTCTTGTCTCTTGTCTCTTCTATACACCTCTTGTCTCTTGTCTCTTCTATACACCTCTTGTCTCTTGTCTCTTCTATACACCTCTTGTCTCTTCTATACACCTCTTGTCTCTTCTATACACCTCTTGTCTCTTGTCTCTTCTATACACCTCTTGTCTCTTCTATACACCTCTTGTCTTGTCTCTTCTATACACCTCTTGTCTCTTGTCTCTTCTATACACCTCTTGTCTCTTCTATACACCTCTTGTCTCTTGTCTCTTCTATACACCTCTTGTCTCTTGTCTCTTCTATACACCTCTTGTCTCTTCTATACACCTCTTGTCTCTTCTATACACCTGTTGTCTCTTCTATACACCTCTTGTCTCTTTTATACACCTGTTGTCTCTTGTCTCTTCTATACACCTCTTGTCTCTTCTATACACCTGTTGTCTCTTGTCTCTTCTATACACCTCTTGTCTCTTCTATACACCTCTTGTCTCTTCTATACACCTCTTGTCTCTTCTATACACCTCTTGTCTATCTATCTATCTATCTATCTATCTATCTATCTATCTATCTATCTATCTATCATCTATCTATCTATCTATCTATCTATCTATCTATCTATCTATCTAGGTGTATATCTATCTATCTATCTATCTATCTAGGTGTATATCTATCTATCTATCTATCTATCTATCTATCTATCTATCTATCTATCTATCTATCTATCTATCTATCTATCTATCTATCTATCTATCTATCTATCTATCTATCTATCTATCTATCTATCTATCTATCTATCTATCTATCTATCTATCTATCTATCTATCTATCTATCATCTATCTATCTATCTATATAGGTGTATATCTATCTTATGTCATGTAACGCCTGATTTACTTGAATAAAGTCAAGTCATCTCAAATCAATGTGGACATAAAACTGATGCATTTCTGCTACAGTAGAATATTACCTACATGATATTCCCTACATAGTGCACTACTTTTGACAAGAGGCCTATGGGCCCTGCTCAAAGTAGTGCACTATGTAGGTAATAAGGTGCCATTTGCGATGCAACCTGTAAATGCCTGCAGTATAAAAGGCCCTTTGAGTCAGTTTAAAGACCTCTAGTCAAGGGATCAATAAACCTTACAGCATCCCTACGTAGAGTAATACACACACACACACACACACACACACACACACACACACACACACACACACACACACACACACACACACACACACACACACACACACACACACACACACACACACACACACACACACACACACACACACACACACACACACACACACACACACACACACACACACACTCACTCACTCACACACACTCACTCCTGTGCTAGCTGGGGGAGGCTCTAAATTGGAGTGCTTTGTTTGAAACAATCACTGCCTCTCAGTAAGGATGCATCCCAAATGGCACCCTGTTTCCTATATAGTGTAGTACTTTTGACCAGGGCCCTTAGGGACACTAAGTGGAATGTGGTGCCATTTGGGATGTATCCTAAGGCTTTGTTGCCACATGCTTCATTGTTGGCTAAGAAGAAGGTGAAGTACCTGGTTCAACCACACCTGGACTGAGATTGAGAAGTAATTGTTAAATGGATTATACTTGGAGCTGCATTGTATAACCCCAGTTACACACTCACACTGTAATGACTTGTGAAAATGAAAACCACATGTCTTTGTTAGGGAAAGAAAGATACTGTAATCATTATCAAACTCTTTGTTGTTTAGAATATAACTTTAAAAAACAAGTTGTCAGCAAGAGGCTCTAAAACAGGAGGGGGAAATCCAGAGGAAGAATTCAAACAATCTGGGATGTCATTTGGTGATGGAGGGATGGTTGTGTGTTTAGGATGGAACATCAAGAAGCTGGGCCTGGGGAGATATGTTTACACAATGAAGGGGTGCTGTGGGGATATGTTTACACTATGAAGGGGCACTGGGGGATATGTTTACACTATGAAGGGGTGCTGGGGGGATATGTTTACACTATGAAGGGGCACTGGGGGATATGTTTATACTATGAAGGGGCACTGGGGGATATGTTTACACTATGAAGGGGCACTGGGGGATATGTTTACACTATGAAGGGGCACTGGGGGATATGTTTACACTATGAAGGGGCACAGGGGGGATATGTTTACACTATGAAGGGGTGCTGGGGGGATATGTTTACACTATGAAGGGGTGCTGGGGGGATATGTTTACACTATGAAGGGGTGCTGGGGGGATATGTTTACACTATGAAGGGGCACTGGGGGATATGTTTATACTATGAAGGGGCACTGGGGGATATGTTTACACTATGAAGGGGTGCTGGGGGGATATGTTTACACTATGAAGGGGCACTGGGGGATATGTTTATACTATGAAGGGGCACTGGGGGATATGTTTACACTATGAAGGGGCACTGGGGGATATGTTTATACTATGAAGGGGCACTGGGGGATATGTTTATACTATGAAGGGGCACTGGGGGATATGTTTACACTATGAAGGGGCACTGGGGGATATGTTTACACTATGAAGGGGCACTGGGGGATATGTTTACACTATGAAGGGGCACAGGGGGGATATGTTTACACTATGAAGGGGTGCTGGGATATGTTTACACTATGAAGGGGTGCTGTGGGGATATGTTTATACTATGAAGGGGTGCTGGGTATTGTTATTCCACTAGAAAATAGACCTTATTCTGCCTCCACTAGAAACTAGACCTTATTCTGCCTCCACTAGAAACTAGACCTCCACTAGAAACTAGACCTTATTCTGCCTCCACTAGAAACTAGACCTTATTCTGCCTCCACTAGAAACTAGACCTCCACTAGAAACTAGACCTTATTCTGCCTCCTCTAGAAACTAGACCTTATTCTGCCTCCACTAGAAACTAGACCTTATTCTGCCTCCACTAGAAACTAGACCTCCACTAGAAACTAGACCTTATTCTGCCTTCACTAGAAACTAGACCTTATTCTGCCTCCACTAGAAACTAGACCTTATTCTGCCTCGACTAGAAACTAGACCTCCACTGGAAACTAGACCTTATTCTGCCTCCACTAGAAACTAGACCTTATTCTGCCTCGACTAGAAACTAGACCTCCACTAGAAACTAGACCTTATTCTGCCTTCACTAGAAACTAGACCTTATTCTGCCTCCACTAGAAACTAGACCTTATTCTGCCTCGACTAGAAACTAGACCTCCACTAGAAACTAGACCTTATTCTGCCTCCACTAGAAACTAGACCTTATTCTGCCTCGACTAGAAACTAGACCTCCACTGGAAACTAGACCTTATTTTGCCTCCACTAGAAACTAGACCTTATTCTGCCTCCACTAGAAACTAGACCTTATTCTCCACAAGAATCTGTTTCTGAATGATCTACTTATCATTTAGGATTCACACATACACACGCACACACCTCAAATCCCTCTAATGATGTGCCAGAGAAAAAATCTTGCCACCGGTTAAAACAGGCAATAATTTATTGTATGATGTAAATAGATTGAGGGTGAGATCCAGGCCTCTAGGTGTCTTCTCTAGAATTACGTCAGTAGTAACATACCATTCTCTGGAGCAGAACTGGAAATACTGCATGTGTCTCAAATCGCACCCTATCCCCTATATAGTGCACTACTTTTGACCACAGCCTGTTAAAGGTGGTCCACTATAAAGGGTTAGGGTGCCATTTGTTACCAAACACTGAGGCTGCTGTGTTCTCTCTGATTATAATAAAATGTGAATTAATTCATGTTGGATAATTAGTGAAATGAGAGTGGGCTGTCCAAGACAGAGTCTCTGGATGCATCCCAAATAGCACTACGAAAACACTATAGGGCATAGAGTGACAATTGGGATGCATTAGGTTCTGGTGCCATTTGGGAAATAGACTCTGATTAGATTTGATTTGTATTTATTATGGATCCCCATTAGTTCCTGCCAAGGCAGCAGCTACTCTTCCTGGGGTTTATTATGGATCCTCATTAGTTCCTGCCAAGGCAGCAGCTACTCTTCCTGGGGTTTATTATGGATCCTCATTAGTTCCTGTCAAGGCAGCAGCTACTCTTCCTGGGGTTTATTATGGATCCTCATTAGTTCCTGCCAAGGCAGCAGCTACTCTTCCTGGGGTTTATTATGGATCCTCATTAGTTCCTGTCAAGGCAGCAGCTACTCTTCCTGGGGTTTATTATGGATCCTCATTAGTTCCTGCCAAGGCAGCAGCTACTCTTCCTGGGGTTTATTATGGATCCTCATTAGTTCCTGCCAAGGCAGCAGCTACTCTTCCTGGGGTTTATTATGGATCCCCATTAGTTCCAAACACATTAAAGCACTTACATTACATATAAAACAGTACATCATATAACATTATTACACCACTACATATCTACAATACAACGTATAATATATATAACATGTATAATACCACCATACAACAATATCACGATGTACGTGTGTGTAGAGTGCATGTTCTAGCGTTTGTGTGTGTATGTGTGTATCTGTACCTGTGTGTGTCTCTATGTTGTACTGTGCGCCTCCCATAGTCTGTTCTGGACTTGGGGACTGTGAAGAGACCTCTGGTGGCATGTCTTGTGGGGTATGCATGGGTATCCGAGCTGTGTGCCAGTAGTTTAAACAGACAGTTCGGTGCTTTCAACATGTCAATACCTCTCATAAATACAAGTAGTGATGACGTTGGCAATATCAGTGGGTTTAGTTATGAGCCATCTGATTCAATGAATGATGGAGCCGAGTTTGCCTTTTTTCCCCAAAATGTCATTCAAGGTGCTCTAAAGCTTTTTACTGTCATTCTTTGTTGGTTTTGTTTCATAGTGTAGTTTCTTATTTTTATTCAGTTTAGTGACATGATTTCTCTATTTGCAGTACATTTGGCAATCGGTTGTGCAGCCAGACTTATTTTCCATCTCTTTTGCCTCATCCCTCTCAACCATTCATTTTTTTAAATTCCTCATCATTCTACAGGGATTAACAGTTTGTACTATACAACACTCCTTCCGTGGCCTCCAACTGCTCTTAAACGCTAGTAAAACTAAATGCATGCTTTTCAATAGAACGTTGCCAGCACCCGCCCACCGCACTATCATCACTACTCTCGACGGGTCTGACTTAGAATATGTGGACACCTACAAATACCTAGGCGTCTGGTTAGACTGTGAACTCAACTTCCAGACTCACATTAACCATCTCCAATCCAAAATTAAATCTAGAATCGGCTTCCTATTTCGCAACCAAGCCTCCTTCACTCATGCTGCCATGCTTACCATCCTACTGATCCTTGACTTCGGCGATGTCATTTACAAATTAGCCTCCAACACTCTACTCAGCAAATTGGATGTAGTCTATCACAGTGCCATCCGTTTTGTTACCAAAGCCCCATATACTACCCACCACTGCGACCTGTACGCTCTCGTTGGCTGGCCCTCACTACATATTCGTCGCCAAACCCACTGGCTCCAGGTCATCTATAAGTCTTTATTAGGTAAATCCCCGCCTTATCTCAGCTCGCTGGTCACCATAGCAACACACACCCGTAGTATGCGCTCCAGCAGGTATATCTCACTGGTCACCCCCAAAGCCAACACCTCCTTTGGCCGCCATTCCTTCCAGCTCTCTGCTGCCAATAACAGCATCAGCTGTCAAAGCTGCTTATCGATCACTGCACCTGTATATAGCCCTTCTGTAAATAGCCCATCCTACTACCTCATCCCCATATTTATTTTTTAACTTCCGCTCATTTTGCACTCCAGTATCTCTATTTGCACATCATCATTTGCACATCCATCATTCCAGTGTTAATGCTAATCTGTAATTTATTTCACCACTATGGTCTATTTATTGTCCTACCTCCTAACCTTACTGCATTTTGCACTACATTTGCACTCTGTATATAGATTTTCTATTGTGTTATTGACTGTACGTTTGTTTATTCTCATGTGTAACTCTGTGATGTTGTTTTTTGTCGCACTGCTTTGCTTTGTCTTGGCCAGGTCGCAGTTGTAAATGAGAACTTGTTCTCAACTGACCTACCTGGTTAAATAAAGGTGAAATAAATAAAATAAAAATAAATACAATTTATCTTAATAAATAAATAGATAGTATGAATACAGTAGTTGTAGCGTATATCTTAATAAATAAATAGCGATATAGGCTAGTGAGGGTCAAAGGTCTCTGAGGCTGGAGGAGAAGGGAGCTGTGTTCAACCAGAATGGTTCTGTAAAGCTCTCTGCAGTCAAGTTATAGGGGCTTGTATAAGTGTGAACATTGTTTTGGTTTCATACAGTGACATGTTAGTGACTCTGTAGCCCATACATAATTCAGTGTTTCTATACATCATACTGTGTTTATCTATAAGGACAGATCTTAACCTATAACTGCTCTGACATCTGTTGCAGTGGTGATATTACTCACAGATGTAATATGGCATGATAGACAAACCAATCTATCCATGCGCACGCGTGTGCACACAGACACACACACACACACACACACACACACACACACACACACACACACACACACACACACACACACACACACACACACACACACACACACACACACACGCAAAGGACCCTGATGTCCACAGAGCATTGAAAGTGCAGGCTCTATTTTCAACATAGACCAATTACCTGTGATGATCAGACAACTACCATGAGGCCAGAGGGATTTAGTCAACTACCATGAGGCCAGAGAGATTTAGACAACTACCATGAGGCCAGAGAGATTTAGACAACGACCATGAGGCCAGAGAGATTTAGACAACTACCATGAGGCCAGAGAGATTTAGACAACTACCATGAGGCCAGAGAGATTTAGACAACTACCATGAGGCCAGAGAGATTTAGACAACTACCATGAGGCCAGAGAGATTTAGACAACTACCATGAGGCCAGAGAGATTTAGACAACTACCATGAGGCCAGAGAGATTTAGACAACTACCATGAGGCCAGAGATTTAGACAACTACCATGAGGCCAGAGAGATTTAGACAACTACCATGAGGCCAGAGAGATTTAGACAACTACCATGAGGCCAGAGAGATTTAGACAACTACCATGAGGCCAGAGAGATTTAGACAACTACCATGAGGCCAGAGAGATTTAGACAACTACCATGAGGCCAGAGAGATTTAGACAACTACCATGAGGCCAGAGAGAGAGGTAGGTGTGTCACTGACCTCTTTTGGAGCTGTAGAGAATGAGGGTGTGTCCCAAATGGCATCCTATTCCCTATATAGTGCACTAATTTTGACCAGAGCCTGAGAGTGAGTGATTGTCATAGTCAGTCAACTCTATGCTCTGTGCTCATAAAAACATTCAACATATATTAGAAGGGTATGATATAAGGTACAAAATATCTCTCTCGCTCTCTCTCTCTCTCTCCCCCCTTCTCAGTCATACATACATAACGACTTCCTGCCCCAATCAGAACCATATTGTTTTCAACAAACATCAGATATTACTATGACAATGTCATGGCAATGACAAAACAACCCCTAATCTGAAACGAGGCCAGGTCTCTTCAGTCTTCCTCTCCCTCATATAGGCAACAGAAGGAGGCATGCCAGATGCTTCTCCACTCCATCTCTCCCATCACACACCACTGCAAGGTAACATCATTATTATCTATATAGTGCACTGTATTTTACCAGAGCCCATTGCGGAATTGAGTGCCATTTGGGACATAGCAAAGGATATTATGTGCATGATTGGCTGAAAATGGCTGAGATGATCCTGGGCTACACTATGGGGTCAAAAATAAATATCTATCTTAGAGCTGGGGATGGGGATCTGGTCCTCTGCTCTCCATCTCTCTGTGTAGCTCCCTCTCTCTGCCTCCATCTCTCTGTGTAGCTCCCTCTCTGCCTCCATCTCTCTGTGTAGCTCCCTCTCTGCCTCCATCTCTCTGTGTAGCTCCCTCTCTGCCTCTTTCTCTCTACCTCCATCTCTCTGTGTAGCTCCCTCTCTGCCTCCCTCTCTCTGCCTCCATCTCTCTGTGTAGCTCCCTCTCTGCCTCCCTCTCTCTGCCTCCATCTCTCTGTGTAGCTCCCTCTCTGCCTCCCTCTCTCTGCCTCCATCTCTCTGTGTAGCTCCCTCTCTGCCTCTCTCTCTCTGCCTCCATCTCTCTGTGTAGCTCTCTCTCTGCCTCTCCCTCTGTCTCTTTCTCTCTACCTCCATTTCTGTGTAGCTCTCTCTCTGCCTCTCCCTCTATGCCTCTTTCTCTCTACCTCCATCTCTCTCTGTATCTCCCTCTCATGTTTTTATCTCTGATCTCTCTCTCCCTCTCTGCCTCTCCCTCTCTGCCTCTCCCTCTCTGCCTCTCCCTCTCTGCCTCTCCCTCTCTGATCTCTCGCTCCCTGTATCTCCCTGTTTTTATCTATCAACATAGAATTTAATAGGCATAACACATGAGATCATTGGATTATGTTTACCTATTAGAAACAGGTGACGTGAGGCTGCATCATGTGACAGTATGAGAACATTTAACAATGAAGTCACAGTCCAAAAATCTGTGTTTGGTCAGGAGTAACCTCAATCTATTGTAGAGATTATTCTCCTACATAGGCCTACACTGACTGAATGTCATCCTTCATTATCAAGCATGATTAGGTTTCATCTATTGGCATTCCTCTTCCTAAAACGTACCATCAAGTCATCCAGACATAATAACCTCTATAACGTTACCATCTGGTCTATCCACATGTCATCCAGACATAATAACCTCTACAACGTTACCATCTGGTGTATCCACATGTCATCCAGACATAATAACCTCTACAACGTTACCATCTGGTGTATCCACATGTCATCCAGACATAATAACCTCTACAACGTTACCATCTGGTGTATCCACATGTCATCCAGACATAATAACCTCTACAACGTTACCATCTGGTCATCCAGACATAATAACCTCTACAACGTTACCATCTGGTCATCCAGACATAATAACCTCTATAACGTTACCATCTGGTCATCCAGACATAATAACCTCTACAACGTTACCATCTGGTGTATCCACATGTCATCCAGACATAATAACCTCTACAACGTTACCATCTGGTGTATCCACATGTCATCCAGACATAATAACCTCTACAACGTTACCATCTGGTGTATCCACATGTCATCCAGACATAATAACCTCTACAACGTTACCATCTGGTGTATCCACATGTCATCCAGACATAATAACCTCTATAACGTTACCATCTGGTGTATCCACATGTCATCCAGACATAATAACCTCTACAACGTTACCATCTGGTCATCCAGACATAATAACCTCTACAACGTTACCATCTGGTCATCCAGACATAATAACCTCTACAACGTTACCATCTGGTGTATCCACATGTCATCCAGACATAATAACCTCTACAACGTTACCATCTGGTGTATCCACATGTCATCCAGACATAATAACCTCTACAACGTTACCATCTGGTGTATCCACATGTCATCCAGACATAATAACCTCTACAACGTTACCATCTGGTGTATCCACATGTCATCCAGACATAATAACCTCTATAACGTTACCATCTGGTGTATCCACATGTCATCCAGACATAATAACCTCTACAACGTTACCATCTGGTCATCCAGACATAATAACCTCTACAACGTTACCATCTGGTGTACCTCCAACTGATCCAACAGTCATTTACCTCACAGCTGTCTGATTCAGAACAGATGTAATGGCTAATTGTTTTCTTTATACAGGACTAAAGGGAGTGACAGTTTTATGATGAGCATGTAAACTATTGGCCCAATGAAAACACCACAACAGAAGTTCAGTTATTTAGCATATTCATTTAATATGATAAATGTCTGCTAATAGTACGTAGAAATATGTGTGACCCCCAAGTGCTATGGAAGGTATTTGATGTGTTTGAATAACAAACTGTGTATGTCTGTAGATAGAGAGAAATATACTGTAAATATAAATCAATTGAATAGAGAAAGAGGGAGAAATAGTGTGAGAGGGAGAGAGAGATGGACAGATGGAGGGGGGAGAGAGGGACAGAGAGGGGGAGAAAGCAAGAGGGACAGAGAGAGAGATAGGGTGGAGATGGGGAGAGAGACAGAGAGAGTGAGTGGGGAGAGAGAGGGTTCACCACTCATAACAATAATGTAGAAACCAAACGCCTGTCATCTTCACCACTCATAACAATAATGTAGAAACCAAACGCCTGTCATCTTCACCACTCATAACAATAATGTAGAAACCAAACGCCTGTCATCTTCACCACTCATAACAATAATGTAGAAACCAAACGCCTGTCATCTTCACCACTCATAACAATAATGTAGAAACCAAACGCCTGTCATCTTCACCACTCATAACAATAATGTAGAAACCAAACGCCTGTCATCTTCACCACTCATAACAATAATGTAGAAACCAAACGCCTGTCATCTTCACCACTCATAACAATAATGTAGAAACCAAACGCCTGTCATCTTCACCACTCATAACAATAATGTAGAAACCAAACGCCTGTCATCTTCACCACTCATAACAATAATGTAGAAACCAAATGCCTGTCATCTTCACCACTCAAGTGTTTCATGAAGACTTCATTCATAAAAAACTGTGCTTAACCAATGTTATGTACAAATTGATATAAATATCCCAGGTCAAGATTATCCAAATTAATTTCTACTCATTCATTCTAAATAATCCATATTTGTACTTAAAAGTAAAATGACAATTTTTTCATACTGGTCCCCTGTGGGAATCGAACCCACAACCCTGGCATTGCAAGCACCATTCTCTACCATCTGAGCTACACGGGACTCCAGCATTGTAGCATTAAGTTGCAAACTGCAGTGCCGACTGAGTCTAACTGAATTTGTTATAGTCACGTTAATCATGTTTGACCTCCCGTCTGCCACAGTGTCATTAAACAGAAAGCGATTTGCTCCTCATCACCGAGGTCGTCTGGTTCTAGTGGCTGGGGTAACACTGGCTCCTCATCACCGAGGTCGTCGGGTTCTAGTGGCTGGGGTAACGCTGGCTCCTCATCACCGAGGTCGTCAGGTTCTAGTGGCTGGGGTAACGCTGGCTCCTCATCACAGAGGTCGTCAGGTTCTAGTGGCTGGGGTAACGCTGGCTCCTCATCACCGAGGTCGTCAGGTTCTAGTGGCTGGGGTAACGCTGGCTCCTCATCACCGAGGTCGTCAGGTTCTAGTGGCTGGGGTAACGCTGGCTCCTCATCACCGAGGTCGTCAGGTTCTAGTGGCTGGGGTAACGCTGGCTCCTCATCACCGAGGTCGTCAGGTTCTAGTGGCTGGGGTAACGCTGGCTCCTCATCACCGAGGTCGTCAGGTTCTAGTGGCTGGGGTAACGCTGGCTCCTCATCACCGAGGTCGTCAGGTTCTAGTGGCTGGGGTAACGCTGGCTCCTCATCACCGAGGTCGTCAGGTTCTAGTGGCTGGGGTAACGCTGGCTCCTCATCACCGAGGTCGTCAGGTTCTAGTGGCTGGGGTAACGCTGGCTCCTCATCACCGAGGTCGTCAGGTTCTAGTGGCTGGGGTAACGCTGGCTCCTCATCACCGAGGTCGTCAGGTTCTAGTGGCTGGGGTAACGCTGGCTCCTCATCACCGAGGTCGTCAGGTTCTAGTGGCTGGGGTAACGCTGGCTCCTCATCACCGAGGTCGTCAGGTTCTAGTGGCTGGGGTAACGCTGGCTCCTCATCACCGAGGTCGTCAGGTCCTAGTGGCTGGGGTAACGCTGGCTCCTCATCACCGAGGTCGTCAGGTTCTAGTGGCTGGGGTAACGCTGGCTCCTCATCACCGAGGTCGTCAGGTTCTAGTGGCTGGGGTAACGCTGGCTCCTCATCACCGAGGTCGTCAGGTTCTAGTGGCTGGGGTAACGCTGGCTCCTCATCACCGAGGTCGTCAGGTTCTAGTGGCTGGGGTAACGCTGGCTCCTCATCACCGAGGTCGTCAGGTTCTAGTGGCTGGGGTAACGCTGGCTCCTCATCACCGAGGTCGTCAGGTTCTAGTGGCTGGGGTAACGCTGGCTCCTCATCACCGAGGTCGTCAGGTTCTAGTGGCTGGGGTAACGCTGGCTCCTCATCACCGAGGTCGTCAGGTTCTAGTGGCTGGGGTAACGCTGGCTCCTCATCACCGAGGTCGTCAGGTTCTAGTGGCTGGGGTAACGCTGGCTCCTCATCACCGAGGTCGTCAGGTTCTAGTGGCTGGGGTAACGCTGGCTCCTCATCACCGAGGTCGTCAGGTTCTAGTGGCTGGGGTAACGCTGGCTCCTCATCACCGAGGTCGTCAGGTTCTAGTGGCTGGGGTAACGCTGGCTCCTCATCACCGAGGTCGTCAGGTTCTAGTGGCTGGGGTAACGCTGGCTCCTCATCACCGAGGTCGTCAGGTTCTAGTGGCTGGGGTAACGCTGGCTCCTCATCACCGAGGTCGTCAGGTTCTAGTGGCTGGGGTAACGCTGGCTCCTCATCACCGAGGTCGTCAGGTTCTAGTGGCTGGGGTAACGCTGGCTCCTCATCACCGAGGTCGTCAGGTTCTAGTGTGCCCCTTTGCATCGCAGCCAATTCCCCCACCGATCATTGTGTTCGTACACTCACACAGAAACTGCATAGCTTTATGTCTTTGAGATTTTCTTTATTTTAGAAACAAAAACCCCCCACAAAATAAAAACAGTATTAAAGAAACGAGTGAAATAAAATGAATTATAAATACATTATAAATAAGAGTATTGCACAAAAAACTAACTATATTACAGAAACCTCAGTGCAATATGCATAATGTAGCATTGTTCTACAGCCTTACTCGCCTTGTCTTTCTTGCAGCAAAGTCATCATAATACAGCTGTTGTGAGACCACATGATTTATACTAATGATGGAAAGTCCACTGAGACGTTCTTGCACTGTAGTAGATCTCAGGTAGGTTTTAATGACTTTGAGCTTAGAGAAGCTCCTTTCATCAGCAGCCGCTGTAATAGGAAGAGTGGCAGTGATTCTCAGAGCTACCCACATATTGGGGTACATTTCTGTCAGCTTCTTCTCGTGCAGGAAGGTCAAGAGATCCATGTTTGTCATGTCTTTTGATGGCAAATGTGAAAGGTTTTGCATTTCCACAGCAAGTTCCCTGCCATCAATATCTATCTGTCCGTCATGGCTTAGAGCAGTGCTCAGGGTTTGACAGTGCTCTAGAATCTCTTCTTTTGACATGTTGGGGAAGTTGAGGAGCACTCCAAATTTGTCCTTCACCTCTCCCAGGCTCTGAAATCTCTCATCAAGTGAAGAGAGGGCTGTATCCACTACCACATCAAAAAATGTGTTTTCCATTTTTCAAAGTGCATCACCAATAGGCTCATCTGGGTGGCCGGTAGCCCAGTGGTTAGAGTGTTGGGCCTGTAACTGAAAGGTTGCTGGATCAAATCCCCGAGCAGACAAAGTAAAAATCTGTTGTTCTGCCCCTGAACAAGGCAGTTAACCCACTATTCCTAGGCCGTCATTGTAAATAAGAATTTGTTCTTAACTGACTTGCCTAGTAAAATAAAGGTTAAATAAAATAATCTGGAGGCTCATAACCAAAGTGCCTTTTTGTGGTTCTCAACCACTTTTGTTTGAATACAGCCTCCACGTTCATCTCCTCGCACATTTCCTTTGCAGTTGTCTGTGCATCAGAGAACCCAGTGTTTCTGTAACAGGTAAGGGAATCTCTGGTTTTCTTCAGCAAGTCTACAGCCACATCTAGCTGCATAGAGGGTGACTGCATCAGTTTACTCACATGCTGGATCTTGTTGAGGATGTCATACCATATGACTGTGCAAATAGAAAAGTGGTAGGATCCAATCTCCTCAGCCAACGACTGGGCTTCAACGTTCACCACAGGGTCTGCAGTAGTTTCCCTCACCTCCAGAAGAGCATCTCTGACTTGCCCAGTCTGGTACCTTACTGCCTGAATGCTGTTTATCCTGCTTTCCCACCTGGTCTCTGACCATGATTTCAGGATGGTTTTTACATGTTTCAGGAGGATATCCCATCTATGGGTGGAGGCTGAGAAGAGTTTGAATAATTTCGCTAAATAGCCAATGGCATCTGGTGAGCTCTTAGCAGCATCAGCTACCACCAGATTTAACGTGTGGGCACCACATGGGACAAAAAAGTCTCTTGAGTTATATTGAAGCAGCCGAGCCTGAACACCTTTATTCTTTCCCTTCATGTTGGCGCCGTTGTCATAGGACTGTCCTCTGCAGTCCTCAAAGGGGATGTTCAGCTCCTCCAGCCTTTTGAGGATGAGAGATGACAAACTTTCCCCTGTTGACTCCTCTGCCACAAGAAAGCCCATGAAATGTTCTTTAATGTGTGGCATGTCTTCCAGTAACACAATCCTGACAATGACAGAGAGCTGTTCCTTATGACTCAGATCAGGGCTGCAATCTAAAATAATGGAGAAATACTTTGATGTTTTCATCTCTTCCACTGTTTTTTCCAGTATTTTTTGCGCTGATGGAGTCATTGATGGAGTTCATTTTGGATTATTTTGCTCAGGTAATGTGTGTGACTGCCAGCTCCACTTTCCACCCTACCAACATGCTGCTTCATTACTGGATCAAATTTGGCCATAAGCTCCACCTCTTTGAGAAAATTTCCATTGTATGGTTTGTTTAATGTGTCTGTGGATCCCCTTAAAGTCATGTTTCTTTCAGCTAAGGACTGAATTATTGCCACCAATCTGGTAAGAACTTCACGCCACCTGTTTCTCTCAGCTTCAGCGAATGCCATCTCTTGCTTATCTATTGTGAGCCCCTTTGCAAGACGGACCTCCAATACCTTCCATGTTGCCATGTGTGTATTGTGCTCCTGGCTATCCTCATGGCCTTGAGCAAGTGGCTTGCATTTTTCCAATCCCTTAGTCCTCTATTCAATTTGAAATCTCTCTGAGAAAACATTTTGCAGCAGAAGCAGTACAAACTATCATTCTTTTTTGAGTACCTTAGTCAGCTTCTTTAGATTTTTTCCTCCATTGACTAAGACTCTATTGAAATAGTCATAATGAAACCTTCTCCCGTCTTTTTGTTTCGGAAACGTGAAACTGTTTTTTATCTGATACGGTCCTCTGAGAACAAACTCTGTTCTTACCTTATCAGTTAAAACAGATGGCCGGTCAGTAGGGTCAATTGGTGCAGCCTTTTTGTAGATGCCTGATGCTGCATCGCTGGGCTGTACTGAGGTAGAGGGGACAGGAGTGCCTGATGCTGCATCGCTGGGCTGTACTGAGGTAGAGGGGACAGGAGTGCCTGATGCTGCATCGCTGGGCTGTACTGAGGTAGAGGGGACAGGAGTGCCTGATGCTGCATCGCTGGGCTGTACTGAGGTAGAGGGGACAGGAGTGCCTGATGCTGCATCGCTGGGCTGTACTGAGGTAGAGGGGACAGGAGTGCCTGATGCTGCATCGCTGGGCTGTACTGAGGTAGAGGGGACAGGAGTGCCTGATGCTGCATCGCTGGGCTGTACTGAGGTAGAGAGGACAGGAGTGCCTGATGCTGCATCGCTGGGCTGTACTGAGGTAGAGGGGACAGGAGTGCCTGATGCTGCATCGCTGGGCTGTACTGAGGTAGAAGGGACAGGAGCACTTGATGCTGCATCACTCGGCTGTACTGAGGTATCTGCAGGTGGCCCAGGATTTGCAGGGGTATTTCAAAAATGCATCTGAATAGAGAAGAGGAGTATATGTGACCATTGGGTGTTACATTATATTAATAATAACGCTGCTGATGGTGAAACTATACAATAATAGCACCTAAGCCACATTATAGCCTAAACACAAATAGCAAAAGTAATTACACCTAGCATTCATGCACTAAACATGTATTCAATGAGCACTTCTCTAGCATGCTGTTTGCTATAATACATATAAGACTAATCAATAATGAAAATGCAAAGGCTTACAAATATTAATTACAAAAGGGGATGGGAAAGGAAAAGCCTTTTAATTGACTTTTACAAGCAGGGCTAACGTTGGCTAACTAGACTAGCTAAGATGTTAATAAAATGTAGGCCTATGCCTGGTTTCTTGAGGCAGACAGTGGATGGTTTGTGCAGCACACTTGAAAGAAAAAGTGTATTTCTCAAAATGATGTTATAGGTTAGGTTATTCCCTAAACACCTGAATAGTCTTTCCAACATTCCCTAATGAATTTAAGGTAAAAGTAACTGACATTAACTCTAGCTAGGTAGCTATTTAAATTAGCGAACGTTACTAGTATCATCCAAAGTAAACTAGCTAGTAGTAGGCTTGACATATTACCTTTTTTACAATGCTTTTTTCTGATAAAAACTAGTTCATTGCATCTGCAGTGGAGCCCAGTTTCATAATATGACCATATTTCCCAGCTACTTGCCGTAGTTTTGAAGTAATCACGAAAAAACAGGCCTTATTTTAGTGCATTTTTCACCCTGCCAGCTCCTATTAGTTTTATTGAGCAAAGATTCTATTCCCAATTTATTGTTCTACGTCACAATGCCTGCTTCGCTATTGTTGACAATGAGACCTGTCCACGTTGTTTGTTGTTAAAATTTAAACAACAACAAGAGGAACTGAGTTTGAAGGTAGGCCTTGAAATACATCCACAGGTACACCTCCAATTGACTCAAATGATGTCAATTAGCCTATCAGAAGCTTCTAAAGCCAAGACATCATTTTCTGGAATTTTCCAAGCTGTTTAAAGGCACAGTCAATTTAGTGTATGTAAACTTTTGACCCACTGGAATAGTGATATAGTGAATTATAAGTGAAATACTCTGTCGGTAAACAATTGTTGGAAGAATTACTTGTGTCATGCACAAAGTAGATGTCTTAACCGACTTGCCAAAACTATCGTGGAGTGGTTGAAAAATGAGTTTAAATTACTTCAACCTAAGTGTATGTAAACTTTCGACTTCAACTGTAGTTATGTTGTTGTGGGGGCTTTCGCTTTTTTGTAATATTTAGAATTAATAGTATTAAAATATTATTAGTAAAAAAAAAATATATATATATATACAAATCTTAACTCATTTGGGCGCCCCTATGGATGGACGGCGCCCCTAGAATTTGCTATTCCGCCTATGCCACGGGCCGGCCCTGCTTGTTGTGACATTACCCTTGTGCTTCTGGTGCTAGGCCATGGCTCTTCTCAATCTTGTTGGTCAGCAGGTGGTGTGGGGGATGGGCAGGTATTGCATTTGCTGCTAGGCTCCTCAACCTTGGTGGTCGGGCTAGCAGGCTGCTCTGTGAGCTTGCATTGGTCTCGACATGGTGGTCGTCAGTTTTTTTGCTCTTGGCTGTGCCCAGCTATTTCCAGATATCCATGCTGATCAAAGCTTAGCCAACTAGCTATAATTATTCAGTACCGAAACTTAACGAAGCTAGCTAGCTGTAGCTGTCTGCAAAGCTGTAGCTGTTCCCTCTCTGTGAGAAAAAAATTTAATTTGTTAATTTGACCCCACCCTGGGATCCAGTAAGCTTCCTAAACAAGGTATTGAAGTACCTTATGACATTGCATGGCTAGGTGCCCAATCCGAATGCATTTGGGGATTTGAACTACTAAATATTACATTATTACATCCCCCTGCGTCCCCCACCGGCATATAGCCTGTGTCTGGCACAAATTCTATCTGGAGGGTCCATGCCCTGCTTTGCCACCCGTAGAGAGCCGAATAAATAAATAAAAACAATATGTGCATTTTCACACCAGAGACATCTTTCCATTAAATTGACATGTTGCAGATAAAAGGCTGTGTGTGATGACGTAATGCACATAAAAGTACATTTTTCCCATGTACCGAATAAAAAATACAAGTTAAATGTGTATCCATCGCTTTATATAGCGAGTGTGTCCACTCTGGTAGGTTTGGCACGTGCCCTCTAGCCAACAGCTGGCAGATACAGTGCAGGTATAGCCTACATGATGACATTATTATGGACAAAAGAGCAAGATTATTGATATTTGTTAAAAGGAAGCCAACCATCGATCATCATGGCACCAGAATACCAGCGTTTCTCGCACAATTAATTTTACCAACACAAAAAGATCCCACCTTATCTAGCATATTTTGGTTTGTTGACATTTGGAGAGTTTATAGACACATGTGCTCTCTCCATCAGGCCTGTTGTGACATTTCTATCCGAAATGTACTGTAGCGATCTGGCCGGCATACACTAGCCACTAAAGGGCGCAAGGGGATTGTGGGTAGTTCTTGTTCTGTGATTAAAATGGTTGTGTTATGTCTTTATGTTTTAGTAGTTAAGCTAATGTTATGTGTTTATGTTTCCTTAAGTTGTCTTAGTTCAGGTTATGGGGGGATGTTAAAATGCCTACCGTGACCGAGCCTTGCATGGCCGGAGGATGTTTGCATTGTTAAAAATTGAAGTAGGGTGAATAAAGTGTGACGTTCTTGGAGTTATGCGGTGTAAGGGGTACAGGAACGCTCCAGTAAAATCAATCTCTGTCTCATGCCATCTTCTTCTGGCCGAGCTCGCCACAGTACTTTACTTGCATAAAAACGTTGAATGGAGACCTGGTTAGTGAGAGTGTCGATTTGGTCAACAGAAACATTAATGGCCTATTTGCTATGTGTGGCCTATTTGCTCACAGTTTACATAGGAGGTGGCTATGCATATTCATGACATGAGGGTAGCGGCATAGCGTTTCCCGCCATTGATTACAGGCGGTTGACGTCAACAACCTCATCGAATATTCAAATATGTATTAAAATAATTAGATGTATCCACCAATCTCAAGAGAGGAATAGGCGGGAGCTTGACAGCCCGCCATGCCGCTTTGTGGACAACAACTCCCATTGTGAGGGTGGAGAGACAAGTATTGGCAGTATATCCATCATCTTTGGTTTAGCTATTTTTTACAGTCTATGAAGATTAGATTAGCTGGCCAACGTCGCCAAGACATCGCCATTGTTCGGAGCCGGGTCCTTAAGCAGTTTGGCTTCATGCACCCAGAAAACAGCATGCCGTTTTCAAGGAATTGTTAAATAAATGTTAACTAGGCTATTTGCTTATAATGTCATCACTGAAGAACACAGAACTACAAATGTCCTATTATTATATGCAAAACAATTGCGCACATATAGCTATATCACCATCAGCGTTATAGGCCTACAGCAAGTAAACTGCATGCTGCTTTTCATGATCAGTAAACATGTTGTTCATCTGTATTTTTATTTTTATTTTTTTATTGCAGATCGCATTTGTTAAAATTTGCCAAAAAAAAAGAAATTGAACTTGTAATACAAAAATCATTTAGTTACAGTTCACGTTTTCATAAAGAATAAAAATAAATAAATAAACAAATAAATAAATACACATCAGCCAATGGAATTGAAACAAATATCATATAAGTAACAAATAATCTGTATAAAAATTATAAACAACATAAAAGTACACAGCCAGAGTATCAGACAGAAAATTTCAGTTAAATTATTTATAAAGTTAAATTAGATAAGTATTGCATACATTTTTATGCTTCGTCGGCTGTAGTAACTTGTGACAACCCAGACAAAGTCTGGTCCCGCTCACTATAACAACTCTCAACTTTGACCCCAGCAGCGGAACTCTCAACTTTGACCCCAGCAGCGGAACTCTCAACTTTGACCCCAGCAGCGGAACTCTCAACTTTGACCCCAGCAGCGGAACTCTCAACTTTGACCCCAGCAGCGGAACTCTCAACTTTGACCCCAGCAGCGGAACTCTCAACTTTGACCCCAGCAGCTCCTCCTCTCTGCAGAGCAAAGTGAGATCTCCGTTCAAATACATCCAAAACTCCGCGGGATGAGACTAAATTATCCGCAATTCCGCCGCTGATCATCGCCCCGCTCCACCGAAAGGAAAGTGACAGTGGAAACGGAATATATTTCAACCGCTAAGAGAAATAAATAGTTAAATAAGTGGATAGGAGTTCCGCCCCGTGATACTGACAAGTGGTTGCTAGCAGGCTACTCCAACAGACTGCAAACATGGCGAGCGCCTCATACCATATCTCTAATCTCTTGGAAAAAATGACATCAAGCGACAAGGATTTCAGGTAAATACAATATTCTAACAATCTATGCATTTAGAAAATGACGCTGTGATTCAAACCGGTGTCGTCCTGTATGAAAACACTGCAGGCTAGCTAGCTAGGCCTCAAAACCAATTCTGTCACCTGGCTAGTCTGCTAACTAGCTAGCTAACAATGTTAGCCACTCGCTATAAACACATTCTTGCGAGGTACACACATGGACATTTTGTGAACAACCTATATTTGTCCGTTTTGACAAAGTGTATATATAGCTAGTAGTTACATTTAACACTGTCATGTTGCTAGATAGCTGGCTAACTCGCTCTAACAGTCATTACTGTCAACGCTAGCTAGTAAACTAACGTGTTGAGCTCGCTAATGTTATCGAATTCTGCTAGTTAACACAACTAGGTGGACTACACTAGTTAGGTAGTTTAACTAAGTAGCCTATCCATACATATAATCACAGGGTTGAACCTACACTCACTAGTAGTCTACAGATGCCATATAAATGATTGCTTAGCTAACGTTATCTAGCTACACAGAATCCTGCCTGCATGTTTGTTGTTGGCTGATCAGAGAGTCAGAATGTAGTTAATTTAGGTAGGAGTTAGCTGATTATCTAGCTTTGAAGCATACCACTACCTCACTGTCAGGTGTTTTTATATAGACCACACCAAACACACACTCATAACCAACTAACTAGAGACAACTTGATTGACTTCCAACCCAAACCATGAATTAGTTTGCAGCCAAATCAACTTCACATTTGAGGAACCGTTGTTTTTATTACAGACATTATGATGATGTAATCCAGCATTCTGCTGTTCAGAATTATGTTACAGTTGCCATGAGTCATGAGGTTACATGTATATATCTTAACAGCATACATGTATAACTACATAGTCGTAATCTACAACCTTATAAATGAGCACCTGTGGGAATACAAAGCTGCGTTCCTGTAGGTAGGGCTTCTCGGCCTATCTACCTATCTACCTCCCTCCCTCCCACCCACAAGTCACTGACATTTGCTCTGAAATGTCAGATGTTACAACTATGATAATGAAATATATGGAAAGTAACCAGTCCCATGACATAGTGAGTGTGCCCCAGTAATATGTAATGTCTCTCCTGCCCATCTCTGAAACGGTTTACCATAACCATACATTAACCTCGTTCACAGGCTCAATTGCTAGAGCGAGCCGGCTGGTTGGATGAGATGTCCTTTGCATGTGTGGAAACTCCTAGCACTTTCCTTTCTGGTCAGCTAGGCTACTTCCCAGATTCTCAGTCTTGCCAATAACTCTACAGGTCCCAGACTATTTCTGGTTCCTACCAATGACTGATGCTGGCTTGTGTTCTGTGGTACCTGGGGTGGGATGTTGAGAAATGGTACAGGACTATTTTACAGGGAGCCTGTTGCACTGTGTGCCCCCATTGCCTTGTAGTTTTGAGGGATTGCCTATACAGCTGCCAAAAGCACGACTTGACACCAGCGCACTGGATTATCCATCATGGTTGAATTACATTTAAATCCACCTCTTGATTCAGAACTCTGAATTGAGTCAGTCAAGAAAATTGCTGTAGTGCGTTTAGGCCTAACCTCTTGAGTCTGAACATATGAGTTGAGTAGACTATCTGACCTCTGAATTAAACAATAGAAATAAATCTATTGAACGTTGTAGGAAGTCAACTAAATGTCTTGAAGTTATCATAAAACATGAACAAAACGTATCAGTGATTTGCATTTTTCTTCAACTTGTGATTGCCCCTGTCTGTGTGTGCACGTTTTGTCTACCACTTTGTGTAGCTGTTAGCGAGGATGCTAATGTCATGACAACAGTCTTCTCGTAGATGGAAAGGCTTTCCCAAAAACGTTCTCAATAAAATATTAACCACAAAGTATGCTATCTGGCCGAATGATATAAGGATTATTTGCATCAATTATTAGCAATCGCATGTGTACTACAGAAACACTGCTAAACAAACAAATCTCTTGCTGGTGCCACAGAATTAAAGGGTATCTAGAGTTTATAAAGCCCTACTAATGTTTAGCTAGTGCGGTGGTGGTACCGCGGTAGTGAAGTCTGATTGCATGCTGTGGGGCTGCCGCTCAGTGAGTCTGTACCCCAGTCCATTACCTCATGCTGTGGGTCTGCCGCTCAGTGACTCTGTGCCCCAGTCCATTACCTCATGCTGTGGGGCTGCCACTCAGTGAGTCTGTGCCCCAGTCCATTACCTCATGCTGTGGGGCTGCCGCTCAGTGACTCTGTGCCCCAGTCCATTACCTCATGCTGTGGGGCTGCCGCTCAGTGAGTCTGTACCCCAGTCCATTACCTCATGCTGTGGGGCTGCCGCTCAGTGACTCTGTGCCCCAGTCCATTACCTCATGCTGTGGGGCTGCCGCTCAGTGACTCTGTGCCCCAGTCCATTACCTCATGCTGTGGGGCTGCCGCTCAGTGACTGTGCCCCAGTCCATTACCTCATGCTGTGGGGCTGCCGCTCAGTGAGTCTGTACCATAGACCCCATGCATTATTTATTATTTTTCTCTTCCTTCTCTCTCCCTCTTGTTTAAAATACTTCTTGCCTTCCGATGAAGGGGGAAAACGTGTCAGATTATCAAATGAACCTAGTTTTGAGGAGCATAGTATTTAGGAAAAGGTATTTCTTGAATCACATCAGGAGTTCTTTGATGTCTTAAGATGGAGACAAGATGGTGCCCTAAAGCTGATCTTCGGTGGTGTATATTCCATGTATTAAATTGGATTTGATGGTAAAAGTAACCCCGACTCTAGGAGATGAGAGCTGGTCCGTCTGTTATCATTTAGTGCTTTAGGCTTCAATCGTTCCTCTCCTCGGAGCTAGTAGCTTGACCTTTGACCTAGTGTTGATTTGCTTCGGCTTCTAATGCTAGAGAACTTGACTTCTCTTAGCTCAGTGATGTTAAAACCCTTTTGGAGGGTTAAATTGGAAGGTGGCAGGTAGCCTAGCGGTTAGAGCGTTGGGCCAGTAACCTTAAGGTTGCTGGTTTGAATACCTGAGCGGACTAGGTGAAAAAACCTGTCTGTGTCCTTGAGCAAAGCACTTAACCCTAATTTGCTCCAGGGGCTGACCCTGTAGGTAGGCCGTCATTGTAAATAGGAATTTGTTCTTAACTGACTTGCCTAGTTAAATAAAAATACATTCTCTTACCTCAGTGATGTTAAAACCCATTGGAGGGTTCCATTCTCTTGGCTCGCTGTCCGGGGAAGGAGAGGGTTGTCAGTTGAACAGTGCTTCCTCCGGGTCAAGCCAGCAGTGTTATAAGAGGTAGGCGGCAAGGCGGGTCATGTTTCGGAGGACGCATGACTTGAACTTCACCTCTCCCGACCTCATTGAGGATGTGCAGAGATGAGCCATGGGACCTAGTTCAGGGAAAACGTGAAGACCACCCTGAACACGCATGTACAAGGTCAGGCCTGTTTAGTACTGGGACGGGAGACCGCCTGGGAGATACTATGCACACACAGGGGACACGCCATGTTCCCTAATGCTGGAAGGGACCCCTGCTCTAGAAGATTCTTTAGTTGGATGTCTTATGAACATAACCCTGTTAATCTAACTAGGTCTTCTCTCTCCCTGTGTGTTCCTGTAGGTTCATGGCCACCAACGACCTGATGTCGGAGCTGCAGAAAGACTCGATCAAGCTGGACGATGACAGTGAACGCAAGGTAGTCAAGATGATCCTCAAGCTACTGGAAGACAAAAACGGAGAGGTCCAGAATCTGGCCGTCAAATGGTGAGAGATCTCTCTCTGTGCGTGTCTCTGTCTCTCTCCCTCTCTCTCTCTCTGTGCGTGTCTCTGTCTCTCCCCCCCCCCTCTCTCTCTCTCTCTCTCTCTGCGTGTCTCTGTCTCCCTCCCCCTCTCTGTGCGTGTCTCTCTCTCTGTCTCTCTGTTTGTCTGTCAGGGTTTCTGATAGAAAAATGTGGCGCCAGACAACGTAACTGGGAAGATTTTAATGTACCGGCTATTATTTGAGAAATTTACCGGCCCCATATGCATAGGGTGCATAACCCGTTAGGGCATCCACCCACAGTGCTCAGAATTACAGAAATCACATTTATATTATGGTAATGCATCTCATGTAATAAAGCAGTCAATAAAACATCATTTTCAAACATTTGTGCGTAATGAATGGACTTGTAAAAGCACATGCTTGACTCCAACAGCAACCAGCTGAGACGCTACAAGATAAACCCCAGTCAGAATAGACTGTATGTTGTGGGTGTGTGAATAAACCCCAGTCAGAATAGACTGTATGTTGTGGGTGTGTGAATAAACCCCAGTCAGAATAGACTCTGTATGTTGTGGTTGTGTGAATAAACCCCAGTCAGAATAGACTGTATGTTGTGGGTGTGTGAATAAACCCCAGTCAGAATAGACTGTATGTTGTGGGTGTGTGAATAAACCCCAGTCAGAATAGACTATGTTGTGGGTGTGTGAATAAACCCCAGTCAGAATAGACTGTATGTTGTGGGTGTGTGAATAAACCCCAGTCAGAATAGACTGTATGTTGTGTGAATAAACCCCAGTCAGAATAGACTATGTTGTGGGTGTGTGAATAAACCCCAGTCAGAATAGACTGTATGTTGTGGGTGTGTGAATAAACCCCAGTCAGAATAGACTCTGTATGTTGTGGGTGTGTTTATTTTTATTTTATTTCACCTTTATTTAACCAGGTAGGTCAGTTGAGAACAAGTTCTCATTTGCAACTGCGACCTGGCCAAGACAAAGCAAAGCAGTGCGACAAAAACAACAACACAGAGTTACACATTAAACAAAACATAGTCAGAAACACAATAGAAAATCTATAAACAGAGTGCAAAATGTAGTGCACAATGCAGTAAGGTTAGGAGGTAGGACAATAAATAGACCATAGTGGTGAAATAAATTACAGATTATCATCATTAACACAGGAATGATGGATGTGCAAATGATGATGTGCAAATAGAGATACTGGAGTGCAAGATTAGTGAAAATAAACAAAAATAAATATGGGGATGAGGTAGTAGTGTGGGCTATTTACAGAAGGGCTATATACAGGTGCAGTGATCGATAAGCAGCTTTGACAACTGATGCTTAAAGTTATTGAGGGAGATAGGAACCTCTAGCTTCAATGATTTTTGCAATTCGTTCCAGTCATTGGCAGCAGCGAACTGGAAGGAATGGCGGCCAAAGGAGGTGTTGGCTTTGGGGGTGACCAGTGAGATATACCTGCTGGAGCGCATGCTACGGGTGGGAGTTGCTATGGTGACCAGTGAGCTGAGATAGGGCGGGGATTTACCTAATAAAGACTTGTGAATAAACCCCAGTCAGAATAGACTCTGTATGTTGTGGGTGTGTGAATAAACCCCAGTCAGAATAGACTGTATGTTGTGGGTGTGTGAATAAACCCCAGTCAGAATAGTCTGTATGTTGTGGGTGTGTGAATAAACCCCAGTCAGAATAGACTGTATGTTGTGGGTGTGTGAATAAACCCCAGTCAGAATAGACTGTATGTTGTGGGTGTGTGAATAAACCCCAGTCAGAATAGACTGTATGTTGTGGTTGTGTGAATAAACCCCAGTCAGAATAGTCTGTATGTTGTGGGTGTGTGAATAAACCCCAGTCAGAATAGACTATGTTGTGGGTGTGTGAATAAACCCCAGTCAGAATAGACTGTATGTTGTGGGTGTGTGAATAAACCCCAGTCAGAATAGACTATGTTGTGGGTGTGTGAATAAACCCCAGTCAGAATAGACTATATTGTGGGTATGTGATAGTTGTGTTGGACAAGCAAGATGCATGATGACTAACAAATATGCACCGGTCAATTTAATAACACTACATTATGCAAATGACCCTATAGACTATCTAGTCCCAAACCCTCTGTCTGGCACTATGTCTCTCTGTCTGGCACTATGTCTCTCTGTCTGGCACTATGTCTCTCTGTCTGACTCTATGTCTCTCTGTCTGACTCTATGTCTCTCTGTCTGACTCTATGTCTCTCTGTCTGACTCTATGTCTCTCTGTCTGACTCTATGTCTCTCTGTCTGGCACTATGTCTCTCTGTCTGGCACTATGTCTCTCTGTCTGACTCTATGTCTCTCTGTCTGGCACTATGTCTCTCTGTCTGGCACTATGTCTCTCTGTCTGACTCTATGTCTCTCTGTCTGACTCTATGTCTCTCTGTCTGACTCTATGTCTCTGTCTGACTCTATGTCTCTCTGTCTGGCACTATGTCTCTCTGTCTGACTCTCTGTCTGACTCTATGTCTCTCTGTCACTATGTCTCTGTCTGTCTCTGTCTGTCTGTCTGTGTCTGTCTGTATGTCTCTGCCTCTCTCTCTCTGTCTCTACCCTGTGTTGGTTCAGTTTGTATGGACAGTGTTATGGAATAACCCTGTGTTGGTTCAGTTCGTATGGACAGTGTTATGGAATAACCCTGTGTTGGTTCATTTTGTATGGACAGTGTTATGGAATAACCCTGTATTGGTTCAGTTTTGAATGGACAGTGTTATTGAATAACCCTGTGTTGGTTCAGTTTGTATGGACAGTGTTATGGAATAACCCTGTGTTGGTACAGTTTGTATGGACAGTGTTATGGAATATCCCTGTGTTGGTACAGTTTGTATGTACAGTGTTATTGAATAACCCTGTGTTGGTTCAGTTTGTATGGACAGTGTTATGGAATATCCCTGTGTTGGTACAGTTTGTATGTACAGTGTTATTGAATAACCCTGTGTTGGTACAGTTTGTATGTACAGTGTTATTGAATAACCCTGTGTTGGTACAGTTTGTATGGACAGTGTTATGGAATAACCCTGTGTTGGTTCAGTTTTGAATGGACAGTGTTATTGAATAACCCTGTGTTGGTTCAGTTTTGAATGGACAGTGTTATTGAATAACCCTGTGTTGGTTCAGTTTTGAATGGACAGTGTTATTGAATAACCCTGTGTTGGTTCAGTTTTGAATGGACAGTGTTATTGAATAACCCTGTGTTGGTACAGTTTGTATGGACAGTGTTATTGAATAACCCTGTGTTGGTTCAGTTTTGAATGGACAGTGTTATTGAATAACCCTGTGTTGGTTCAGTTTTGAATGGACAGTGTTATTGAATAACCCTGTGTTGGTACAGTTTGTATGGACAGTGTTATGGAATAACCCTGTGTTGGTTCAGTTTTGAATGGACAGTGTTATTGAATAACCCTGTGTTGGTTCAGTTTTGAATGGACAGTGTTATTGAATAACCTTGTGACTGGCTTTAAGAAGGGCGCTGCGCCACCTTGTGGACTGGCTGCGCCACTATGTAAAAAAACAAAATATATGATCATTTAAGGAAAAACTGTTCTCTAGATTGCAGGAAATGGCAGTTAAAGGTGTTTGCAGTTAATAGGACTCTTCTTCTCACTGCTGCTTATGACAGAGGCCCTAAAACTGTCTGTTGGAGGCACTAGGCCTAAGTGGGTAATATGTCTGTTTTGATAAAACACTTAACATTGTTCACAGTGGGCAACAAAGTGGTCTTATCATATTGGATTAACTATGGACTAGCTTCTGTTGGAATGAACCAGTTAGATTGTGTTGTGTTCCAGCCTGGGTCCGTTGGTCAGTAAGGTGTACCAGGTAGATTGTATTGATATACACTGGGGGCCAAAAGTTTGGAATATTACTCATTCAAGGGTTTTTCTTAATTTCCACTATTTTTTACATCGTAGAATAAAACTGAAGACATCAATCTGGGCGGCAGGTAGCCCAGTGGTTAGAGTGTTGGGCCCGTAACCGAAAGGTTGCTGGATCGAATCCCCGAGCTGACAAGGTAAAAATCTGTCGTTGTGCCCCTGAACAAGGCAGTTAACCCACTGTTCCTAGGCCGTCATTGAAAATAAGAATTTGTTCTTAACTGACTTAGTAAAATAAAGGTAAAATTAAAATTTAAAAAACTATGAAATAACACATTAAATCATGTAATAACCAAAAAATGGTTAATTAGAGTTACCAGCCTCCTCAGATTGCAGCCCAAATAAATACTTCACAGAGTTCAAGTAACAGACACAACTCAACATCAACTATTCAGAGGAGACTGTGTGAATCAGGCCTTCATGGTCGAACTGCTGCAAATAAACCACTACTAAAGGACACCAATAAGAAGAAGAGACTTCCTTGGGCCAAGAAACACGAGCAATGGCCATTAGACCGGTGGAAATTTGTCCTTTGGTCTGGAGTCCAAGTTTGAGATTTTTGGTTCCAACCTCAACCAAATTTAGATGGTTTGGGATGAGTCGGACCTCAGTGAAGGAAAAGCAGCCAACAAGTGCTCAGCATATGTGGGAACTCCTTCAAGACTGATGGAAAAGCATTCCAGGTGAAGCTGGTTGAGAGAATGCCAAGAGTGTGCAAAGCTGTCATCAAGGCAAAGGTGGCTATTTGAAGAATCTGAAATATAAAATATATTTTGATTTGTTTAACACTTTTTTGGTTACTACATGATTCCATATGTGTTATGTCATAGTTTGGATGTCTTCACTTTTATTCCTCAATGTAGACAGTAGTACAAATAAATACAAACCCTTGAATGAGTAATATTCCAAACCTTTGGCCCTGTGTGTGTGTGTGTGTGTGTGTGTGTGTGTGTGTGTGTACACAGCGGGTGAAATAAGTATTGAACACGTCACCATTTTTCTCATTAAATATATTTCCAAAGGTGCTATTGACATGAAATTTTCACCAAAACAATTAAATTCAGAAATTAAGTTATGTGAAATGACACAGGGAAAAAGTATTGAACACACTTACTGATATTTATTTAATACTTTGTACAAAAGCCTTTGTTGGTAATGACAGCTTCAAGAAGCCTCCTGTATGGAGAAACTAGTCGCATGCATTGCTCTGGTGTGATTTTGGCCCATTCTTCCACACTAACAGTCTTCAAATCTTGAAGGTTCCGTGGGCCTCTTCTATGAATCTTGATCTTCAGCCCCACACCATGATGTTCCCACCTCCAAACTTCACTGTATGGTGTTTTTAGGGTGATGTGCAGTGCCATTTCTCCTCCAAACATGGTGTGTATTATGACATCCAAACAGTTCAATTTTGCTCTCATCTGACCACACTATATTCTCCCAGTATTTCACTGGCTTTTCCAAATGTTGTGCAGCAAACTTTAAACGAGCTTCAACATGCTTTTTTTCTCAGCAATGGAGTCTTGCGTGGTGAGCGTGCATACAGGCCATGGCGGTGGAGTGCATTACTTACTGTTTTCTTTGAGACGACAGTACCTGCTAATTGCAGGTCTTTTTGAAGCTCTCCACAAGTGGTCCTTGGCTCTTGGACAACTCTTCTGATTATTCTTTTCACTCCTCTGTCAGAAATCTTGCGAGGAGCACCTGGTCGAGGCAAATTTATGGTGAAATGATTGTCTTTCCACTTCCGTATTATGGCCCCAACAGTGCTCACTGGAACATTCAGAAGCTTAGAAATGCGCCTATAACCAATGCCATCATTATGTTTTGCAACAATTAGGTTGCGAAGGTCTTGAGACAGCTCTTTGCTTTTACCCATCATGAGATGTGTCTTGTGTGACACCTTGGCAATGAGACCTTTTTGTAGGCCATCAGTTGGGACTGAACCAGCTGATATTAATTTGCACTGACAGGGGGCTGGATTGCTTTTTAATTACTGATAGTTTTCAGCTGTTGTCTTGGCTTTCCATGCCTTTTTGAACCTCCCTTTCTTCATGTGTTCAATACTTTTTCCCTGTGTCCTTTCACATTATTACACATAACTTAATTTCTGAAGTTATTTGTTTTGGTTTCTTTGTATGTATGGATTACTTGGGTTGTTACCAACATCTTGTGAAAATTCCATGTCAATAGTACCTTTGGAAATATATTTACTGAGAAAAATGGTGACGTGTTCAATACTTATTTCACCTGCTGTATATATATATATATATATATACACACACACACACACACACACAGTTGAAGTCGGAAGTTTACATAAACCTTAGCCAAATACATGTAAACTCAGTTTTTCACAATTCCTGACATTTAATCCTAGTAAAAAATACCCTGTCTTAGGTCAGTTATGATCACCACTTTATTTTAAGAATGTGAAATGTCAGAATAATAGTAGAGAGAATTATTTATTTCAGCTTTTATTTCTTTCATCACATTCCCAATGGGTCAGAAGTTTATATACACTCAATTAGTATTTGGTAGCATTGCCTTTAAATTGTTTAACTTGGGTCAAATGTTTCGGGTAGCCTTCCACAAGCTTCCCACAATAAGTTGGGTGAATTTTGGCCCATTCCTCCTGACAGAACTGGTGTAACTGAGTCTTTGCTCGCACATGCTTTTTCAGTTCTGACCACAAATGTTCTATAGGATTGAGGTCAGGGCATTGTGATGTCCAATCCATTACCTTGACTTTGTTGTCCTTAAGCCATTTTGCCACAGCTTTGGAAGTATGCTTGGGGTCATTGTCCATTTGGAAGACCCATTTGCGACCAAGCTTTAACTTCCTGACTGATGTCATGAGATGTTGCTTCAATACATCCACATAATTTCCTTCCTCATGATGCTATCTATTTTGTGAAGTGCACCAGTCCCTCTTGCAGCAAAGCACCCCCACAACATGATGCTGCCACCCCTGTGCTTCACGGATGGGATGATTTTCTTTGGCTTGCAAGCCTCCCCCTTTTTCCTCCAAACTTAATGATGGTCATTTTGGCCAAACAGTTCTATTTTTGTTTCATCAGACCAGAGGACATTCCTCCAAAAAGTACATTCTTTGTCCCCATGTTCATTTGCAAACTGTAGACTGGCTTTTTTATGTCGGTTTTGGAGCAGTGGTTTCTTCCTTGCTGAGCAGCCTTTCAGGTTAAGTCGATATAGGACTCGTTTTACTGTGGATATAGATACTTTTGTACTTTCATCCAAGGTCCTTTGCTGTTGTTCTGGGATTGATTTGCACTTTTCGCACCAAAGTACGTTTGTCTCTAGGAGACAGAACGCGTCTCCTTCCTGAGCGGTATGATGGCTGCGTGGTCCCATGGTGTTTATACTTGCGTATTATTGTTTGTACAGATGAACGTGGTACCTTCAGGCGTTTGGAAATTGTTCCCAAGGATGAACCAGACTTGTGGAGGTCTACAATTTTTTCTTTTGATTTTCCCATGATGTCGAGCAAAGAGGCACTGAGTTTGAAGGTAGGCCTTGAAATACATCCACAGGTACACCTCCAATTGACTCAAATTATGTAAATTAGCCTATCAGAAGCTTCTAAAGCCGTGACATAATTTTCTGGAATTTTCCAAGCTGTTTAAAGGCACAGTCAACTTAGTGTATGTAAACTTCTGGCCCACTGGAATTGTGATATAGTGAATTATAAGTGAAATAATCGGTCTGTAAACAATTCTTGGAAGAATTACTTGCACAAAGTACATGTCCAAACTATAGTTTGTTAACATGAAATCTGTGAAGCGGTTGAAAAATGAGTTTTAATGACTTCAACCTAAGTGTATGTAAACTTCCGACTTCAACTGTATACATATATATATTGTGTTGTTTTCCAGCCTGGGTCCGTTGGTCAGTAAGGTGAAAGAGTACCAGGTAGAGACTATAGTTGACACGCTGTGTACCAACATGCTGGCAGACAAGGAACAGCTCAGAGACATCTCCAGCATCGGACTGAAGACTGTCATAGGAGAACTGCCCCCTGCATCCAGCGGTAAGTAGCACCTTTACCCCTGACCACTAACCTGTACCCTCATGACATTTCAGTAGACATGGGCCTTCACAAAGCTGATCATAGATCAGTTTTCCCTTTTAGATCATAGTGAGTAAGATTATGTGGACAAGAGGACCTGATCCTAGATCTGCTTCTGCTCTGAGAAGCTCATTATTGAACACAGATCAGAGCATGATATCAGTTTGTGGAGATGATGTATAATGGGCCCAGGTCTATACATGATAGTGTTCTGAGTGTGCTGATTAAACCAGTTAGGTCATTCCCTATGAACTGATGGGCTGTTTCTTCCAGCTAAATGTCGTCCTTACAACTAGGTTTAGAACATCTGTTAACAGCCTTGCTTCCCCAGCATCTTCAGGCATCAGCCATCTTGGCTGTTAGCAGTACGACTCACTAAGCTAACTCTCTCTTGCTCTCTTTCTCTTGCGCACTCTCTCTCCCTAAACCCCCCCCCCCCCTTTCTCTCCCTCTCTCTTGCCTTAGGCTCGGCCCTTGCTGCCAGTGTGTGTAAAAAGATCACAGGCCGCCTGACCAGTGCCATCGCCAAGCAGGAGGATGTGTCAGTTCAGCTGGAGGCTCTGGACATCATGGCTGACATGCTCTGCAGGTTGGTGGATGTGTGCACCTCAGACACAGTGCCTTCAGAAAGTATTCAGACACCTTGACTTTTTCCACATTTTTTTTTACATTACAGCCTTCTAAAATGTATTCAATAGTTTTTTCCCCCTCATCAATCTACACACAATGACCCATAATGACAAAGCAAAAACAGGTTTTTAGAAATGGAGGCACTAGGTCTAATGCTAATTTATAAATCTGATATCACATTTACATAAGTATTCAGACCCTTTACTCAGTACTTTGTTGAAGCGCCTTTGGCAGTGATTACAGCCTTGAGATCCTCTCAAGCTCTGTCTGGTTGGATGGGGAGCGTCGCTGCACAGTTATTTTCAGGTCTCTCCAGAAATGTTCGATCAGGTTCAATTCCAGGCTCTGGCTGGGCCACTCAAGGACATTGAGACTTGAGTCCCGAAGCCACTCCTGCGTTGTCTTGGCTGTGTGCTTAGGGTCGTTGTCCTGTTGGAAGGTGAATCTTCGCCCCAGTCTGGGGTCCTGTGCGCTCATCAAGGATCTCTCTGTACTTTGCTCCGTTCATCTTTCCCTCAATCCTGACTGGTCTCCCAGTCCCTGCCGCTGAAAAACATCCCCACAGCATGATGCTGCCACCACCATGCTTCACCGTAGGGATGGTGACAGTTTTCCTCCTGACGTGGCGCTTGGCATTCAGGCCAAAGAGTTCAATCTTGGTTTCATCAGACCAGAGAATCTTGTTTCTCATGGTCTGAGAGTCAGTCCTTTAGGTGCCTTTTGGCAAACTCCAAGCGGGCTGTCATGTGCGTTTTACTGAGGAGTGGCTTCCGTCTGGCCTCTCTACCATAAAGGCCTGATTGGTGGAGTGCTGCAGAGATGGTTGTCCTCCGGGAAAGTTCTCCCTTCTCCACAGAGGAACTCTGGAGCTCTGTCAGAGTGACACACACATCGGGTTCTTGGTCACCTCCCTGACCAAGGCCCTTCTCCCCACATTGCTCAGTTTGTCCGGGTGGCCAGTTCTAGGAAGAGTCTTAGTGGTTCCAAACTTCTTACATTTAAGAATGATGGAAGCCACTGTGTTCTTGGGGATCTTCAATACTGCAGAAATGTTTTTTGTACCCTTCCTCAGATCTGTGCCTCGACACAATTCTGTCTCGGAGCTCTACGGACAATTCCTTCGACAACATGGCTTGGTTTTTCATTTGACATGCACTGTCAACTGTGGGACCCTATATAGACAGGTGTGTGCCTTTCCAAAACATGTCCAATCTATTGAATTTACCACAGGTGGACTCCAATCAAGTTGTAGAAACATCTCAAGGATGATCAATGGAAACAGGATGCACCTGAGATCAATTTTGAGTCTCATAGCAAAGGGTCTGAATGCATATATAAATATGGTATTTCAAATTTTTATAAATGTGCACAAATTTCTAGAAACCTGTTTTTTCTTTGTCGTTATGGGGTATTGAGTCATTATGGGGTATTGAGTCATTATGGGGTATTGTGTCATTATGGGGTATTGTGTCATTATGGGGTATTGAGTCATTATGGGGTATTGAGTCATTATGGGGTATTGAGTCATTATGGGGTATTGAGTCATTATGGGGTATTGAGTCATTATGGGGTATTGAGTCATTATGGGGTATTGTGTCATTATGGGGTATTGAGTCATTATGGGGTATTGAGTCATTATGGGGTATTGAGTCATTATGGGGTATTGTGTCGTTATGGGGTATTGTGTCGTTATGGGGTATTGTGTCATTATTTTCACTTTGTCGTTGTGTTTAGATTGCTGAGGATTTTTCATTATTTAATCCATTTTAGAATAAGGCTGAAACGTAACAAAATGTGGAAAAAGTCAAGAGGTCTGAATACTTTCCTACGCCACTGTAGATCATAGATGGGCCTTTGTTATTGGATTACAGTACATTTAATCTCTGAAGGCAGGGACTCAACACTCAGCACACACAGGACAAGACAGGACAGGAATTGATTTTCACTCCTGTGTCAACCTCTTGTCTGCTGGTGAACTTCCAGCCCTCCATCCTGTCCTGTCTGCTCTCCCAGCTGACCGGCTCCTATGCTGCCTATCATATCACCTTATGAGACTACATAAAACTACTGAACATAGTGCTAACCTCTCTCTCTCCTCAACCAGACAGGGTGGTCTCCTGGTGAACTTTCACCCCTCCATCCTGTCCTGCCTGCTGCCTCAGCTGACCAGCCCCCGGCTGGCGGTCAGGAAGAGGACTATCATCGCTCTGGGTCACCTGGTCATGTCCTGTGGGAACCTGGTCTTTGTGGACCTCATGGAACACCTGCTGTCAGAGCTCTCCCGCAACGACTCCATGTCCACCACACGTACCTACATACAGTGTATCGCTGCCATCAGCAGACAGGCCGGACACAGAATTGGTGAGTTTCATGGATACAGGTAGACATAGGTTAGTGATATAGTAAGAGTATTGGAATATGTTTATTTTAAATGTCAAACAATTTGGCCAACATTTCCTGGTTCATGACCCCTCGTTACAGAAATAACAAAGAATTATAAATGTTTGCCATCCTCGTGATTACATGAGGTGATGTTACTGTTGGAGCGAGAAACACCAGCATTTCACTACACCCACAATAACATCTGAGACCAATAAAATGGGATTTGATTTGATTTATTCAATTCAGATAAGATGTCATAGTGTCATTTCTCCAGGCGAATTAAATAACTCGCCAGCCAGCGTCTTGTGGCCTGCTTTAGTTGCAGTCGTTTGCAGGACAATTAAATTGAGGTCACCTGGGTCGACGTTGAATCTTGATTATATTTTGGGATGGGCTGAATTGATATGCATCAGTTAGAGCTGTTCTGTCTCTCCTCTCCTCTCCTCTCCTCTCCTCTCCTCTCCTCTCCTCTCCTCTCCTCTCCTCTCCTCTCCTCTCCTCTCCTCTCCTCTCCCCTCCCCTCCCCTCCCCTCCCCTCCCCTCCTCTCCTCTCCCCTCTTCTTCTTCTTTCTGTCTCGCCTCTTCCCCTTTCTATCTCGCCTCTCCCCCTTTCTGTCTCTCCTCTCCCCCTTTCTATCTCTCCTCTCCCCCTTTCTCTCTCTCCTCTCCCGCCCCATCAACCAATCACAGGCTGTGTTCGATGAGCCAAAGACAGCAGTGATTAAGATGTGCAAGATTACTTCAGTGGAGTGCAGCACTCCAAAACTATTTCTGTCCCCCCCCTCTCTCTCTCCGACTTCTCTCCATATCCTGCCATCCCCCTCCATCCCCTGTTTTAATTAAGTTTTCTTGTCATCTTGAAAGAGATCGCTCTACGGTTTTGCTAAAAACACAAAAGCCTTTATCTAGCTGTAACTTGTAATTTGCTATTCTCAGTGTTCTGGGGTTTTGAAGTTGGAGGCTAGCTTCCCTTCATGTGACTTTAGATGAGAGAATATGAAGTTCTTACTAATGGATTGACAGCTAACATTCAGTTTGAATGGAATTATTAATATGTGTGTCCGTTTGTCCTCAGGTGAATACTTGGAGAAGATAATTCCTCTGGTGGTGAAGTTCTGTAACATAGACGATGATGAGCTGAGAGAATACTGCATCCAGGCCTTCGAGTCCTTCGTCAGGAGGTACGACTCACTCATCCTATTTAAACGGTATCGTTTCTGTTCAGAGAAACACAGAACAACAGAAAATGAATCCCAGAACTCTCAGTGAACTGGGTAGTTTATTCACGTTCACCCTGAAGTGTTTGACCCGTGTTGTGATTGGATATGCTAGTGTCTCTTCTCTTCTACGTTTAGAAACCCTTACTCTTCATCTAGCTTTTATTGTGCCTTTTATTGATTAAATCAAACAAGCGTTAGGGAGGGGTAACTAGGGCTTGAAGATTAGTGTGATGCTGTCTGTTCTCCCAGATTACCATGAGGAAAAGAAACACTGATAGATGGGAGTCTTTATTAGTTGAAACTAAACGGAACTCCGCCATGAATGACTTTTCAATATCTCTCTCTCCAGGTGTCCAAAGGAGGTGTACCCCCATGTGGGTACAGTCATCAGCATCTGTCTGAAGTATTTGACCTACGACCCCAACTATAACTACGATGACGAGGATGAAGATGAGAATGCCATGGACGCTGACGGAACAGATGAAGACTATCAAGGTACACACACACACACACACACACACACACACACACTGTGAGAGCTCATGGTCATTCAACCTCAAGTTTATTTATACATCCAGGTTCGTCTCATTCAGAATAAATCTCTTGAAGATTATCTAGTAGACTTTGGCGGTATAGATTATCTAGTAGACTTTGGAGGTATAGATTATCTAGTAGACTTTGGCGGTATAGATTATCTAGTAGACTTTGGTGGTATAGATTATCTAGTAGACTTTGGCGGTATAGATTATCTAGTAGACTTTGGAGGTATAGATTATCTAGTAGACTTTGGCGGTATAGATTATCTAGTAGACTTTGGAGGTATAGATTATCTAGTAGACTTTGGTGGTATAGATTATCTAGTAGACTTTGGAGGTATAGATTATCTAGTAGACTTTGGTGGTATAGATTATCTAGTAGACTTTGGTGGTATAGATTATCTAGTAGACTTTGGTGGTATAGATTATCTAGTAGACTTTGGTGGTATAGATTATCTTGAAGATTTTGGTGTTATACCGGGGTATTTGGAAAGCCACAGGATCGTTCAATAACGTCAAAACTATAAACATTTTCAATAAATGTGAATATCTGTAACTCCTTGTTAAGTAAATACCTGCAGTCAACTTGTGAATTATATTAGGAGATACAGCAGATCAAGTTCTTCATTTCACCTGTCACATTATTTTCCGTTATGAAGCTTACCCCAGTTCCCCAGAACAGTTGAGCCAGTCACGTGTTTGTTTGTAAACAGCACAACGGGATAAATCCAGCTGGAGAGTCCGTAGCGTTCTATACCTATCGGCGAGTCTCTGTTGTGCTCTGCACATGAGGTGATGAAGTTACACTTTTATGCAATTCCGTACTAAATTTTTGCCATCAGATATCTTATGTCTTTCTGCCAGAAGTCAAAGAGCTCTGGATGAGGTATCTGAACAGTTGACAGTTTGTCCCTGTGCTCTGGATGAGGTATCTGAACAGTTGACAGTTTGTCTGTGCTCTGGATGAGGTATCTGAACAGTTGACAGTTTGTCCCTGAGCTCTGGATGAGGTATCTGAACAGTTGACAGTTTGTCCCTGTGCTCTGGATGAGGTATCTGAACAGTTGACAGTTTGTCTGTGCTCTGGATGAGGTATCTGAACAGTTGACAGTTTGTCTGTGCTCTGGATGAGGTATCTGAACAGTTGACAGTTTGTCCCTGTGCTCTGGATGAGGTATCTGAACAGTTGACAGTTTGTCCCTGTGCTCTGGATGAGGTATCTGAACAGTTGACAGTTTGTCTGTGCTCTGGATGAGGTATCTGAACAGTTGACAGTTTGTCCCTGTGCTCTGGATGAGGTATCTGAACAGTTGACAGTTTGTCCCTGTGCTCTGGATGAGGTATCTGAACAGTTGACAGTTTGTCTGTGCTCTGGATGAGGTATCTGAACAGTTGACCGTTTGTCCCTGGGCTCTGGATGAGGTATCTGAACAGTTGACAGTTTGTCTGAGCTCTGGATGAGGTATCTGAACAGTTGACAGTTTGTCCCTGTGCTCTGGATGAGGTATCTGAACAGTTGACAGTTTGTCCCTGAGCTCTGGATGAGGTATCTGAACAGTTGACAGTTTGTCCCTGAGCTCTGGATGAGGTATCTGAACAGTTGACAGTTTGTCCCTGTGCTCTGGATGAGGTATCTGAACAGTTGACAGTTTGTCTGTGCTCTGGATGAGGTATCTGAACAGTTGACAGTTTGTCCCTGTGCTCTGGATGAGGTATCTGAACAGTTGACAGTTTGTCCCTGTGCTCTGGATGAGGTATCTGAACAGTTGACAGTTTGTCTGTGCTCTGGATGAGGTATCTGAACAGTTGACTGTTTGTCCCTGGGCTCTGGATGAGGTATCTGAACAGTTGACAGTTTGTCTGAGCTCTGGATGAGGTATCTGAACAGTTGACAGTTTGTCCCTGTGCTCTGGATGAGGTATCTGAACAGTTGACAGTTTGTCCCTGAGCTCTGGATGAGGTATCTGAACAGTTGACAGTTTGTCCCTGAGCTCTGGATGAGGTATCTGAACAGTTGACAGTTTGTCCCTGTGCTCTGGATGAGGTATCTGAACAGTTGACAGTTTGTCCCTGTGCTCTGGATGAGGTATCTGAACAGTTGACAGTTTGTCCCTGTGCTCTGGATGAGGTATCTGAACAGTTGACAGTTTGTCCCTGAGCTCTGGATGAGGTATCTGAACAGTTGACAGTTTGTCCCTGAGCTCTGGATGATGTATCTGAACAGTTGACAGTTTGTCCCTGTGCTCTGGATGAGGTATCTGAACAGTTGACAGTTTGTCCCTGTGCTCTGGATGAGGTATCTGAACAGTTGACAGTTTGTCCCTGAGCTCTGGATGAGGTATCTGAACAGTTGACAGTTTGTCCCTGAGCTCTGGATGAGGTATCTGAACAGTTGACAGTTTGTCCCTGAGCTCTGGATGAGGTATCTGAACAGTTGACAGTTTGTCCCTGTGCTCTGGATGAGGTATCTGAACAGTTGACAGTTTGTCTGTGCTCTGGATGAGGTATCTGAACAGTTGACAGTTTGTCCCTGTGCTTCCTGCTAGCGTTGTTTCTCCTCCGTTCTTTTCCCATCTGATCCGTGTACACATGCATCACAACTTAGTTCATTACAACTGTATTTACATCCCCTCAGGGACAATCAAGAAAGGTATTGCCACGTCTCTAATAATAACCTCCTCCACTTGTTAAGAAGAGACCTATAGAACTATTCATCTCTTCAGAAGACTCCTCTCTTCAGGGCTGAGGTTTCTGGTTAGATGTCTGCCTCAGTGTGAGAAGTCAGGCTAGTTCTATCTATTAAATTGTCTTCCAAATGTGTGTTCTTCCATTTTCAGGAATCTTACTGTGCAGGATAAACCCCCCTACTGCACTGTGACTGAGACTGTTAAGACTGTCGTTTGTTGCTTTGACTGTGTAAGAGCTCAGCCAGAAAGACAATCTGTTGCTTGGCCATGCATGAGCACTGTGAAATAAAAGTATAATAATGCTACTAAATATTGAAAACAAGCAGCATCCTCTCTGTCTCCCTCCTGCCTTGTTATGAGACTGAATGTTATTATCTACAGGCTGAATGGAGGACTGCTATTGGAGCGGATAATGCTAGCTGCTTTCAGCAGACCTCCAGTCATTACTTCTACTACAACTGATAGAGATTGCTTTCTGTCCTTGTCATCAGTAGCAGTGTGTGAGGACTGAGGACCCTCCCCTCTCTCCCCTCTGTTCCCTCCCTCCCTCCCCTCTGTTCTCTCCCCTCTGTTCCATCCCTCCCTCCCCTCTGTTCCCTCCCCTCTGTTCCCTCCCCTCTGTTCCCTCCCCTCTGTTCTCTCCCCTCTGTTCCCTCCCTCTGTTCCCTCCCCTCTGTTCTCTCCCCTCTGTTCCATCCCTCCCTCCCCTCTGTTCCCTCCCCTCTGTTCCCTCCCCTCTGTTCCCTCCCCTCTGTTCCTCCCCTCTGTTCCCTCCCCTCTGTTCCCTCCCCTCTGTTCCCTCCCCTCTGTTCCATCCCCTCTGTTCCCTCCCTCTGTTCCCTCCCCTCTGTTCCCTCCCTCCCTCCCCTCTGTTCCCTCCCTCCCTCCCTTCTGTTCCCTCCCTCCCTCCCCTCTGTTCCATCCCCTCTGTTCCCTCCCCTCTGTTCCCTCCCCTTTGTTCCCTCCCTCCCTCCCTCCCTCCCTTCTGTTCCCTCCCTCCCTCCCCTCTGTTCCATCCCCTCTGTTCCCTCCCCTCTGCTCCCTCCCCTCTGTTCCCTCCCTCCCTCCCTCCCTCCCTCCCTCCCTTCTGTTCCCTCCCTCCCTCCCCTCTGTTCCCTCCCTCTCTCCACTCTGTTCCCTCCCTCCCTCTCTCCCCTCTGTTCCCTCCCCTCTGTTCCCTCCCTCCTTCCCCTCTGTTCCCTCCCTCCCTCTCTCCCCTCTGTTCCCTCCCCTCTGTTCCCTCCCTCCCTCCTTCCCCTCTGTTCCCACCCTCCCTCTCTCCCCTCTGTTCCCTCTCTCCCCTCTGTTCCCTCCCTCTCTCCCCTCTGTTCCCTCCCTCCCCTCCCCTCTGTTCCCTCCCTCCCCTCCCCTCCCCTCTGTTCTCTCCCTCCCCTCTGTTCCCTCCCTCCCTCCCCTCTGTTCCCTCCCTCTCTTTAATTATTCATGGTGCTGACTGACTGACTGACTGACTGACTGACTGACTGTGTAGCTAGCTTGTAAACATGCCCAGGGCAGCACAGTGCTGTGACTATCCTCCTAGTTTCAGGCCCAGGGCAGCACAGTGCTGTGACTATCCTCCTAGTTTCAGGCCCAGGACAGCACAGTGCTGTGACTATCCTCCTAGTTTCAGGCCCAGGGCAGCACAATGCTGTGACTATCCTCCTAGTTTCAGGCCCAGGGCAGCACAGTGCTGTGACTATCCTCCTAGTTTCAGGCCCAGGGCAGCACAGTGCTGTGACTATCCTCCTAGTTTCAGGCCCAGGGCAGCACAGTGCTGTGACTATCCTCCTAGTTTCAGGCCCAGGGCAGCACAATGCTGTGACTATCCTCCTAGTTTCAGGCCCAGGGCAGCACAGTGCTGTGACTATCCTCCTAGTTTCAGGCCCAGGACAGCACAGTGCTGTGACTATCCTCCTAGTTTCAGGCCCAGGGCAGCACAATGCTGTGACTATCCTCCTAGTTTCAGGCCCAGGGCAGCACAGTGCTGTGACTATCCTCCTAGTTTCAGGCCCAGGGCAGCACAGTGCTGTGACTATCCTCCTAGTTTCAGGCCCAGGGCAGCACAGTGCTGTGACTATCCTCCTAGTTTCAGGCCCAGGACAGCACAGTGCTGTGACTATCCTCCTAGTTTCAGGCCCAGGGCAGCACAATGCTGTGACTATCCTCCTAGTTTCAGGCCCAGGGCAGCACAGTGCTGTGACTATCCTCCTAGTTTCAGGCCCAGGGCAGCACAGTGCTGTGACTATCCTCCTAGTTTCAGGCCCAGGGCAGCACAATGCTGTGACTATCCTCCTAGTTTCAGGCCCAGGGCAGCACAGTGCTGTGACTATCCTCCTAGTTTCAGGCCCAGGGCAGCACAGTGCTGTGACTATCCTCCTAGTTTCAGGCCCAGGGCAGCACAGTGCTGTGACTATCCTCCTAGTTTCAGGCCCAGGGCAGCACAGTGCTGTGACTATCCTCCTAGTTTCAGGCCCAGGGCAGCACAGTGCTGTGACTATCCTCCTAGTTTCAGGCCCAGGGCAGCACAGTGCTGTGACTATCCTCCTAGTTTCAGGCCCAGGGCAGCACAGTGCTGTGACTATCCTCCTAGTTTCAGGCCCAGGGCAGCACAGTGCTGTGACTATCCTCCTAGTTTCAGGCCCAGGGCAGCACAGTGCTGTGACTATCCTCCTAGTTTCAGGCCCAGGGCAGCACAGTGCTGTGACTATCCTCCTAGTTTCAGGCCCAGGGCAGCACAGTGCTGTGACTATCCTCCTAGTTTCAGGCCCAGGGCAGCACAGTGCTGTGACTATCCTCCTAGTTTCAGGCCCAGGGCAGCACAATGCTGTGACTATCCTCCTAGTTTCAGGCCCAGGGCAGCACAATGCTGTGACTATCCTCCTAGTTTCAGGCCCAGGGCAGCACAGTGCTGTGACTATCCTCCTAGTTTCAGGCCCAGGGCAGCACAGTGCTGTGACTATCCTCCTAGTTTCAGGCCCAGGGCAGCACAGTGCTGTGACTATCCTCCTAGTTTCAGGCCCAGGGCAGCACAATGCTGTGACTATCCTCCTAGTTTCAGGCCCAGGGCAGCACAGTGCCACGTGCTGATTTCTGTGCTGCTTGTAAAACCTTGTTTGAGATGTTGGTCACAATGTCTAGAGAAGCATTGAACCCTTTAATGTGCTGTTATAGTAACTGCTACTAGACTGTTAAGTCTCTAACATCACACTCCCACCACCCTTTGACCTGTGACCTTTACAGGAAGTGATGATGAATACAGTGATGACGACGACATGAGCTGGAAGGTTCGCCGTGCGGCCGCCAAGTGTCTGGACGCCGTGGTCAGCACACGCCACGAGATGCTGCCGGAGTTCTACCGCACCGTGTCACCTGCGCTCATCGCCCGCTTCAAGGCACACACTCTCTCACACACACACACTCACACACACACTCACACTCTCACACACTCACACACACACTACCCATGTACCTCTAGGTTTCCATCTTCCAGAGAGTTTCCATATTTTAGCCATTGGGTATCTGTTTGTGTTTTCGGTTGCTCTCTAGGCTGTTTTACTAAAAAGTAAAGGCACTTTGACACATCACCAGTTGTCACAAAGGGCCTTTATAAATACATTTGATTGATTGTCTAATGTATTGATTGATGTATTGGTTGTAGGAGAGGGAGGAGAATGTGAAGGCTGACGTGTTCCATGCCTACCTGTCGCTGCTGAAACAGACACGTCCTGCTCAGAGCTGGCTGTGTGACCCTGATGCCATGGAACAGGGAGAGACCCCACTCACCATGCTGCAGAACCAGGTAAAACACAGGGAGAGACCACACTCACCATGCTGCAGAACCAGGTAAAACACAGGGAGAGACCCCACTCACCATGCTGCAGTACCAGGTAAAACACAGGGAGAGACCCCACTCACCATGCTGCAGTACCAGGTAAAACACAGGGAGAGACCCCACTCACCATGCTGCAGTACCAGGTAAAACACAGGGAGAGACCCCACTCACCATGCTGCAGAACCAGGTAAAACACAGGGAGAGACCCCACTCACCATGCTGCAGAACCAGGTAAAACACAGGGAGAGACCCCACTCACCATGCTGCAGAACCAGGTAAAACACAGGGAGAGACCCCACTCACCATGCTGCAGTACCAGGTAAAACACAGGGAGAGACCCCACTCACCATGCTGCAGAACCAGGTAAAACACAGGGAGAGACCCCACTCACCATGCTGCAGAACCAGGTAAAACACAGGGAGAGACCCCACTCACCATGCTGCAGAACCAGGTAAAACACAGGGAGAGACCCCACTCACCATGCTGCAGAACCAGGTAAAACACAGGGAGAGACCCCACTCACACACACATCACATCACACACACACGTGTGTCTGATATTTCTCCTAGTACTACAACTAGTGGTAGTTGTAGTATGTATTAGTCAGTAGTATGTCTGATATTTCTCCTAGTGGTAGTTGTAGTATATATTAGTCAGTAGTATATCTGATATTTCTCCTAGTGGTAGTTGTATTATGTATTAGTCAGTAGTATGTCTGATATTTCTCCTAGTGGTAGTTGTAGTATGTATTAGTCAGTAGTATGTCTGATATTTCTCCTAGTGGTAGTTGTATTATGTATTAGTCAGTAGTATGTCTGATATTTCTCCTAGTGGTAGTTGTAGTATATATTAGTCAGTAGTATATCTGATATTTCTCCTAGTGGTAGTTGTAGTATGTATTAGTCAGTAGTATATCTGATATTTCTCCTAGTGGTAGTTCTAGTATGTATTAGTCAGTAGTATGTCTGATATTTCTCCTAGTGGTAGTTGTAGTATGTATTAGTCAGTAGTATATCTGATATTTCTCCTAGTGGTAGTTCTAGTATGTATTAGTCAGTAGTATGTCTGATATTTCCCCTAGTGGTAGTTGTAGTATATATTAGTCAGTAGTATGTCTGATATTTCTCCTAGTGGTAGTTGTAGTATGTATTAGTCAGTAGTATGTCTGATATTTCTCCTAGTGGTAGTTGTAGTATATATTAGTCAGTAGTATATCTGATATTTCTCCTAGTGGTAGTTGTAGTATGTATTAGTCAGTAGTATGTCTGATATTTCTCCTAGTGGTAGTTGTAGTATATATTAGTCAGTAGTATGTCTGATATTTCTCCTAGTGGTAGTTGTAGTATATATTAGTCAGTAGTATGTCTGATATTTCTCCTAGTGATAGTTGTAGTATGTATTAGTCAGTAGTATGTCTGATATTTCTCCTAGTGGTAGTTGTAGTATGTATTAGTCAGTAGTATGTCTGATATTTCTCCTAGTGGTAGTATGTATTAGTCAGTAGTATATCTGATATTTCTCCTAGTGGTAGTTGTAGTATGTATTAGTCAGTAGTATATCTGATATTTCTCCTAGTGGTAGTTGTAGTATGTATTAGTCAGTAGTATATCTGATATTTCTCCTAGTGGTAGTTGTAGTATGTATTAGTCAGTAGTATGTCTGATATTTCTCCTAGTGGTAGTTGTAGTATGTATTAGTCAGTAGTATGTCTGATATTTCTCCTAGTGGTAGTTGTAGTATGTCTGATATTTCTCCTAGTGGTAGTTGTAGTATGTATTAGTCAGTAGTATGTCTGATATTTCTCCTAGTGGTAGTTGTAGTATGTATTAGTCAGTAGTATGTCTGATATTTCTCCTAGTGGTAGTTGTAGTATGTCTGATATTTCTCCTAGTGGTAGTTGTAGTATGTATTAGTCAGTAGTATGTCTGCTATTTCTCCTAGTGGTAGTTGTAGTATGTATTAGTCAGTAGTATGTCTGATATTTCTCCTAGTGGTAGTTGTAGTATGTATTAGTCAGTAGTATATCTGATATTTCTCCTAGTGGTAGTTGTAGTATATATTAGTCAGTAGTATGTCTGCTATTTCTCCTAGTGGTAGTTGTAGTATGTATTAGTCAGTAGTATATCTGATATTTCTCCTAGTGGTAGTTGTAGTATGTATTAGTCAGTAGTATATCTGATATTTCTCCTAGTGGTAGTTGTAGTATGTATTAGTCAGTAGTATGTCTGATATTTCTCCCTCCCACCGGGTGCTGCTGCAGGTGCCAATGATCGTTAAGGCCCTGCATAAGCAGATGAAGGAGAAAAGTGTGAAGACGAGGCAGTGCTGCTTCAACATGCTGACAGAGCTGGTCAACGTGCTGCCTGGAGCCCTCACACAACATATCCCTGTCCTCGTACCAGGTACGTGCAATATAACTTGTTTATTAGGTACACCACCCCGTTCAGAAAAATGGTTTGCTTCTACAGACAGTGAGTCTTGTGGCCTTGGTTTGCTGTATAAAGCAGACAGGCATCAAGGCATTCAGTTACTGTTCCATTGAACGTTAGAATGGGCAAAACGAGTGATTGACCTTAAAACGACTTTGAGCGCGGTATTGTCGATGGTGCAAGGCCTGCCAGTTCTAGTATCTCAGAAACGGCCTCCTGGGATTTTCACGCACGACAGTGTCTAGTGTTTACAGAGAATGGTGTGACAACAACATCCAGTCAGCAGCAGTCCTGATGATGAAACCAGCTGGTTGATGAGAGAGGTCGAAGGAGAATGGTAAGAATGGTGCAAGCTAACAGGCGGGCCACAAACGGACCAAAAACAGCTCAGTATAACAGTGGTGAGCAGAACAGCGTCTCAGAACACACAACTCATCAGTCCTTGTCACGGATGGGCTATTGCAGCAGACGTTCGGTCCCTTGATACCAGTTTGAGCAACGTTTCCGTGCCCCGATGAATTCAGGCTGTTCTGGAGGCAAAGGGGGGGTCTGAGGAGGTACTAGATGGGTATACCTAATGTGAATCTGAAATTTGTCCCCCAGACACCACACACACACACACACACACACACACACACACACACACACACAAACACACACGAGAGGCTGGAAGCAGCATTGGATCAGCTGCAGAGCTACACTTCCCCTGGAGCAGCCCTTGCTCAAGGGCACAATGGCAGTAGTTGGCACACCAAGATTCTGATCTCACTCCTGCCAGACTTTTACCTGGGGCTAGCCTGGGCTCTCACCCAACATCTCTATGATGGTCCCAGGAACAAGGCTCTCGCCCTGGGCACATTCTTCAGCCTCATCCCTCTGGTGTGGAGGTCACTCTGTCTGACAGAGGCCGACTGACTGACAGACTCAAGCTGTTTTTGGTTCTTATGAATCTATGACATTAAATGCCTCTCATGTGTTAGTGGAATGAGAGTTATTGAGTTGACAGGAAGTATGTTAATTATTTCACCTAGTCAATGTGTCACCTTAGAGGACTAGATGGATTAATAGTTTGCATGTTGTTATTCCAGGTTGCAGTCATAACATCTTCTTTCCCTTAGACAACTACAAGTGATTTATTACGACTTGTTCAGAGTTATAAATGCAATACACCTAAGCCTTTGATATCTTGCTCTGTCATTTCTAAACTGCTTCAGTAACCCACCGCTGATACCATGGGATTATACAGGATACAGATTATAAGAAGCTAGTTGCTGATTATTTTCTCCTTCCCTGAATGCACCAGGGGAGTGGAGGATCTGAAAGAGGCTGATCATCAGTGTTATCTGCCTGTTGTTGTAGTATTGATTCTTACTGTAAACCTTCCTGTTGTTGTAATATTGGTTCTTACTGTAAACCTTCCTGTTGTTGTAGTATTGATTCTTACTGTAAACTTTCCTGTTGTATTGATTCTTACTGTAAACCTTTCTGTTGTTGTAGTATTGATTCTTACTGTAAGCCTTCCCGTTGTATTGATTTGTACTGTAAACCTTCCTGTTGTTGTAGTATTGATTCTTACTGTAAACCTTCCTGTTGTTGTAATATTGGTTCTTACTGTAAACCTTCCTGTTGTTGTAGTATTGATTCTTACTGTAAACTTTCCTGTTGTATTGATTCTTACTGTAAACCTTTCTGTTGTTGTAGTATTGATTCTTACTGTAAGCCTTCCCGTTGTATTGATTTGTACTGTAAACCTTCCTGTTTAGTAAAGAAGCGCTCCGTTTCCTCATTTTATTTTCTGTTTCCTGAAACGTGGGTCTCACCTGCACTCCCTTAATATTCTAATTCATCGGGCCGGTTTCCCGGACACACATTACACCTAGTCCTGGACTAAAAAGCTCTTTCAATGGAGTATCTTAATCTGTGCCCGGGAAACCCTCTCTCAATGTGCATATTGACTAAACTAGCCTGATCTCCTTCCTCCCAACAGGAATCATCTTCTCTCTCAACGACAAGTCCAGTTCGTCCAACCTGAAGATCGATGCCCTGTCCTGTCTGTATGTGGTCCTGTGTAACCACCAGCCCCAAGTCTTCCACCTCCATGTCCAGGTCGGATATTAGGACTGAAAAAAATAGTTTCCAAACTCTCACTGATCCGTTCACAACGTTGTTTTTTGTCTGTGGGATGTTTTGTCAGTTGTGAAGTGACACTTGAATAACTTGAATACACTTTTCTAACCTCCACAGGCCCTGGTGCCGCCCGTGGTGGCGTGTGTGGGAGACCCCTTCTATAAGATCACCTCTGAGGCCCTGCTGGTTACTCAACAGCTGGTCAAGGTCATCAGGTAAGTTTATCTAGTCTATTCTAATGCATGTGTATTGATGTGTTCTCTTGTTTAATAAAATAACTCCATCTTTTACCAGAGGTAACTTCAGTTGTTGCTGTTTTTCATTCTGTCTGTAATCTGATGCAACCAAGTGGCCCAGTATGAGGCAATGAAGCTTTGCTCAATGTTCATCCGAATCTTCTCAGACCTCTGGACCAGCTGGAGAGGGACACCTTCGATGCTTCTCCCTACATCACTGACCTCTTCACCTGCACCATCAAACGCCTCAAGGCTGCCGACATCGACCAGGAAGTGAAAGAGAGGGCCATTTCATGTATGGGTCAGATCATCTGTAACCTAGGAGACAGCCTGGGGGGCGACCTCCCTGGGACGCTGCACATCTTCCTAGAGCGTCTGAAGAATGAGATTACCAGACTGACTACGGTCAAGGCCCTCACGCTCATCGCAGGTAGGGAGGGGATGATATCGAGAAGTCTTTCAGAATCTGTTGATGAGGGCTGATTTAATGGCTTAACAAGTAGGTGTTTACTAATTAATCAGTTTCCCTGCTAGATAAGAGATATGTGTTTACTAATAAATCAGTTTCCCTGCTAGATAAGAGATATGTGTTTACTAATAAATCAGTTTCCCTGCTAGATAAGAGATATGTGTTTACTAATAAATCAGTTTCCCTGCTAGATAAGAGATATGTGTTTACTAATAAATCAGTTTCCCTGCTAGATAAGAGATATGTGTTTACTAATTAATCAGTTTCCCTGCTAGATAAGAGATATGTGTTTACTAATAAATCAGTTTCCCTGCTAGATAAGAGATATGTGTTTACTAATAAATCAGTTTCCCTGCTAGATAAGAGATATGTGTTTACTAATAAATCAGTTTCCCTGCTAGATAAGAGATATGTGTTTACTAATAAATCAGTTTCCCTGCTAGATAAGAGATATGTGTTTACTAATAAATCAATTTCCCTGCTAGATAAGAGATATGTGTTTACTAATAAATCAGTTTCCCTGCTAGATAAGAGATATGTGTTTACTAATAAATCAGTTTCCCCGCTAGATAAGAGATATGTGTTTACTAATAAATCAGTTTCCCCGCTAGATAAGAGATGTGTTTACTAATAAATCAGTTTCCCTGCTAGATAAGAGATATGTGTTTACTAATAAATCAGTTTCCCTGCTAGATAAGAGATATGTGTTTACTAATAAATCAGTTTCCCTGCTAGATAAGAGATATGTGTGTACTAATAAATCAGTTTCCCTGCTAGATAAGAGATATGTGTTTACTAATAAATCAGTTTCCCTGCTAGATAAGAGATATGTGCGTTTACTTTTCATATGTGCTCTCGTCCCAAATTACAGGCTCCACGCTGAAGATCGACCTTCGACCTATCCTTGACGAGGCGGTGCCCATCCTGGCGTCGTTCCTACGTAAGAACCAGCGGGCGCTGAAGCTGAGCACCCTGGCCGGCCTCGACATCCTGGTGAAGAACTACAGCGACAGTGTGACTCCGGCCATGATTGACGCGGTGCTGGCCGAGCTGCCTCCACTGATCAGTGAGAGCGACATGCATGTGTCCCAGATGGCCATCAGCTTCCTGACCACCCTGGCCCGGGTCCACCCTCTCTCCCTGGCTAAGATCGGGGGGTCATCCATCCTCTCCGAGCTCATCTCTCTGGTCAGGTCTCCTCTGCTGCAGGGAGGGGCCCTCAGTGCCATGCTAGAGTTCTTCCAGGTACGGATGGTTACCACTTCCAGTTTGAACAGATAAGGAAATGCTATCTAAACATCTAGGACAGCGGGTGGGGGACGACAATTGAGGTACTGTGTTGTAAAATAGTTTGTGAACCGCTTGGAAAATCAGCTAAAAGTTCATCAGGTATTTTGGTCCTACTTTATCACTGTAGAAGATGCTCTATAGATTCTCAAACTATCAACTTCAGATCTAGTAGTGTCACTGGATTTATTAAACACCTGTCCCTGACCAAGCATTATTGTACTCAGCACATTCTGTTCTGTTTCTCTATGTTCAGGCTCTGGTGGGTACAGGGACATCCTCTCTGGGTTAGGGTTATATTATATTAAAAGCTGTATTATTGTGTCTCCTCTCCCAGGCTCTGGTGGGTACAGGGACATCCTCTCTGGGTTAGGGTTATATTATATTAAAAGCTGTATTATTGTGTCTCCTCTCCCAGGCTCTGGTGGGTACAGGGACATCCTCTCTGGGTTACATGGACCTGCTCCGCATGCTGACTGGTCCAGTCTACGCCCAGAGTGCCTCTCTAACACACAAACAGTCCTACTACTCTATAGCCAAGTGTGTGGCCGCCCTGACCCGCGCCTGTCCTAATGTGGGTTCACTGTTCTCTTGGCTTTTATACATCCCTCCTGTATTCGGTTTTCCTGGATGACTGTTAGACACCCCTCCTGTGTTCTGTTCTCCTGGATTATTTTATTTTATTTCCCTGTTTGTTTCTTTGTTCATTATCTTAACACAATGTTTTATGATCACTAGGATGTGGTATAAAGGCTTTTGCAATATTTAATGCACTTTAAATAAAGTTTGATTGTATTTGTAGGAGGGTCCTGCCGTGGTAGGCCAGTTCATCCAGGATGTGAAGAACTCTCGGTCGACCGACTCCATCAGGTTGCTGGCCCTGCTGTCACTGGGAGAGGTGGGTCAGTTTTAATTAGAGATATAGGACTAATAGTGGTTTTACTGCTGCTGGTAGTAGGATTAATAGTGGTTTTACTGCTGCTGGTAGTAGTAGGACTAATAGTGGTTTTACTGCTGCTGGTAGTAGGACTAATAGTGGTTTTACTGCTGCTGGTAGTAGGACTAATAGTGGTTTTACTGCTGCTGGTAGTAGTAGGACTAATAGTGGTTTTACTGCTGCTGGTAGTAGGACTAATAGTGGTTTTACTGCTGCTGGTAGTAGGACTAATAGTGGTTTTACTGCTGCTGGTAGTAGGATTAATAGTGGTTTTACTGCTGCTGGTAGTAGGACTAATAGTGGTTTTACTGCTGCTGGTAGTAGGATTAATAGTGGTTTTACTGCTGCTGGTAGTAGTAGGACTAATAGTGGTTTTACTGCTGCTGGTAGTAGGACTAATAGTGGTTTTACTGCTGCTGGTAGTAGGACTAATAGTGGTTTTACTGCTGCTGGTAGTAGGACTAATAGTGGTTTTACTGCTGCTGGTAGTAGGACTAATAGTGGTTTTACTGCTGCTGGTAGTAGGACTAATAGTGGTTTTACTGCTGCTGGTAGTAGGACTAATAGTGGTTTTACTGCTGCTGGTAGTAGTAGGACTAATAGTGGTTTTACTGCTGCTGGTAGTAGGACTAATAGTGGTTTTACTGCTGCTGGTAGTAGTAGGACTAATAGTGGTTTTACTGCTGCTGGTAGTAGGACTAATAGTGGTTTTACTGCTGCTGGTAGTAGGACTAATAGTGGTTTTACTGCTGCTGGTAGTAGTAGGACTAATAGTGGTTTTACTGCTGCTGGTAGTAGGACTAATAGTGGTTTTACTGCTGCTGGTAGTAGTAGGACTAATAGTGGTTTTAGGTGTAGTAGGCTAATATCAGTAGATGTACTGACTAGTATCAGTATTGAGTGAAGTGAATCATTAATAATATCTGTCTCTGGGGTAGGTGGGACACCACGTAGACTTGAGCGGCCAACCAGAGCTCAAGACGGTCATCCTGGACGCCTTCTCTTCCGCTTCTGAAGAGGTCAAGTCTGCTGCATCGTACGCCCTAGGATCCATCGCTGTGGGCAACCTGCCTGAATACCTGCCCTTTGTTCTGGGGGAGATCTCAGGACAGCCCAAGAGGCAGTACCTGCTGCTACACTCACTCAAAGAGATCATCAGGTAGGATAGTCCAGCGGTTAGAAAGGTGGAACCGAAAGGTCGCCGGTTCAAGTCCCAGGTCGGGCAACTGAACTGGCTAATGGAGGGTTGCTGTTTTTACCTTTATTTAACCAGACAGGTCACTTAAAAACAAATTGTCATTCATAATAACAGCCTGGCATGTGTAAACAGAAAACACCACAACATTAGACCATAACAACGATGTGTAAATAGAAAACACCACAACATTACAGACCATAACAACGATGTGTAAACAGAAAACACCACAACATTACACACCATAACAACGTTGTGTAAACAGAAAACACCACAACATTACAGATCATAACAACGATGTGTAAACAGAAAACACCACAACATTAGACCATAACAACGATGTGTAAAGAGAAAACACCACAACATTACAGACCATAACAACGTGTAAACAGAAAACACCACATTACAGACCATAACAACGATGTGTAAACAGAAAACACCACACCATTACAGACCATAACAACGATGTGTAAACAGAAAACACCACAACATTACACACCATAACAACGTTGTGTAAACAGAAAACACCACAACATTACAGACCATAACAACGATGTGTAAACAGAAAACACCACAACATTAGACCATAACAACGATGTGTAAAGAGAAAACACCACAACATTACAGACCATAACAACGATGTGTAAACAGAAAACACCACATTACAGACCATGACAACGATGTGTAAACAGAAAACACCACACCATTACAGACCATAACAACGATGTGTAAACAGAAAACACCACAACATTACAGACCATAACAACGATGTGTAAACAGAAAACACCACAACATTACAGACCATAACAACGTTGTGTAAAGAGAAAACACCACAACATTACAGACCATAACAACGATGTGTAAACAGAAAACACCACACCATTACAGACCATAACAACGATGTGTAAACAGAAAACACCACAACATTACAGACCATAACAACGATGTGTAAACAGAAAACACCACAACATTACAGACCATAATAACGATGTGTAAACAGAAAACACCACAACATTACAGACCATAATAACGATGTGTAAACAGAAAACACCACAACATTAGACCATAACAACGATGTGTAAACAGAAAACACCACAACATTACAGACCATAACAACGATGTGTAAACAGAAAACACCACAACATTACAGTCCATAACAACGATGTGTAAAGAGAAAACACCACAACATTACAGACCATGACAACGATGTTTAAACAGAAAACACCACAACATTACAGACCATAACAACAATGTGTAAAGAGAAAACACCACAACATTACAGACCATAACAACGTGTAAACAGAAAACACCACAACATTAGACCATAACAACGATGTGTAAAGAGAAAACACCACAACATTACAGACCATGACAACGATGTTTAAACAGAAAACACCACAACATTACAGACCATAACAATGATGTGTAAAGAGAAAACACCACAACATTACAGTCCATAACAACGATTTGTAAAGAGAAAACACCACAACATTACAGACCATAACAACGTTGTGTAAACAGAAAACACCACAACATTAGACCATAACAACGATGTGTAAACAGAAAACACCACAACATTACAGACCATAACAACGATGTGTAAACAGAAAACACCACAACATTAGACCATAACAACGATGTGTAAACAGAGAACACCACAACATTACAGACCATAACAACGATGTGTAAACAGAAAACACCACAACATTACAGACCATAACAACGATGTGTAAACAGAAAACACCACAACATTACAGACCATAACATCGATGTGTAAACAGAAAACACCACAACATTACACACCATAACAACGTTGTGTAAACAGAAAACACCACAACATTACAGACCATAACAACGATGTGTAAACAGAAAACACCACAACATTACAGACCATAACAACGATGTGTAAACAGAAAACACCACAACATTACAGACCATAACAACGATGTGTAAACAGAAAACACCACAACATTACAGACCATAACAACGATGTGTAAAGAGAAAACACCACAACATTACAGACCATAACAACGATGTGTAAAGAGAAAACACCACAACATTACAGACCATAACAACGATGTGTAAAGAGAAAACACCACAACATTACAGACCATAACAACGATGTGTAAAGAGAAAACACCACAACGTTACAGACCATAACAACGATGTGTAAAAAGAAAGGGTGTGGTGGGAGGCAGAAGACATTCTAACCAAATAGTATCTGTTCTGTTCTCTCCAGCTCCGCGTCTGTGGCGGGTCTGAAGCCATACGTAGAGAGTGTATGGACCCTGCTGTTGCAGCACTGTGAGTGTGCGGAGGAGGGCACCAGGAACGTGGTAGCAGAGTGTCTGGGGAAACTCACCCTCATAGACCCTGAAACCCTGCTGCCCAGGCTCAAAGGATACCTGCTCTCAGGTGGGTAACAGTAACACACTGTTTCACTAAGCTGTTTTGATTGGCTCATTTGATTAGCAAGACTTGATAAAAAAATACAGTTAGTTCATTGTGCATGATATGACTCATTCATGTTAAGGAATATGACCTGGGTAATAGTTTACTGTACCGTTGTAAGTATGTCATGTGAATATGAATGTTTTCTTCCCCAGGATCATCTTATGCCAGAAGCTCAGTGGTGACAGCAGTGAAGTTCACCATCTCAGACCATCCACAGACAATAGACCCTCTCCTGAAAAACTGCATAGGTGTCTTATCTATACTATTTAATCTATCCATAGCTATCTACTGCTAACCTATCCTCTTTGTGACTACTGCTATGTTATCTATATCTGAATGTCTTTACTGAGACAGACTGCTATGATATCTATATCTGAATGTCTTTACTGAGACAGACTGCTATGATATCTATATCTGAATGTCTTTACTGAGACAGACTGCTATGGTATCTATATCTGAATGTCTTTACTGACACAGACAGACTGCTATGGTATCTATTTCTGAATGTCTTTACTGAGACAGACTGCTATGGTATCTATATCTGAATGTCTTTACTGAGACAGACTGCTATGGTATCTATATCTGAATGTCTTTACTGACACAGACAGACTGCTATGGTATCTATATCTGAATGTCTTTACTGACACAGACAGACTGCTATGGTATCTATATCTGAATGTCTTTACTGACACAGACAGACTGCTATGGTATCTATATCTGAATGTTTTTACTGAGACAGACTCCTATGGTATCTATATCTGAATGTCTTTACTGAGACAGACTGCTATGGTATCTATTTCTGAATGTCTTTACTGAGACACACTGCTATGGTATCTATATATCAATGTTTTTACTGAGATAGACTGCTATGGTATCTATATCTGAATGTTTTTGCTCAATATGGGGTATTGTGTCATTATGGGGTATTGTGTCGTTATGGGGAATTGTGTCATTATGGGGTATTGGGTCATTATGGGGTATTGTGTCATTATGGGGTGTTGTGTCATTATGGGGTATTGTGTCATTATGGGGTATTGGGTCATTATGGGGTATTGTGTCATTATGGGGTATTGGGTCATTATGGGGTATTGTGTCATTATGGGGTATTGGGTCATTATGGGGTATTGTGTCATTATGGGGTATTGTGTGTATATTGATGAAGATTTTTTTTTCTTCTCAATTTTATAATATATCTGTAACATAACAAAATGTAGAAAAAGTCAAGGGGTCTGAATACTTTCTGAATGCACTGTGTATCTGAATGTTTTACTGAGACAGGCAGACTTGTATGGTATCTCAATCAAATCAAATGTATTTATAAAGGCCTTTTTACATCAGCAGATGTCACAAAGTGCTTCTACAGAAACCCAGCCTAAAACCACAAACAGCAAGCAATGCAGATGTGACACAGTGGCTAGGACAAACTCCCTAAAAAGGCAGGAACCTAGAAAGAAACCTAGAGAGGAACCAGGCTCTAAGGGGTGGCCAGTCCTCTTCTGGCTGTGCCGGGTGGAGATTATAAGGCCAGATCGTTCTTCAAGAAACTTAGAACATTCATAGATTCATAGACATTCAAATAATAATCATAGTAGTTGTAGAGTGTGCAAAAGTAAATGTCAGTTGGCTTTTCATAGCCGAGCATTCGGAGGTCGACAGCAGATGCGGTAGAGGGGGGGGGTCGAAAACAGCAAGTTTGGGACAAGTTTGTGCGTCTGGTGAGCAGGTCAGGGTTCCATAGCCACCGGCAGAACAGCAGAAACTGGATCAGCAGCACGACCAGGTGGCCTGGGGACGGGGACAGCATGGTCCTAGGGCTCAGGTCCTCCGGTAGAGAGAGATTGGAGAATAGAGGGAGCATACTTTAGTTCACACAGGAAACCAGATAAGACAGGAGAATTTCACCAGATAGGACAGACTGACCCTAGCCTCCTGGCACATAGACTATTGCATCATAGATACTGGAGACTGAGATGTGTTTTTATTGAGACAGACTGAGGAAATATAGACTCGGTATATATAGACTAGATATACATATATTAGACTAGAGGAGCTCTTCATTTGACTTGTCATATATTGATGCTAAAATCTATGTATTTCTGAAAGGTTCATAGTGACTGACAGTGTTGTGTGCTGTATTCTAGGTGACTTCTTGAAGACGTTGGAGGACCCAGACCTGAACGTGCGGCGGGTTGCCCTTGTAACCTTTAACTCAGCAGCCCATAATAAGCCCTCTCTCATCAGAGACTTACTGGATACGGTCCTGCCACACCTCTACAACGAGACCAAAGTCCGCAAGGAGCTCATCAGAGAGGTACAGGATGAACCAGGCAGCGTTCCTCTCCTTTCTACATCAGTGTTCATACATTCTGTCGGTCATTCTCCATTCACTCTGCCCTTGTTTTCTGTTATCCCGAGGTTGACTTGGGTTTCATTGGTGCTTCACCTTCTGTTTCCTGCCTTCTGTTTCCTGCTTCCTGCCTTCTGTTTCCTGCTTCCTGCCTTCTGTTTCCTGCTTCATACCTTCTGTTTCCTGCTTCCTGCCTTCTGTTTCCTGCTTCATACCTTCTGTTTCCTGCTTCCTGCCTTCTGTTTCCTGCTTCATACCTTCTGTTTCCTGCTACATACCTTCTGTTTCCTGCTTCCTGCCTTCTGTTTCCTGCTTCATACCTTCTGTTTCCTGCTTCCTGCCTTCTGTTTCTTGCTTCCTGCCTTCTGTTTCTTGCTTCATACCTTCTGTTTCCTGCTACATACCTTCTGTTTCCTGCTTCCTGCCTTCTGTTTCTTGCTTCATACCTTCTGTTTCCTGCTACATACCTTCTGTTTCCTGCTTCCTGCCTTCTGTTATCCTTCATTCACTCTTCATTCTCACATCTTCCTTTCTTGGTTTTTGAAGGTTAAGGTTTTAGTGTAGTTGTTATAGCTACCTTAGTTGAGTTACTTTGGATAAGAGAGTCTTCTAAATGACTTCAATGTTTTGTCTTCCCAGGTTGAGATGGGTCCCTTTAAACACACAGTGGATGATGGTCTGGACATTAGGAAGGCAGCGTTTGAGTGCATGTACACCCTCCTGGACAGCTGTCTAGACAGACTAGACATCTTTGAGTTCCTCAACCACGTAGAAGATGGACTCAAGGACCATTACGACATCAAGGTATCCTGTACAGAGAGAGAGAGAGAGAGAGAGAGAACAGGATATAGAGAGAGGATGTCTGTATGAAGATCAGAGAGGATGTCTGTATGAAGATCAGAGAGGATGTCTGTATGAAGATCAGAGAGGTAGTCTGTATGAAAATCAGAGAGGTAGTCTATGAAGATCAAAGATAGGTAGTCTGTATGAAGATCAGAGAGGTAGTCTGTATGAAGATCAGAAAGAGAGGTAGTCTGTATGAAGATCAGAAAGAGAGGTAGTCTGTATGAAGATCAGAAAGAGAGGTAGTCTGTATGAAGATCAGAGAGGATGTCTGTATGAAGATCAGAGAGAGAGGTAGTCTGTATGAAGATCAGAGAGAGAGGTAGTCTGTATGAAGATCAGAGAGAGAGGTAGTCTGTATGAAGATCAGAGAGGTAGTCTATGAAGATCAAAGATAGGTAGTCTGTATGAAGATCAGAGAGGTAGTCTGTATGAAGATCAGAAAGAGAGGTAGTCTGTATGAAGATCAGAAAGAGAGGTAGTCTGTATGAAGATCAGAAAGAGAGGTAGTCTGTATGAAGATCAGAAAGAGAGGTAGTCTGTATGAAGATCAGAGAGGATGTCTGTATGAAGATCAGAGAGAGAGGTAGTCTGTATGAAGATCAGAGAGAGAGGTAGTCTGTATGAAGATCAGAGAGAGAGGTAGTCTGTATGAAGATCAGAGAGAGAGGTAGTCTGTATGAAGATCAGAGAGGTAGTCTGTAAGATTAAAGGCCAGACTGCATAATGCATCATAGGGCCTGTATTGATGGGAGTGTGTTGCTTTATGTAGCTGGAGGATAATGGAGATGTTGTTTATCTGATCAGATGCTGACGTTCCTGATGCTGGCTAGACTGTCCACTCTGTGTCCCAGTGCTGTGCTACAGAGGCTGGACAGGCTGGTAGAGCCGCTACGTGCCACCTGCACCACCAAGGTGAGACTGACCAGACACAACACCGTCCCTGGCATAGTACTATTCACAGAGACCCTGACACAACACCGTCCCTGGCATAGTACTATTCACAGAGACCCAGACTCAACACTGTCCCTGACATGGTACCGTTCACAGAGACCCAGACTCAACACTGCCCCTGACATGGTACCGTTCACAGAGACCCAGACCCAACACTGTCCCTGACATGGTACTGTTCACAGAGACCCAGACTCAACACTGTCCCTGACATGGTACCATTCACAGAGACCCTGACACAACACTGTCCCTGACATGGTACCGTTCACAGAGACCCAGACCCAACACTGTCCCTGACATGGTACTGTTCACAGAGACCCAGACTCAACACTGTCCCTGACATGGTACCGTTCACAGAGACCCAGACTCAACACTGTCCCTGACATGGTACCGTTCACAGAGACCCAGACTCAACACTGTCCCTGACATGGTACCGTTCACAGAGACCCAGACTCAACACTGTCCCTGACATGGTACTGTTCACAGAGACCCAGACTCAACACTGTCCCTGACATGGTACCATTCACAGAGACCCTGACACAACACTGTCCCTGACATGGTACCGTTCACAGAGACCCAGACCCAACACTGTCCCTGACATGGTACTGTTCACAGAGACCCAGACTCAACACTGTCCCTGACATGGTACCGTTCACAGAGACCCAGACTCAACACTGTCCCTGACATGGTACCGTTCACAGAGACCCAGACTCAACACTGTCCCTGACATGGTACCGTTCACAGAGACCCAGACTCAACACTGTCCCTGACATGGTACTGTTCACAGAGACCCAGACTCAACACTGTCTCTCAATCAATCACCTAAAGTAGGTCTATATATGTCAACCCCTCTCCCCCCCAGGTGAAGGCCAACTCAGTGAAGCAGGAGTTTGAGAAGCAGGATGAGTTGAAGCGTTCAGCCATGCGGGCAGTGGTCGCCCTCCTCACCATCCCAGAGGCAGAGAAGAGTCCCCTGATGAGTGAGTTCCAGTCCCAGATCTCCTCCAACCCCGAGCTGGCCGCCATCTTTGAAAGCATCCAGAGGGACTCGTCCTCCGCTAACATGGAGTCCATGGACACCAGCTAAACTACGACTCCCACAATGCCCCTCTTCCGTTCATTCCCAAAACATGATGCCGCAACAAAATAAATACCCGGGGGACCCTTTTATCAATTGTTCCATGATGCATTGCACTGAATCAGCAACAGTTATAGGATAAAATAAAAATAATTGAACTTTAAAAAAGGAAAATGTAAAAAAAAGCTTTAAAGTAAACGAAACGTTCTCTTTAAAGTTTTAAGCTCATCACCACATTTCTCATTTAATTTTTTCTATAAAAAAAACCCCAAAATAAATCCGTTTTTGGTTTGTTCCATCGTTTTTTTTATTTTGGTTGGGTTTTATAATTCCAGAATTCCACAGGTACCTCCATGCAGATTTTGGATGCTGCTGCAGAGTGACTGTTGTTGCTGGTATGATGACATATGAACTGACTTAAATGGAAACAGACTGACTGCCTACAGCTTAACTCTACGAACGATGGGAGATATATATACATACACACTGCTCCTAACATACAGGACAGGAGACTTAACGAACATGGGACCTACAGGGGGTAAAATTAGAGTTTTCTGTTCCCGGACCATCACTTCTAGTGTTTTTGTTGCCATGTTTCTTACCAGACCAGATTTAGTTGAATTAAATGGGGAGGGTTTGTTTTTGTTTTTGTACGAATTGAATGTCCATCTGTCTGTGTTATTATTTGTATTTTCTTTGTGTCTCGTCGGGTGTTGGTTAGAACAAAGATTGGTTGGTGGGATTCACACAATCAGAAGAGGTGATGTTTAAAACTGTGTTTAGATATATGCTATTAAAGAGGTGTGTGAGACATGGTCGGGACAGGGTGTTCTGTTGAATAAGTGGAGAAATATTTTGAATATATTTGCCCTATTTTCATCGACGACTTTTGACTTCATTAGCATGTTAAAAACAACCAATAAGGATGTATCAGTCTCGAACGAACATGTCTTCTACAATACAGCACTTACCTTGGCGAGTCCTCAGTATTAGGAACAGGCCTCTATATATGGACAGAAGTTCAGTACATTTGTGAATAAAAACAGATTTTCTGCTAGCCTCAGATCCAGGATCATGTTATGTATTACTTGGTATAGAATCTCTACCCTCAGCTAAGGTATAGAGAGTATGCATAAACCCATAGGAGAAGTTAAAACTGCAAAAATCCATTGGTTCAAAATCCCCTTTTTTATTGATCAGTTTATCTGGAGCTGATGTTACTGCTACATTCCTCATTCAGCCAGGGTGCGTCCTAAATGGGACCCTATTCTTTATATAGGTTCACTTTTTTGAGGACGCCCTGTTTCTCTTATATGTTCCAACAAAATGACCATCAGTCTGATGTCCCCACTGAGAGGCAGTCGTTCCTGAAGGAAGTGAGAAATGGAACCCAACAGTATGGAGTCTGACGTGGCTGCTGTTGATGTGAGCTTCATGTGCATGGTGGATAAAAGTGCAGTAGTATAGCTTATACACTGACTGTATAGGTTTATATGTAGAGATATACTTTATAATGCTAGAGGTTTAAGTGTGTAGATATATAAAGAAATAGGTTTATATGTAGAGATATATATAAAGATATAGTCATGTGAAAAAGTAAGTACACCCCCTGGATTTTGTTTTTTTTACATATTTGAACAGATGGATATGTAATCTTCACTTCAACACTATTGTCAGAAAGGTTACCCAATTTAACAAATTACACACAAAAAAAACACTTTGAAAATGTTATTCAATTAAAATCAACAAAAATGCCTTTTCCTTATGGGGAAAAAGTTAGTACCAAGTTTACCATCACATTAAATGGCTAGAATTAGAATTAGGTACCAAAACAAGTGCAAATGATTAGAAAACATTAGAGAGAAACTTAGGAGGGTCCAGCCTTCCATAAAGATAAGAAAATTGGTCACAATCAATGTCAAATTGCATGGGTACACTGTCAGAGAGAGGCAAGAGAGGCCTGTAGATCCCTTGATGTTACCCTGGGGTTCTTGGAGAGCGTCTTTCGGTCAGCTCTTGGGCTGACTTTGTCCTAGGTAGTTTGCCAGTGGTCTGGAATTTTCGTCAAGCCTTCCATAAAGATCAAGCCTTCCATAAAGATAAGAACATTGGTCTGGTTTGGTCTTAACCATATGGGTGTGTGGTAACACATCATTCAAAGATCAATTAGACCTACCCGAGGCCCTCAGATGAAAGATTATTGATGCCCATGAGTCTGGGAGGGGTTACAAATCCATTTCCTAGCAATTCTAAGTACATCATTCCGCTGTCCGACGAAAATTCCATAAGGAAAAGGCGTTTTTGTTTATTTTAATTGCATAACATTTTCAATGTTTTTTTTTTGTGTGATTTGTTAAATTGGGTAACCTTTCTGTCAATAGTGTTGAAGTGAAGATTACATATCCATCTGTCCAAATATGTAAAAAAAAAAAAAAAAAGAGAGACCTTTCAAGGGGGTGTACTTACTTTTTCACATGACTGTAGGTTTAAATGTATAGATAAATAAAGCTGTAGGTTTATATGTAGAGATACATGAAGCTATAGGTTTATACAGTTGAAGTCGAAGTTTACATAGACTTTGGTTGAAGTCATTAAAACTCATTTTTCAACCACTCCACAGATTTCATGTTAACAAACTATAGTTTAGGACATCTACTTTGTGCATGACACAAGTAATTCTTCCAACGATTGTTTACAGACCGATTATTTAACTTAGAATTCACTATATCACAATTCCAGTGGGTCAGAAGTTTTTTCAAGGCCTACCTTCGAACTCAGTGCCTCTTTGCTCGACATTATGTGAAAATCAAAAGAAATCAGCCAAGACCTCCCAAAACAAATTTAGACCTCCACAAGTCTGGTTCATACTTGTGAGCAATTTCCAAACACCTGAATATACCACGTTCATCTGTACAAACAATAATACGCAAGTATAAACACCATGGGACCACGCAGCCGTCATAGCACTCAAGAAGGAGACGCGTTCTGTCTCCTAGAGATTAAAGTACTTTGGTGCGAAAAGTGCATATCAATCCCAGAACAACAGCAAAGGACCTTGTGAAGATGCTGGAGGAAACAGGTACAAAAGTATCTATATACACAGTAAAACTAGTCCTATATCAACATAACCTGAAAGGCCGCTCAGCAAAGAAGAAGCCACTGCTTCAAAACCGCCACAAAAAAGCCAGACTATGGTTTGCAACTGAACATGGGGACACAGTTCGTACTTTTTGGAGAAATGTCCTCTGGTCAGATGAAACAAAAATAGAACTGTTTGGCCATAATGACCATCGTTATGTTTGGAGGAAAAAGGGGGAGGCTTGCAAGCCGAAGAACACCATCCCAACCGTGAAGCACGGGGGTGGCAGACGCCATGTTGTGGGGGTGCTTTGCTGCAGGAGGGACTGGTGCACTTCACAAAATAGATGGCATCATGAGGAAGGAAAATGATGTGGATATATTGAAGCAATATCTCAAGACATCAGTCAGGAAGTTAAAGCTTGGTCGCAAATGGGTCTTCCAAATGGACAATGGCTTAAGGACAACAAAGTCAAGGTATTGGAGTGGCCATCACAAAGCCCTGACCTCAATCCTATAGAAAATTTGTGGGCAGAACTGAAAAAGCGTGTGTGAGCAAGGAGGCCTACAAAACCTGACTCAGTTACACTAGTTCTGTCAGGAGGAATGGGGAAATTTCACCAAACTTATTTTGGGAAGGCTACCCGAAACGTTTGACCCAAGTTAAACAATTTAAAGGCAATGCTACCGAATACTAATTGAGTGTATGTAAACTTCTGACCCACTGGGAATATTATTCTGACATTTCACATTCTTAAAATAAAGTGGTGATCCTAACTGACCTAAGACAGGGAATTTTTACTAGGATTAAATGTCTGAAATTGTGAAAAACTGAGTTTAAATGTTTTTGGCTAAGGTGTATGTAAACATCCGACTTCAACTGTATGTATGGATATATAAAGCTATAGGTTTATATGTATAGATATATAAAGCTATAGGTTTAAATGTATAGATATATACTGCAAAGCTCAGTATTTCATTCTCATGAGAGTTGTGTTAAGGTGTGATGAGATATGGTAAATTATACACCTATGGAAAAATGCCCAAATAAAGAGGTCCATTTCTGCCTGAATGAATGTTGTCATTCATGATCCTCTAGTGCAGGGATGGGAAACTTTGATGGGGGCCACAAAAAATCTGAACTCATCATGAGGTGCCACAGTGGCTCGAGGGCTTGTGTACCCACATTCATACCCAGACATGCCGTCAGAGCGTGGGGGATCTAAGCAACATTTTGTTGCTGTTACAAGAGTGTAGCCATGGCTGTCTTTACACAGGCTGACCAATTCTGATATTTTAGTATCATAGGTGCAGTGTAATGTGTTGTTATACAGGGTCAGTCATAGTAGTATGATAGGTGCAGTGTAATGTGTTGTTTTACGGGGTCAGTCATAGTAGTATGATAGGTGCAGTGTAATGTGTTGTTTTACAGGGTCAGTCATAGTAGTACAGCACCCCTAGAGTAAATGAAGGTTAAGTGCCTTGATCAAGGGCACATCAACAGATATTTCCACAATCTGCTCAAGGATTCAAACCAGCAACCTTTTGGTTACTGGCCCAACACTTTAACTGCTAGGCTACCTTTTAGTTCAAAATAAGAAATTAACTTTGTAGCGCTGTAAAGTTACTCAACGTATGCCTCACTTGTACCAATTTGTTTCTGATCAGACGAAAGTAGGTCTAATTTTCCACACTATCAAGTAATCTAATTAATTAATTAATTAAGTGAATGTTAAATTAGAGGCCTGCTAATTAGCTTTGGAGGGTTGAAGGGTAATTTCGAGGAGAGATCGTTAGCTCATTAAGGAGAGGAACTGGAGTGGACATCTTTACCTCAGGTTGTGTCCCCATTCAGCTATTCAGGGAAGTCAGGAACAAGTACACCCAGTCAGTTAGGAAAGCAAAGGCCAGCTTTTTCAAACAGAAATTTGCTTCCTGTAGTACTAACTCCAAAAAGTTCTGGGACACTGTAAAGTCCATGGAGAATAAGAGCACCTCCTCCCAGTTGCCCACTGCACTGAGGCTCGGAAACACTGTTACCACCGATAAATCCACGATTATTGAAAATTTCAATAAGCATTTTGCTACGGCTGGCCATGCTTTCCATCTGACTACCCCTACCCCGGCCAACAGCTCTGTACCCCCGGCAGCTACTTGCCCAAGCCCCCCCCGCTTCTCCTTCACCCAAATCCTGACAGCTGATGTTCTGAAAGAGCTGCTAAGTCTGGACCCCTACAAATCTGCTGGGCTAGATAATCTGGACCCTCTCTTTCTGAAATTATCAGCCAAAATTGTTGCAACACCTATCACTAGCCTGTTCAACCTCTCTTTCGTATCGTCTGAGATCCCTAGAGATTGGAAAGCTGCCGCGGTCATCCCCCTCTTCAAAGGAGGAGACACTCTAGACCCAAACTGTTATAGACCAATATCCATCCTGCCCTGCCTTTCTAAAGTTTTCGAAAGCCAAGTTAACAAACAGATAACTGACCACTTCGAATCCCACCGTACCTTCTCTGCTATGCAATCTGGTTTCCGAGCTGGTCATGGGTGCACCTCAGCTACGCTCAAGGTACTGAACGATATCATAACCGCCATCGATAAAAGACAGTACTGTGCAGCCGTTTTCATCGACCTGGCTAAGGCTTTCGACTCTGTCAATCACCGCATTCTTATTGGCAGACTCAACAGCCTTGGTTTCTCAAGTGACTGCCTTGCTTGGTTCTCTAACTACTTTGCAGACAGAGTTCAGTGTGTCAAATCGGAGGGCCTATTGTCCGATCCTCTGGCAGTCTCTATGGGGGTGCCACAGGGTTCAATTCTTGGGCCAACCATATTCTCTATATATATCAACGATGTTGCTCTCGCTGCTGGTGACTCTCTCATCCATCTCTACGCAGATGACACCATTCTGTATACAACTGGACCCTCTTTGGATACTGTGTTTACTAACCTTCAATCAAGCTTCAATGCCATACAACACTCCTTCCGTGGCCTACAACTGCTCTTAAACGCTAGTAAAACTAAGTGCATGCTTTTCTATCGAACAATGCCAGCACCCGCCCACCGGACTATCATCACTACTCTCGACGGATCCGAATTAGAATACGTGGACACCTACAAATACCTAGGCATCTGGTTAGACTATAAACTCAACTTCCAGACTCACATCAACCATCTCCAATCCAAAATTAAATCCAGAATTGGCTTCCTATTTCGCAACAGAGCCTCCTTCACTCATGCTGCCAAACATGCCCTTGTAAAACTGACTATCCTACCGATCCTTGATTTTGGCGATGTCATTTACAAACTAGCCTCCAACACTCTACTTAGCAAATTGGATGTAGTCTATCATAGTGCCATCCGTTTTGTCACCAAAGCCCCTTACACTACCCACCACTGCGACCTGTATGCTCTCGTTGGCTGGCCTTCACTATACATTCGTCGCCAAACCCACTGGCTCCAGGTCATCTATAAGTCTTTATTAGGTAAATCCCCGCCCTATCTCAGCTCACTGGTCACCATAGCAACACCCACCCGTAGCATGCGCTCCAGCACATCATAATTTGCACATCCTTCTTTCCTGTGTTAATGATGATAATTCTGTAATTTATTTCTACTCTATAGTCTATTTATTGTCCTACCTCCCAACCTTACTGCATTTTTGCACTACATTTTGCACTCTGTTTATAGATTTTCTATTGTGTTTTTTGACTGTTTGTTTAATGTGTAACTCTGTTGTTATTTGTCGCACTGCTTTGCTTTGTCTTGGCCAGGTCGCAGTTGCAAATGAGAACTTGTTCTCAACTGACCTACCTGGTTAAATAAAGGTGAAATAAAAATAAAATAAAACTTCTGGTTTTATTTCTCTCCAAATAACATTAACTGAACTGGTTTTATTTCTCTCCAAACAACATTAACAGAACTGGTTTTATTTCTCTCCAAACAACATTAACTGAACTGGTTTTATTTCTCTCCAAACAACATTAACTGAACTGGTTTTATTTCTCTCCAAACAACATTAACAGAACTGGTTTTATTTCTCTCCAAACAACATGAACTGAACTGGTTTTATTTCTCTCCAAACAACATTAACTGAACTGGTTTTATTTCTCTCCAAACAACATTAACTGAAAGTGCAAATAAAAGCAAACATTGACAGAGAAAGAACTTCAGGTATTCAGGTCCCTTTCTTGGATAGTCCCCTGTTGAAGGTCTATATATGCTGGAACTAGTAACAACAACTCTGTGCTTTGTGAGTGTGTCTACTCTGTGTGGATTATGTGAGTGAGCTAATTATTGTAGTGTCTGGAATGTGTGTAACGCTGATGTGGCCTGTTAGGAGAGCTCTCCTCAGGAAGACATCACAGTAGGAGGTGGTTAGTCTCTCTGTTACCTCCTCATCTACAGTATCCAGGCTGGTCCCCTCTGTTACCTCCTCTTCTACAGTATCCAGGCTGGTCCTCTCTGTTACCTCCTCTTCTACAGTATCCAGGCTGGTCCTCTCTGTTACCTCCTCTTCTACAGTATCCAGGCTGGTCCTCTCTGTTACCTCCTCTTCTACAGTATCCAGGCTGGTCCTCTCTGTTACCTCCTCTTCTACAGTATCCAGGCTGGTCCCCTCTGTTACCTCCTCTTCTACAGTATCCAGGCTGGTCCCCTCTGTTACCTCCTCTTCTACAGTATCCAGGCTGGTCCTCTCTGTTACCTCCTCTTCTACAGTATCCAGGCTGGTCCTCTCTGTTACCTCCTCTTCTACAGTATCCAGGCTGGTCCTCTCTGTTACCTCCTCTTTTACAGTATCCAGGCTGGTCAAACACAGTTCTCAACTCACAGATCTCTCAAACACAGGGCTCAACTCAGGTTGGCTTTCCTTTAGACTGAGTAGTCCCTGTTCCTTTAGACTGAGTAGTCCCTGTTCCTTTAGACTGAGTAGTCCCTGTTCCTTTAGACTGAGTAGTCCCTGTTCCTTTAGACTGAGTAGTCCCTGTTCCTTTAGACTGAGTAGTCCCTGTTCCTTTAGACTGAGTAGTCATCTGTTCCTTTAGACTGAGTAGTCCCTGTTCCTTTAGACTGAGTAGTCCCTGTTCCTTTAGACTGAGTAGTCATCTGTTCCTTTAGACTGAGTAGTCCCTGTTCCTTTAGACTGAGTAGTCCCTGTTCCTTCAGACTGAGTAGTCCCTGTTCCTTTAGACTGAGTAGTCCCTGTTCCTTTAGACTGAGTAGTCCCTGTTCCTTTAGACTCAGTAGACCATGCTTTGTGTGGGGTCTTATTGAAGGAGTATGGCCAGCCCGTAGCCCTGATATGTCAAGGTTGTAGTTTCATAGACAGTTACACTCTTTAAAACAGGTTACAAAAGGGTTATTTGGCTGTCCCCATAGAAGAACCCAGCAGCAGGGGTGGGCTGGCTTAACTGGGACTTTAGAGCTGACCTATCCCCTCAGTGTTAGTTAACGGTGTTCTCTGCAGAGGTAGGAGGGTACAGAGGCAGGCACCTCCCACTATCCACCCTGCTCAACGCTGACATGACGAGCACTCAGGAGCTTCCTCAACACTTTACCTCCCACTATCCACCCTGCTCAACGCTGACATGACGAGCACTCAGGTACGACTTACTCCTGAACTTTACACAGTATCTTAACTCAGTGTCTTTAAGGTAGATGTAGGCTTTAGATTTATTCTACAGAAATTCTAAGCAAATTTGAGTTTGTTCTTCAACTCAAGAAAGGTCTGGCGTGTGACAATCTGATTTTGAGGTTGTAGGCAGAATTCCCCAGTTCATGTGAGGGTAAAGGGCCTCTTTAAATGACTTGTCATTGTAAATAAGAATTTGTTCTTAACTGACTTGCCTATTTAAATAAAGGTTCAATTAAAAGATAATAATAATTGTAAAAACTTGACTGAGTATTGAAGATGTGTTTTGGTAGAGAGACAGGAGCGGACCTGATGCAACAGGTTATTTCATGGCAAATGTTACACTCAACAATTTACCTTAAAAACACAATTTAAAATACTTTTCTTGAACCAGTTTTTTTCAGTGTAGCAATCATTAAACGTGTCTTCCTCTGCCAGAGCTGTAATGAATGGAACAAAATGCTATTTATATGTAAATAGCTTTCCGCACTAATAGAATATTACCGGTCCTGTTGGCTTGGGTTGAAAGAATGAATAATTACAACAACAAAAAAAATACTCATTCTAATGAATAACAATGGTTCGATTAATTCTCCGTTTGGAAACGTAATTGAAAGGTTATAAGCTATTTTCTGTCTCCTGGCTCTTCTACAGTAGATACGAGGACAACAGCAGCATCCTGAGCTGATAAAGAAACACTTCATGGAAGGAACAAGAGGCTGGTGAGTGTGTTAACAATATATTGAAGTTATGAGTATGTCTCTAAAGCAGTTATTGGATATATGTTGATGATAAACACGTCTCTGGGGAAGTTGTGGACCTACTGTACGATAACAGGATTGAATATAAGTTGATGATGCAGACAGTTTCAAGTTGTGAGATAGTTTGTGTCTAGAAAAGTTGTACAATATGTTAAAAAAGTTATCTTCATAGGTACCAACGATATATAACCCTGCTTCCTCTCCCATTCTGAGGAAACATCCATTTATCTTGTGGACAGGTCCTCTGATCCGCAGCACTTCCTTAAGATGCACCTCCCCAGGATCAAGAAGAGAACCCAGTCACCCAACAAAGAGACAGTCTCCCCTGTCCCCTCCTACTACTCAGAGCCAGCCTACCTGCAGCACCGCAAGGTAAAGGACAGGAGCAGCAGCCAGCAAGTCATCTTCATACATATATTCTCTCTTAAAACACTCTGGAGTTGAGTTTGGGAAAGCACAGGCTTGTTGAAATTATCAGTGCACAGTGGTTGATTGTGAGATCCAAAACTGACCCCTCTCTTCTACCCTCTACGGCCTCCTGAGGTGGGGTTCAGACAGAGCATCATATGAATGCAAACCCTTGTGTTTTCATTTTGTCCAAGATGTGACCAGAGATCTGCCCTCGCTGCCTGGTGGAATGAGAAGAGGAGCTCTGGACAAGGAAGAGACACTGAGCCTACGGAGCATGCCCAGTATGAGAAGCATCATGAGTCACGCCTCAAAGGTGAAAAGGTCACGGGGGTTCCCCAAGAGACACACCATCCCAGAGCTCAGACTGCCCCCTCTTACTAAGATTCATCCAGACCCCAGGTACTTCCTCACTGACCTTCTTCTCCTTCTTCTATTGACAAGAGCACTCCTCCACATGCAACACTTCCTGTCAAGAGCCCTGCTCCATATGCAACACTTCCTGTCAAGAGCCCTCCTCAACATGCAACACTTCCTGTCAAGAGCACTCCTCCACATGTAACACGTCCTGTCAAGAACACTCCTCCACATGCAACAACTTCCTGTCTAGAGCACTCCTCCACATGCAACACTTCCTGTCAAGAGCACTCCTCCACATGCAACACTTCCTGTCAAGAGCACTCCTCCACATGCAACACTTCCTGTCAAGAGCACTCCTCCACATGCAACACTTCCTGTCAAGAGCACTCCTCCACATGCAACACTTCCTGTCAAGAGCACTCCTCCACATGCAGCACTTCCTGTCAAGAGCACTCCTCCACATGCAACACTTCCTGGAGTCAATATCACCCCATGTCTATATGAGTCAAAATCACCCCATGTCTATATGAGTCAGATAGATAGATAGATAGATAGATAGATAGATAGATAGATAGATAGATAGATAGATAGATAGATAGATAGATAGATAGATAGATAGATAGATAGATAGATAGATAGATAGATAGATAGATAGATAGATAGGTACTTTATTGATCCCCGAGGGGGAAATGTCTTATGTGTATATGAGTCAATATAACCCCATGTGTATATGAGTCAATATAACCCCATGTGTATACACTGAGTATACCAAACATTAGGAACACTTTCCTAATATTGAGTTACACCCCCTTTTGCCCTCAGAACAGCCTCAATTCGTCGGGGCATGGACTCTACAAGATGTCAAAAGCATTCCACAGGGATGCTGGCCCAAGTTGACTGCAATGCTTCCCACAGTTGTGTCAAGTTGGCTGGATGTCCTTTGAGCGGTGGACCATTCTTGATACACGGGAACCCATGAGTCACTGCACCAGGGGAGACCCCCAGGTCGAGCTGGGTACAGGTTAGATACTTTTCTCAATGTAGATTCTAACTAATTACTCAATAGGGATCCCAATGTGAGGAAGAGCAGTTACTAACACAGTAAATCTACGTCAGGGAACATCCCTGGGGGGCTCTGCCTCAGTAGTGCTAATCATCTACATACAGCGATCATCCCTCCCCATGTATAGTCTACATACAGCGATCATCCCTCCCCATGTATAGTCTACATACAGCGATCATCCCTCCCCAGGTATAGTCTACATACAGCAATCAACCCTCCCCAGGTATAGTCTACATACAGCAATCATCCCTCCCCAGTATAGTCTACATACAGCGATCATCCCTCCCCAGGTATAGTCTACATACAGCAATCAACCCTCCCCAGGTATAGTCTACATACAGCAATCATCCCTCCCCAGGTATAGTCTACATACAGCAATCATACCTCCCCATGTATAGTCTACATACAGCGATCATCCCTCCCCATGTATAGTCTACATACAGCAATCATCCCTCCCCAGGTATAGTCTACATACAGCAATCATCCCTCCCCAGGTATAGTCTACATACAGCAATCATCCCTCCCCAGGTATAGTCTACATACAGCAATCATCCTTCACCAGGTATAGTCTACATACAGCAATCATCCCTCCCCAGGTATAGTCTACATACAGCAATCATCCCTCCCCAGGTATAGTCTACATACAGCAATCATCCCTCCCCAGGTATAGTCTACATACAGCCATCATCCTTCCCCAGGTATAGTCTACATACAGCAATCATCCCTCCCCAGGTATAGTCTACATACAGCAATCATCCCTCCCCAGGTATAGTCTACATACAGCAATCATCCCTCCCCAGGTATAGTCTACATACAGCAATCATCCCTCCCCAGGTATAGTCTACATACAGCAATCATCCCTCCCCAGGTATAGTCTACATACAGCAATCATCCCTCCCCAGTATAGTCTACATACAGCAATCATCCCTCCCCAGTATAGTCTACATACAGCTCTTTCACAGCTTTATCTCCTCTATATTTGAGTGGCTTGTTCATTAAATTCATGTCAACAAATGAAAGAGAGGTGAAGAGAAGAAAGAAGCGTCTGGTCGATTTCTCCGGCAGCAGACATATGCCGTCTCATTTCCTGCTTATTAATGATTTAAAGGCTGGTTAGTCTGCTGCCTGAGGCAGGAGGAGAAGGGGGAAGCAGGTGGGAGGAGAAGGGAGGCAGGGGGGAGGCAGGGGGGAGAGGGGGGAGGCAGGAGGAGAAGGGGAGGCAGTTGGGTGGAGTGGGAGGCAGGGGGGAGAGGGGGAGGCAGTTGGGTGGAGGGGGAGGCAGTTGGGTGGAGGGGGAGGCAGTTGGGTGGAGGGGGAGGCAGTTGGGTGGAGGGGGAGGCAGGGGGAGAGGGGGAGGCAGTTGGGTGGAGGGGGAGGCAGTTGGGTGGAGGGGGAGGCAGTTGGGTGGAGGGGGAGGCAGGGGGAGAGGGGGAGGCAGTTGGGTGGAGGGGGAGGCAGTTGGGTGGAGGGGGAGGCAGTTGGGTGGAGGGGGAGGCAGGGGGAGAGGGGGAGGCAGTTGGGTGGAGGGGGAGGCAGTTGGGTGGAGGGGGAGGCAGGGGGAGAGGGGGAGGCAGTTGGGCGGAGGGGGAGGTAGGGGGAGAGGGGGAGGCAGTTGGGTGGAGGGGGAGGCAGGGGGAGAGGGGGAGAGGGGGAGGCAGTTGGGTGGAGTGGGAGGCAGGGGGAGAGGGGGAGGCAGTTGGGTGGAGGGGGAGGCAGGGGGAGAGGGGGAGAGGGGGAGGCAGTTGGGTGGAGTGGGAGGCAGGGGGAGAGGGGGAGGCAGTTGGGTGGAGGGGAGGCAGGGGGAGAGGGGGAGGCAGTTGGGTGGAGGGGAAGGCAGGGGGAGAGGGGGAGGCAGTTGGGTGGAGGGGGAGGCAGGGGGAGAGGGGGAGGCAGTTGGGTGGAGGGGGAGGCAGTTGGGTGGAGGGGGAGGCAGGGGGAGAGGGGGAGGCAGTTGGGTGGAGGGGGAGGCAGGGGGAGAGGGGGAGGCAGTTGGGTGGAGGGGGAGGCAGGGGGAGAGGAGCTCTGCGACATTAATTTATCTATCTGGTTCGTGAAAGAGGGAGAGAGCGGCTAGAGAGAGAGCTTAAGAGAGGCTGCAGAGAGAGGTTAAGAGAGGCTGCAGAGAGAGGTTAAGAGAGGCTGGAGAGAGAGGTTAAGAGAGGCTGGAGAGAGAGGTTAAGAGAGGCTGGAGAGAGAGGTTAAGAGAGGCTGGAGAGAGAGGTTAAGAGCCTGAGAGGAACTGGAGAGTTGTGAGGGCCATGCAGACTACACACACACACACACACTGATACACACCACAATCACTTCTAGCATGGAATGCAGTTGGACTAATTAAATAGGCATAAAGTGTCTCAATATGAAATAAAATAGAATAAGTGCTTCTGGAATGCAAACAATCAATACGGATGGCTAGCTTTCTCATAGAGCCTGGAATTAGGTTCTTCATTTAATACTATCTACACCCCCTCGGGTTTACCAGAATACATTTCATTATGTTTCAATTTTTGCACTAAATAATCCATATACTATAAGTGATGTTGGAGTTTCAGTGTTCCTTTGAACAAAGCTAAAATGTCAAAGCTTCATTAGTGTAACGAACCAACTGCTGGTAATTCAATCTTTTATTGGTCTTTTATTGAATTGAGATGTAGATTTTACGTCCACCCCTAACACAATAATGGGAAGATTCAGAACTACTCATAAAATATAGGATGGATCTCTCCAGGGGTATAAAATTGAATATGAGCTTGTTTAGGAGAATACACCGTGCTGCTGTGTTTGATTTCTAAGCAGGTTCCCCTACATAATCCTGTTGTCTCTGCATCTCTCTGCTTTGCATAATTGTAAGACTGAATTCTCAGTCTTTTTGTCTATCACCTGTTGCTGTAGGCCTGAGAAGCAGGGAGATGATCCCCCTGGACCTCCAGAGAGGGAGGCTGTTGGTCTGAAGAAGCAGGGAAATGTTCAAAGGATTCAAAGACCACCTCTGTCACCAGCTCCTCCACTCCCCCACCCCCCTGGCTCAGCTTCTGGAGAAGGCCTCAGAGACCATATTGACAGACAGACAGACAGACAGACAGACAGACAGACAGACAGACAGACAGACAGACAGACAGACAGACAGACAGACAGACAGACAGACAGACAGACAGATAGTATAGACAGACAGGCAGTCAGACAGACAGGCAGGTAGACAGTATAGACAGACAAGTAGACAGTATAGACAGACAAGTAGACAGATGGTATAGACAGACAGTATAGACAGACAGTATAGACAGACAGACAGACAGACAGACAAACAGACAGACAGACAGACAGACAGACAGACAGACAGACAGACAGACAGACAGACAGACAGACAGACAGACTTGTAGACAGGCAGGTAGACAGACAGTATAGACAGATATTCAGGTAGACAGACAGGTAGACAGACAGGTAGACAGACCGCATAGACAGACCGTATAGGCAGACAGTATAGACAGACAGTATAGACAGACAGTGTAGGCAGACAGAGAGGTAGGCAGACAGTATAGGCAGACAGACAGGATAGACAGACAGGACAGACAGACAGACAGACAGACAGACAGACAGACAGACAGACAGACAGAGAGGTAGACAAACAGGTAGACAGACAGACAGACTGGTAGACAGACAGGTAGACAGACAGTACCGTGCAGCTGTCTGGATCTCAGGGTCTAGGAGGGGCTCTGCACAGAATCACCATGACCGACCAGACCAACTCCTTCCCCCAAGCTCCCCTACCTTCAGTCACACAATAAGAACAGGCGTGCAGGACAGACAGACAGACAGACAGACAGACAGACAGACAGACAGACAGACAGACAGACAGACAGACAGACAGACAGACAGATAGATAGATAGATAGATAGATATAGAGAGTTGTTTGTTAACTGTGACAAGACTAGCTAGCTGGTACATTCTGTACTCTATGTCAAGTTGGCTTGTGAATATCACTCTGTCAATGCATGGTGTTATTGGAGTTGAATATCACTCTGTCAATACATGGTGTTATTGGAGTTGAATATCACTGTCAATGCATGGTGTTATTGGAGTTGAATATCACTCTGTCAATGCATTGTGTTATTGGAGTTGAATATCACTCTGTCAATACATGGTGTTATTGGAGTTGAATATCACTGTCAATGCATGGTGTTATTGGAGTTGAATATCACTCTGTCAATGCATTGTGTTATTGGAGTTGAATATCACTCTGTCAATACATGGTGTTATTGGAGTTGAATATCACTGTCAATGCATGGTGTTATTGGAGTTGAATATCACTCTGTCAATGCATGGTGTTATTGGAGTTGAATATCACTCTGTCAATACATGGTGTTATTGGAGTTGAATATCACTGTCAATGCATGGTGTTATTGGAGTTGAATATCACTCTGTCAATACATGGTGTTATTGGAGTTGAATATCACTGTCAATGCATGGTGTTATTGGAGTTGAATATCACTCTGTCAATGCATGGTGTTATTGGAGTTGAATATCACTCTGTCAATACATGGTGTTATTGGAGTTGAATATCACTGTCAATGCATGGTGTTATTGGAGTTGAATATCACTCTGTCAATGCATGGTGTTATTGGAGTTGAATATCACTCTGTCAATACATGGTGTTATTGGAGTTGAATATCACTGTCAATGCATGGCGTTATTGGAGTTGAATATCACTCTGTCAATACATGGTGTTATTGGAGTTGAATATCACTGTCAATGCATGGCGTTATTGGAGTTGAATATCACTCTGTCAATGCATGGTGTTATTGGTGTTGAATATCACTCTGTCAATGCTTGGCGTTATTGGAGTTGAATATCACTCTGTCAATGCATGGTGTTATTGGAGTTGAATATCACTCTGTCAATGCATGGTGTTATTGGTGTTGAATATCACTCTGTCAATGCATGGTGTTATTGGAGTTGAATATCACTCTGTCAATGCATGGTGTTATTGGAGTTGAATATCACTCTGTCAATGCATGGTGTTATTGGTGTTGAATATCACTCTGTCAATGCATGGTGTTATTGGTGTTGAATATCACTCTGTCAATGCTTGGCGTTATTGGAGTTGAATATCACTCTGTCAATGCTTGGCGTTATTGGAGTTGTTGTTATCCTGACAAATCCTCTGTTTTGCAGAGCACCATTTTATTCTGTATACTGATTAATATATTACCAACGTAATATACTGTATTTTCCATGTGTTGAATTGAGACAACGCATTCGCTCAAATGTTTCTTTACATGGCGTTTTTCTCTATTGAAGAAATAAATATTCACTTCCATGGGTTAAAATGGACTTCATTTGCAAGATAAGCAACGTAATACATCAATGGTACAATAGCTCAGGAGGGAGGGAGAGGGAGAGGGAGAGGGAGAGAAAGGGAGGGGGAGAGAGATGGAGGGAGAAAGGGAGGGGGAGAGAGGGAGGGGGAGAGGGAGGGGGAGACAGGGATGGGGAGGGGGAGAGAGAGAGAGATGGAGGGAGAGGGAGAAAGGGGGAGATGGAGGGAGAGAGAGAGGGAGGGGAGGGGGTGGGAGAGATAGAGAGAGAGAGAGAGAGAGAGAGAGGGAGTGGGTTAGTAACATTGGGGATTCCCTCCCTGGTTTAACACTCTGATAATCTGGTCAGTCATCTGGTCAGTCATTAGCCAGCAGACTGGTCTCTTGGGAGAAAGGCCCCCTACTGCGGACACAACATTCAACACATTCCTGACTAGAACAAGGACAGGGGGTGGGCCCCTACAACATGTCTAGGGTGGAAGGTGTAGGGTGTAGGGTGCAGGGTGCAGGGTGCAGGGTGGGCCCCTACAACATGTCTAGGGTGGAAGGTGCAGGGTGCAGGGTGCAGGGTGCAGGGTGGGCCCCTACAACATGTCTAGGGTGGAAGGTGCAGGGTGCAGGGTGCAGGGTGCAGGGTGGGCCCCTACAACATGTCTAGGGTTCGGCCCGGGCGACATATCGAATTATATTTGATTAATTTGAATTCATGTTTTTGCGCAATATTCCAAATGCCTGTATCGACACACAGATTCATAACAATTCAACTGTTCAACCCTGTTAGCCAGCAAATAGATCCATGTTGGCTAAACTTGAAATATAAAGATTAGCTGGCCAACCACTAGCACGTGAACTTGAGAGATTATTGATGAGACCTGTGTTAATTTTCTATAAACTAATGCATGCTACAAGAAGTTAGTCATTATTAGTGAATGTGCAATATGCATGGTTCTAGTTACATTATAACAAAGAAGGGCATTTTCATAGACCGACTTGAAAGCCGCTACAACAGGCCTAGGGTGTGAGGTGTAGGGTACAGTGTGGGCCCCTACAACAGGGCTAGGGTAGGAGGTGTAGGGTACAGTGTGGGCCCCTACAACAGGCCTAGGGTGTGAGGTGTAGGGTACAGTGTGGGCCCCTACAACAGGGCTAGGGTAGGAGGTGTAGGGTACAGTGTGGGCCCCTACAACAGGGCTAGGGTAGGAGGTGTAGGGTACAGTGTGGGCCCCTACAACAGGCCTAGGGTGTGAGGTGTAGGGTACAGTGTGGGCCCCTACAACAGGGCTAGGGTAGGAGGTGTAGGGTACAGTGTGGGCCCCTACAACAGGGCTAGGGCACTAGAGGGCGTAACTGGACTATTGTGAACTGGCATGAGATTCAACTGAACACCACTAGAGGGCGTTACTGGACTACTGTGAACTGGCATGAGATTCAACTGAACACCACTAGAGGGCGTTACTGGACTACTGTGAACTGGGATATCTGCTAGAGCACGCTCCTATCTAAAAACCAGGCCCAACACACCTCTAATTTACGTGAACCAAACACTGTGTGTGTGTGTGTGTGTATTTGTGCGTGTCTGTGTTTATTTGTGTGTGTGTGTATTTGTGTGTGTCTGTGTTTATTTGTGTGTGTGTGTATTTGTGTGTGTGTGTATTTGTGTGTGTGTGTATTTGTGTGTGTGTGTGTATTTATGTGTGTGTGTGTGTGTTTGTATGTGTGTGTATGTGTGTGTGTGTGTGTGTGTGTGTGTGTGTGTGTGTGTGTGTATTTGTGTGTGTGTGTGTGTGTTTTTTTGTGTGTGTGTATTTGTGTGTGTGTGTGTGTGTGTATTTGTGTGTGTGTGTGTGTATTTGTGTGTGTATGTGTGTATGTTTGTGTGTGTGTGTGTGTGTGTATATGTGTGTATTTTTGTGTGTGTGAGTATCAGTAGCACATCACTACAGGCGACATCACAACAGGCGGTCGTCGAGCTAGCTGACGTAAGACAATGACGCTTCATTGGTGGAAGTCATTGCAACGTTGAATCAACCTGGAAAACTGATTGGATTTGAATAAAAGTAATCAATTTAAGGGAATTATGTACAACACGATAATGACATTTACAAGACAACCATAAAAATAACACGATAATGACAGGGACAAGACAACCATAAAAACATCACGATAATGACAGGGACAAGACAACCATAAAAACTGAGGATGATTGACATGACAATAATCAACCAGACAGACACTCGACAAAACAAGACAGTTATCAGTAGTCCCATGCATATGGAGCTTTTTGCCCTCGGAAAGTGTTAAGGTCCCTTTATTTTTTCCACATTTCGTTGCGTTACAGCCTTATTCTAAAATTGATTAAATAGTTTTTTCCCCTCATCAATCTACACACAATACCCGATAATGAAAAAGCGGAAAAAGGTTTTTAGAAATTTTGGCAAATTGAGCAATCGAGGGAGAAAGGCCTGATTCAGAGGGGTTGGGTTAAATGAGGAAGACACATTTCGGTTGAATGCATTCAGCTGTACAACTGACTAGGTATCCACCTTTCCCTTTCCCTTGGTCAGGGAGGTGACCAAGAACCAGATGGTCACAACCATCTCTGCAGCACTCCACCAATGTTCTGGCATTCTATAAGAACTCCCTGTGTTCTGGCATTCTATAAGAACTCCCCGTGTTCTGGCATTCTATAAGAACTCCCAGTGTTCTGGCATTCTATAAGAACTCCCCGTGTTCTGGCAATCTATAAGAACTCCCCGTGTTCTGGCATTCTATAAGAACTCCCCGTGTTCTGGCATTCTATAAGAACTCCCAGTGTTCTGGCATTCTATAAGAACTCCCTGTGTTCTGGCAATCTATAAGAACTCCCCGTGTTCTGGCATTCTATAAGAACTCCCCGTGTTCTGGCAATCTATAAGAACTCCCCGTGTTCTGGCATTCTATAAGAACTCCCCGTGTTCTGGCATTCTATAAGAACTCCCCGTGTTCTGGCATTCTATAAGAACTCCCAGTGTTCTGGCATTCTATAAGAACTCCCAATGTTCTGGCATTCTATAAGAACTCCCCGTGTTCTGGCATTCTATAAGAACTCCCAGTGTTCTGGCATTCTATAAGAACTCCCCGTGTTCTGGCATTCTATAAGAACTCCCCGTGTTCTGGCATTCTATAAGAACTCCCAGTGTTCTGGCATTCTATAAGAACTATCGCCCTCATGTGGCAATGTTTGCAAACACGGAAAGGAGTCTATAGCTTACTCTATTTACACACACACACACACACACACACACACACACACACACACACGGTAGTTGGTTCAGATTGGTTCGCTCTCTTTCTCTGAGAGAAGCACTGAAGTCTGTCTGTATTGATCTCATCAGTGCCTCTCAATACTCTCCCTGTGCTGAGCTGCAGACTTCTGCAGTGATTAGTCAACACAGGGTGCCAGTGACGGACCATCCATCACCGGATTAGGAGTCTACCTGAGGCAAAGAGAGAGAGAGAGTGGGAGTAGAGAGAGAGATACAGAAACAGAGTTTCTCTCTCACTCTCTCAGTCTGAATCATCACAGGAAAGGGAGAGCAGAATAAACTCTCCCTAACAAAACAAACCACTGGCAGAGGAGAGGAAATGCTTCTGATTCAACTGACACTATTCTAAACCAGATTTTCAGGAAAATGGGTCAGTTAGTACATCATGTATATTCATGTATATGCAAAGCTGTGTTTGAGGAGAGTAATTCTATGGAATCTATTTCAGTTTTATTTAATCTATTTAAATTCTATGGAATCTATTTCATTTCAAAGCCAGCGGCATACCACCCTGTATCCCACTGTTGTCTTCCCTCTAAAGCTAAGCAGCGTTGGCCCTGTTTAGTCCTTGGATGGGAGACCAGATCCTGCTGGAAGTTCTGTTGGAGGGCCAGTAGGAGGCACTCTTTCCTCTGCTCTAAAAAATAATAATGCCCCAGGGCAGTCATTGGGGACATTGCCCTGTGTAGGGTGCCACCTTTCGGATTGGACGTTAAACAGGTTTCATAACTCTCTTTGGCCACCCTGGTGTCCTGGCTAAAAGCCCAATCTAGCCCTCATACAATCATCCCCAGCTTCCAGTTGGCTAATGTATCTCCTCTCCCCTGTAACTATTCCTGGGGTCATTGCTGTAAATGAGAATATGTTCTCATTCAATTTACCTGGAAAAATATGAACCTATTTAAATTCTATGGAATATTTTTCTAGGAGGGGTTTAGTCTGTTTAGGTACTGATACAGTCACTGTTACTGTGTTCTAACAACCTTGACCTTGTCACAGTGTTGTAGTAAGGATTTTTAGGTGGCCTATTACAAATAGTTTCAGAATCTTCCTGGTATTATGTGTTGTTGTATAATGGCTGACAGAGATGCACTTCAGGTAGAGGGGGTGGGGGGATATAGAGAGAGGGGTTAGAGAGAGAGAGAGAGAGAGAGAGAGAGAGAGAGAGAGAGAGAGAGAGAGAGAGAGAGAGAGAGAGAGAGAGAGAGAGAGAGAGAGTCACACACACACACACACACACACAGACAGACAGACAGACATGCACACACACACACAGACAGACATGCACACACGCACACACACAGACAGACAGACAGACAGACAGACATGCACACACACATAGACAGACATACACACACACAGACAGACATGCACACACACACACACACACACACACAGACAGACATGCACACACACACACAGACAGACATGCACGCACGCACACACACACACACACACACACACACACACACACACACACACACACACACGCACACACAGATGAATGTGCAGTCCACAGCGTTGTAATAATATAATAAAGTCTTGGGGAGATTCAGAGAGTATAGACAGACACACTGGGGGCCAAAAGTTGGGAATATTACTCATTCAAGGGTTTTTCTTTATTTGCACTATTTTTTACATTGTAGAATAAAAGTGAAGACATCAAAACTATGACATAACACATATGGAACCATGTAGTAACCAAAAAAGTGTTAAACAAATAAAAATATAATTTATATTTCAAATAGCCACCCTTTGCCTTGATGACAGCTTTGCACACTCATGGCATTCTCTCAACCACCTTCATGAGGACCGCCACAGGAATGGAAGACCCAGAGTTACCTCTGCTGCAGAGGATAAGTTCATTTTGAGTTACCAGCCTCAGATTGCAGCCCAAATAAATGCTTCACAGAGTTCATGTAACAGACACATCTCAACATCAACTGTTCAGAGGAGACTGTGTGAATCAGGCCTTCATGGTCAAATTGCTGCAAAGAAACCCCTACTAAAGGACACCAATAAGAAGAGACTTGCTTGCGCCAAGAAACACGAGCAATGGACATTTGACCGGTGGAAATTTGTCCTTTGGTCTGGAGTCCAAATTTTAGATTTTTGGTTCCAACCACAACCAAATTTAGATGGTTTGGGATGAGTCGGACCGCAGTGAAGGAAAAGCAGCCAACAGCATATGTGGGCATTGCAGGTGAAGCTGGTTGAGAGAATGCCAAGAGTGTGCAAAGCTGTCATCAAGGCAAAGGTGGCTATTTGAAGAATCTCAAATATTATCTCATATATTTGTATTTGTTTCACACTTTTTTGGTTACTACGTGATTCCATATGTGTTATGTCATAGTTTTGATGTCTCCACCTCCCCCCTCTCCCCCCCCCCCCCTCTCTCTCTCTCTCCCCCTCTCTCTCTCTACCCCCTCTCTCACCCCCCCTCTCTCGCTCTCTCTCTCTCCCCCCCTCTCTCGCTCTCTCTCTTTTCATTCTCTCTCACCCCCCTCTCTCATTCTCTCTCCCTCTCTCTCTCTGTCCGCCCCTCTCTCTCTCTCTCTCTCTCTCTCTCCCCCTCTCTCTCACTCTCTCTCTCTCTCTTTCTGTACTGTAAGTGGTCTGTCTTCTCTATTAGAATATCGTCTCACAGTTCCCTATTGCCTCTTCATTTCCCTCATAGATGATGTCATGATGGAGTATCCTTCTCAACAGCTACTTGACAGGTAATCATAAGGCCCTTCAGATGTACATCAGTTGTGTGTTGATGTGCTCTCGAAAAAGAAAAGCAGATTATCACTCTAGGAGCTCAGATGCAATCATTTAATAACCTTAATGCTCTCAACATTGTTCCGGCAAAATCTGACCATTTCTAAGTGTTTCTGGTGGGTGGGCAAAGTACAGGTTGAAAACCCCTTTCCTAGTCAGATCACCATCATGCATTATTCAAAGATAGCTCTCCTTGCTTCCAGTCTGTAGCCTACACAGTTAAATGGCACCACTCAAATAAAACACTGGTCATAGCAGGAGGAGGATCTTCTATCATACACTGTAATACTGTCTCCTCTGTCCCCTGGTCCGACTGGTCCACCATGCAGACACACTGTAACACTGTCTCCTCTGTCCCCTGGTCCGACTGGTCCACCATGCAGACACACTGTAACACTGCCTCCTCTGTCCCCTGGTCCGACTGGTCCACCATGCAGACACACTGTAACACTGTCTCCTCTGTCCCCTGGTCCGACTGGTCCACCATGCAGACACACTGTAACACTGTCTCCTCTGTCCCCTGGTCCGACTGGTCCACCATGCAGACACACTGTAACACTGTCTCCTCTGTCCCCTGGTCCGACTGGTCCACCATGCAGACACACTATAACACTGTCTCCTCTGTCCCCTGGTCCGACTGGTCCACCATGCAGACACACTGTAACACTGTCTCCTCTGTCCCCTGGTCCGACTGGTCCACCATGCAGACACACTGTAACACTGTCTCCTATGTCCCCTGGTCCGACTGGTCCACCATGCAGACACACTGTAACACTGTCTCCTCTGTCCCCTGGTCCGACTGGTCCACCATGCAGACACACTGTAACACTGTCTCCTCTGTCCCCTGGTCCGACTGGTCCACCATGCAGACACACTGTAACACTGTCTCCTCTGTCCCCTGGTCCGAATGGTCCACCATGCAGACACACTGTAACACTGTCTCCTCTGTCCCCTGGTCCGACTGGTCCACCATGCAGACACACTGTAACACTGTCTCCTCTGTCCCCTGGTCCGACTGGTCCACCATGCAGACACACTGTAACACTGTCTCCTCTGTCCCCTGGTCCGACTGGTCCACCATGCAGACACACTGTAACACTGTCTCCTCTGTCCCCTGGTCCGACTGGTCCACCATGCAGACACACTGTAACACTGTCTCCTCTGTCCCCTGGTCCGACTGGTCCACCATGCAGACACACTGTAACACTGTCTCCTCTGTCCCCTGGTCCGACTGGTCCACCATGCAGACACACTGTAACACTGTCTCCTCTGTCCCCTGGTCCGACTGGTCCACCATGCAGACACACTGTAACACTGTCTCCTCTGTCCCCTGGTCCGACTGGTCCACCATGCAGACACACTGTAACACTGTCTCCTCTGTCCCCCGGTCCGACTGATCCACCATGTAGACACACTGTAATACTGTCTCCTCTGTCCCCTGGTCCGACTGGTCCACCATGCAGACACACTGTAATACTGTCTCCTCTGTCCCCTGGTCCGACTGGTCCACCATGCAGACACACTGTAACACTGTCTCCTCTGTCCCCTGGTCCGACTGATCCACCATGTAGACACTCTATAACACTGTCTCCTCTGTCCCCTGGTCCGACTGGTCCACCATCTGATTAATGTGTCCATCACATGACGGGATGTCAACCAGGCCAATAATAGAGAAAACCCAGCATATTCTATTGAGGCATCACATACACTGAAACACATTGTAATTACTAGAGATACTACTCTATCTATCCAAATCTGAGTCAGTGTGAAAAGTTTGAATCAGTGTGAGATTGCAACATGGTGGATAGATACCAGGAAAAACATGTCAGACGGTGTCTGTGTAGCCTGTGCCAGGGCTGGAGGTACATGACAAGATGTGTGTGTGTGTACGTGCGTGTGTGTGTGTGTGATTTGTTGTGAAGGGTGAACATGAGTCCCAGTCTTAATGAGTGTTGGCAGAATGGAGGCGTGTTTATTAACTGACATCTGACTGCCAATGTTACCCTGCTAACCACTGATATGGGATGGGATGCTGTCGCAGTGTGTGTATGTGCGCGTGTGCGTGTGTGGTTTGGTGGTTGGAGGTTGGAGTAGCTGCCTTGCTCTCTCGCTCCCTCTGCCTACGACAGACTGAGCCAAGCACTGAGCCTGTAGACCACAGACACGTACCACAGACATGCCGGTCTGCTGCTTTAGCCAAATCCTCCTGAAGGATGGAGCTGGTCACAGCTGACCCCTTCCTCCCTCCCCCCAGGCCCGGTTCTGTGGCAGCATCCTGTGTCCTATGTCTAGTCTCTGGTCCTGGCGTTGTCACTGTGTGTCACTGTCTCACAGGCATTGCTGAGGTCGAAAGGGAATGTCTCCAATCCATCCGGTCTGTCCGTCTGTCTGTCTGACCCATTACCGGCTGTTCTCCCTTGAAACCCCATCCTGAAAGGGGATATTGAGGGGAGCATCCTTGACAAGGTGCAGATATGCAGTGTCCGTGTCAGCTGCCGCTCCATAGAGAGAGGATAAAGAGAGAGAGAGAGAGAGAGAGAGAGAGAGAGAGGGGGGAGGGAGGGAGGGAGGGGGGAGAGAGAAAGAGAGAGCGAGAGGGAGAGAGAGAGAGAGAGAGAGAGAGAAAGAGAGAGAGAGATACAGAGAGAGATACAGAGAGAGAGAGAGAGAGAGAGAGAGAGAGAGAGAGAGAGAGAGAGAGAAGGAGAGAGAGAAGGAGAGAGAGAGAGAGAGAGAGAGAGAGAGAGAGAGAGAGAGAGGAGACAGACAGACAGACAGACAGACAGACAGACAGACAGACAGACAGACAGACAGACAGACAGACAGACAGACAGACAGACAGACAGACAGACAGACAGACAGACAGACAGACAGACAGACAGACAGACAGACAGACAGACAGGACCCCAGTTAAGGAGGGTGTTTCACAGTATGTTTTGCAACCTACCTCTCTCTGGTTGTCTGTCTATTCTGGGAGAGATCATAGATTTCAAATGCATTCCTCTGAGTGCACAGCACTGCTACACGAGATGGATTTAGGAAGGAAAGATAACTGGTGTCAAGCACTGAGCTAAAACCAAGATGTGGTTCTTTTAAATCCCAGACTGCAACGTGTGAACCCCCAACAAACCCATCCAACAAATATCTGGGAGATTATTGTCCTGACTGGCGCTCTGGCATACTGAAACCAACTGTCACAGCCCTGATAATAACTGTAATTACAGCTAAATAAATGACAGCCTTTGCCAGGACCTTATGGAAATGTCCCAGATGTTGTTAGATGGAGAGAGAGGTAATAACCACCTATTCTCATAAAAAGGAGTCTATATCAAGCAAGTCTTGAAATACCGCTCTGACCTCTAGCATTCAGTCAGTGTAGCTTTTCACTGCTTCTAAATAAAGAGCTGTTTCCTCATGCCTCCCACATGTCCATACAGTCCAGACAGATGGACTCAATACACAGTATTGCAGTAAACTGACATATGGACTCGATACACAGTATGGCAGTAAACTGACAGATGGACTCAATACACAGTACTGCATTAGACTGACACGTCAGTTGGAGAGGAGAAAATAGCTTTTCAGAATATGCTAATAGCCTGTTATTGGAGAGGTATGGGTTATAACTGTCCTGATAAGATCTAACGGTCAGTCCTGTAAGCAGAGACATCATGGGAGTACCTTTACTGGACGATAACACCGTTGTTATTATTCCCAGAACACAACAGTACCTGCATACCTAATGGCACCCTATTCCCTATCTAGGACACTACTTTCGCCCAGGGCCCACAGGGTGCCATTTGGGACACAACCAAACTGTCAGAGTCATGTGCAGGTGGAGAACAAAGCCTTCTTTATGTCCTCAACAACAAGAGAGTAGAAGCCTTGTTAGAACGGCCAATCGTATCATTTGACTCATAGACCGAACAGGCATGTGGTCTTTGTCCGTCTCTAACGGTTTTGACAGATAAAGGAACATCTTGGATTCCTCATCTGTCAAAGAAGAGGCCATTTCAGCCAATCAGCCAAACAGCAAGTCAATTCAAACATAAACTCAACATGAAATCAAATCAAAGTTTATTTGTCAGGTGCACGGGATACAACAGGTGTTAAACACTCCAGTGAAATGGTTACTTACAGCTCTTTCCCAATACGCCCGCGTCTGCCTGTCTCTCTTTGACTGGACAGGATAACGTGTGAGGAGACCACAAATAGTTGTAGAAGCATTCAGGTAAAAGCTTCAGGGTTTCCCTTGAGTGAGGCTCTTCTTACCCATGCAGAGCTGTCAGTAGCTGTTGTTACCCCTCTTCTTACCCATGCAGAGCTGTCAGTAGCTGTTGTAACCCCTCTTCTTACCCATGCAGAGCTGTCAGTAGCTGTTGTTACCCCTCTTCTTACCCATGCAGAGCTGTCAGTAGCTGTTGTTACCCCTCTTCTTACCCATGCAGAGCTGTCAGTAGCTGTTGTTACCCCTCTTCTTACCCATGCAGAGCTGTCAGTAGCTGTTGTTACCCCTCTTCTTACCCATGCAGAGCTGTCAGTAGCTGTTGTTACCCCTCTTCTAACCCATGCAGAGCTGTCAGTAGCTGTTGTTACCCCTCTTCTTACCCATGCAGAGCTGTCAGTAGCTGTTGTTACCCCTCTTCTAACCCATGCAGAGCTGTCAGTAGCTGTTGTAACCCCTCTTCTTACCCATGCAGAGCTGTCAGTAGCTGTTGTTACCCCTCTTCTTACCCATGCAGAGCTGTCAGTAGCTGTTGTTACCCCTCTTCTTACCCATGCAGAGCTGTCAGTAGCTGTTGTAACCCCTCTTCTTACCCATTAAGATGTGGAAGTGTACAGTTTTTAACAGATTAGTAAATGGTAAGGCCAGTTACTATAGACTGATTCAAGGGAGGGTTTGAAGGCCAGTTAATATAGACTTATTCATGTGAGGGTTTGAAGGCCAGTTACTGTAGACTGATTCAAGGGAGGGTTTGAAGGCCAGTTACTGTAGACTGATTCAAGGGAGGGTTTGAAGGCCAGTTACTGTAGACTGATTCAAGGTAGGGTTTGGAGTTATTGGGCTTTGATTGATGTAGATATTCAGTTGGAACAACTGTCCACAGCATTGAGTGATTAATGATATCCTAAGAGAGATTAGGTTTTCTGCTCTTCCCCTCCATCCTCCTCCCCTATGCCCTCCTCCCCTCCATCCTCCTCCTCTCCATCCTAGCTCTTCCAAGAAGCCCTCTGTTGAGTCTTTGTGAGGAGGGAGGCATCTCAGGCAAGGCTAAGCAGTTCATAGAGGAGACATTAGGGCTCAATGATGTTGATTTATGTGCTAAAGCCCAGCAGACTGAGAGGCTGAGAGACTGAGAGACTGAGAGACTGAGAGACTGAGAGGGTGAAACACAGTGAAGGGTTATTAGATTGATTTATGTGCTAAAGCCCAGCAAACTGAGAGACTGAGAGACTGAGAGACTGAGAGGGTGAAACACAGTGAAGGGTTATTAGACTGATTGATGTGCTAAAGCCCAAAAAACTGAGAGACTGAGAGACTGAGAGGGTGAAACACAGTGAAGGGTTATTAGACTGATTGATGTGCTAAAGCCCAAAAAACTGAGAGACTGAGAGACTGAGAGGGTGAAACACAGTGAAGGGTTATTAGACTGATTGATGTGCTAAAGCCCAAAAAACTGAGAGACTGAGTGACTGCGACACTGCGAGACTGAGGCTGAGAGAGTGAGAGACTGAGAGGCTGAGAGGCTGAGATGGTGAAACACAGTGAAGGATTATTAGATGGAGGGGAGAAGACTTGAAGTGACGCCAGAATTAGAGAAGAGATCTTGAATGCGGAGAGTGGGCTGGGCTTACAGGGACGGGCTATGGTGTTTTGAAGGCATTGTTTTGGTGGCAATGAGCCAAGGTAAATTGTCAGAGTCCTTTGACGAGTAATTTAGGTGACAGACGAGATTAGCTCCACTCTTAGAAAAAAGGGCTTTTGTAGGAGTCTTTTGTGCACTGTGCTATTCAAACCACAGTGTGGGTGGTGGCTTCCAGTTCAAACCACAGTGTGGGTGGTGAGTTCCAGTTCAAACCCCAGGGTGGGTGGTGGGTTCCAGTTCAAACCCCAGGGTGGGTGGTGAGTTCCAGTTCAAACCCCAGGGTGGGTGGTGGGCTGGTCATGTGTGGTCCTGCATCCCAAATGACACCTTATTACTTATGTAATGCACTACTTTTGATCAGAGACATATGAGTCCTGGTATGAAGTAGTGCATTATAAATGGAATGTGGTGCCATTTGGGACGCAGCCATGGAGATCCAATGAGGTTTATTAGAGTTTAATTGGGGACAAGGCCGTTACCCACAGCCATTGGAGATATCAGTACAACTCCATCCATCCAAGACCACCTGTCTGCCTAACAGAGTTTAAAACAGTATAAACAACCTATTAAAAGTGATTAAGAGTTTCAAGTCAATAAACGGGATTCCTCTTCCCTCTGATGTGTCCCTGTCAAGCTCTATGTAACGGCTAAACGCTATGCCAATGATGGCACCCTATTCTCTATGGGCCCTGATCAAAAGTCATGCACTAAATAGGGAATAGGGTGGTAATTGGGACACAGCCACTAAGAACTCTGTGCCCTTTAGAGGCACCCTGTGAGATGACTGTTCTAGAACTCAAACTGTCAAATAAAAACACAGCGTTTCAAATTTACACCCGGGATTAAATACTTTGAGTTGCCATGGAACCACGTGAGAAGTTCCACTCCACTCCACTAGATGATTTGCTGACCTTCTATCTACATGTGCTATTATCAACACTAAACAAATGTATGTCTGTTTGTGAATGGCACTGTTTGTCAACATAATATGGTCCCATGACTCTAGAACTAACTATACAGTATTGTTCCAAAAATACCTGCCCAAGAATTCACCTCTCACCAACATCTATCTTCCCCCACTCACATCCCCAGACTGTCTGAAAGGCCTGTTTCCTTCCCAAAGGAAAGAGGATATTCCTCAGACTGTCTGAAAGGCCTGTTTCCTTCCCAAAGGAAAGAGGGTATTCCTCAGATATTCCTTAGAAAGAGTACAGAAATGTGAGTCCAGAAGTGTTGCTGCTCCCTGACCCCTGCCCTCGGACCCAACTGCTCTGTAGAGCCCCATCTGTTCAAGCAGTCATGCACTAGGGCCGACCCCGGTCCTCCAGACCTCGGACCACGACCCAGCTGGCAGTGGAAACATGTCTATTCCTGAGACAGAGAGGAACGGGAACCAGCTTTATATGTAGAGTTATCACAGTCATGGAACCTTTCTACTGACGGACGTGTGAAACATTTTAAAAGGGGGTTAAAAGTTTCACAAGGCTGCTAACAATAGAAATAACCCAACTAGATGAGATGAGGCGGACATTTTGTTTCTGTTGACATGGAGACCATCTTGCATTGGAAGCGAACAGTGATTTTTTTTATTTTTTGTAGTCGTTAACCGGCCATAGACCACATTGCTAATGTTTTGGCGGTGTCAGAGGTATATATTTTCATCCATCACAACCAAATGCCTCCTCCTCCTCCTCCTCCTCCTCCTCCTCCTAGAGACCAGTACAGTACTGAGGCCAAGGCCATCTGTTCACACCCCCATACGGAACACTCTCTCTAACACATCTGGGTTTTATTTAGTGCACTTTGGGCCCTATGTGCCCTGGTCAAACGTAGTGCACTATTTAGGAAATAGGGTGCCATTTGGGATGCACTTCTGGTCTGTACAGGCAGGGCAGGAAGGAAGGAATGCAACCCGGCCCCAGAGCGGAGCCAGAAATAGTCCAGTCACTAAGAGGTGTCTATTGAGCCCGGCTGACCTCTTCAAATCCAGTCTGTACTTATACTGCTACAAGGACCTTCAGCTGGTCCTCTGGTCAAGAGGCAGCCGGTCCATCTGGGGAGGGAGGGAAGGGGTGGGGGTGAGGGAGGGGAAGGAGGGGAGGGAGAGGTGGCAGATTGGGGAGGCAGTGGTGCAGAGTTCAGGATGGGAGGGGTGGTGGTGAGGGTTTGGGAGAAGTGTTGGGGATGTGGAGAGGTAATTGCTGGGTCGGGATGATGGTGGTGGTGGAGGTGGAGAGATTGGTGATTGCTGGCTGGCTGGCTGTCTGGGGGGGCCTATAGGGCGCATGGCTGGCTGGCTGGCTGGCTGGCTGGCTGGCTGGCTTGCTGGCTGACTGACTTTTTGGGGGGGGCCTATAGGGGGCCTGGCTTTCACTCTGGCTGACTGGCTGACTGGCTGGCTGGCTAGCTGGCTGTCTGACTGACTGACTGACTGACTGGCTGACTGGCTGACTGGCTGACTGGCTGACTGGCTGACTGGCTGTCTAGCTGACTGGCTGTCTAGCTGGCTGAAGGTTGGCTGACCATGTTGAACCCTAATTAAGAGTGCAGACTCTTAGCCAAGTATCGCTCCAAATTTGGCCTCCATGCAGTGAGTTGAATGATCCTTCTGTCCTCTATATTGCCTGAGTTGTCTTACCTTACACAAGGGGGTCTGACTGAGTTATCTTACCTTACACAAGGGGGTCTGACTGAGTTATCTTACCTTACACAAGGGGGTCTGACTGAGTTATCTTACCTTACACAAGGGGGTCTGACTGAGTTATCGTGCCTTACACAAGGGGGTCTGACTAAGTTATCTTACCTTACACAAGGGGGTCTGACTGAGTTATCTAACCTTACACAAGAGGGTCTGACTAAGTTATCTTACCTTACACAAGGGGGTCTGACTGAGCTAACTTACCTTACACAAGGGGGTCTGACTGAGCTATCTTACCTTACACAAGGGGGTCTGACTGAGTGAAGTCCTCTGCCTAAATCAGACCCTCACCATCTATGTGGTTTAGTTGGGGCTAGATTAGTACTGACAAGCCTGGTACTGATGAGGATGGAATGCTACTATCTATTACATGTATATTGTCTGAGTCTGCAGATGTACAAAAAGTATACCAAATATTAGGAACACCTTTGACCCTCAGAACAGCCTCAATTTGTCGGGTCATGGACTCTACAAGATGTCGAAAGCGTTCCACTGAGATGCTGACTCATGTTGACTCCAATGCTTCCCACAGTTGTTTCAAGTTGGCTGGATGTCCTTTGGGTGGTGGACCATTCTTGATACACACGGGAAACTGTTGAGCTTGAAAAACCCAGCAGCTTTGGTGTTCTTGACACAAACCAGTGCGCATGGCACCTACTACCATACCCCGTATTTTGTCTTGCCTATTCACCCATTGAATGGCACACATACACAATCCATGACTTGCCTAGTTAAATAAAGGTTAAATAAATAATTGTCTCAATTGTCTCAGGGCTTAAAGATCCTTCTTTAACCTGTCTCCTCCCCTTCATCTACACTGATTGAAGTGGATTTATCAAGTGACATCAATAAGGGATCATAGCTTTCACCTGGATTCACCTGGTCAGTCTATGTCATGGAAAATGCAGGTGTTCTTAATATTTTGTCCACTCAGTGTGTATCATGATGTTTCCTTTTGTCTGAAATGACACACTATTTCTTGTATAGGCTACTTTTGACCAGGGCCCATAGACATTTCCATGAGAGTGTGCTACTTACATTTTTCCCCCTCAATTATTCTTTGCATTTCATTCCATTATGCATATTGGGTGGCGTAGGCGGCTCCTGAACCTATACACACTTGGCTGCAGCCTGACATAATGTGGACCAATTCTATGAGCTTCACTGATGCGGCAACCTTCGCTCTGTGACTCATGGCGGATGACATCACATGAAGCTGCTGTGCCGAGGCTATGATCTTATTGGTGGAGGTGTCTGAGGGAAACATGTGGCAGCATGGCAGCATGCAGGGAGCTTTAGGGGGAGGTGTCTGAGGGAAACATATGGCAGCATGGCAGCATGCAGGGAGCTTTAGGGGGAGGTGTCCGAGGGAAACATGTGGCAGAATGGCAGCATGCAGGGAGCTTTAGGGGGAGGTGTCTGAGGGAAACATATGGCAGCATGCAGGGAGCTTTAGGGGGAGGTGTCTGAGGGAAACATATGGCAGCATGCAGGGAGCTTTAGGGGGAGGTGTCTGAGGGAAACATATGGCAGCATGGCAGCATGCAGGGAGCTTTAGGGGGAGGTGACTGAGGGAAACATATGGCAGCATGGCAGCATGCAGGGAGCTTTAGGGGGAGGTGTCTGAGGGAAACATATGGCAGCATGCAGGGAGCTTTAGGGGGAGGTGTCTGAGGGAAACATATGGCAGCATGGCAGCATGCAGGGAGCTTTAGGGGGAGGTGTCTGAGGGAAACATGTGGCAGCATGGCAGCATGCAGGGAGCTTTAGGGGGAGGTGTCTGAGGGAAACATATGGCAGCATGCAGGGAGCTTTAGGGGGAGGTGTCTGAGGGAAACATATGGCAGCATGGCAGCATGCATGGAGCTTTAGGGGGAGGTGTCTGAGGGAAACATATGGCAGCATGGCAGTATGCAGGGAGATTTAGGGGGAAGTGTCTGAGGGAAACATATGGCAGCATGGCAGCATGCAGGGAGATTTAGGGGGAAGTGTCTGAGGGAAACATATGGCAGCATGGCAGCATGCAGGGAGCTTTAGGGGTGCTATTCTTATATATGTTTATGTTCTACTATGTGAATGACATGGCCTGCATCATGCTGCACAGGCCCGAAGCAAAACGGGTGAGAAGTGAGGGGGTACACGACATAGGCTGGTTAGAGCGTTGGGCCAGTAACCGAGAGGTTGCTGGATCGAATCCCTGAGCCGACAAGGTGAAAACCTGTTGATGTGTCTTTGAGCAAGGCACTTAACCCTAATTTGCTCCCTGTAGGTAGGCAGTCATTGTAAATAAGAATTTGTTCTTAACTGAGTTGCCTGGTTAAATAAAAACTGGACTAGAGTGGATCAGCTGACATTGACCCAGTCACTGCTGCACCTGTGGTTGGTCCATACCCAATGCACAGGAATTGGGCAAGGGGCTAGAGACAGCAGTCCATGCAGAAAAACAGCTGCTATTACGGTTGTCCCAAAACCTTTCTCTTATGCTGGTGAGTGTATGGCATGAGGAACATGGGAGGAGAGTGGGGGGGAGAGAGAGAGAGAGAAAGAGAGAGAGAGAGAGAGTCTGCCAGCTGGGTTGTAACCTAGGCCAGGGGATTATAACGATGCCTTGCCAAAACCACCCATTTAATTAGCTGGACTTGTACAAGGGTTGTACCAGAATTGTTGCAAGGTTGTACCAGGGTTTGTCTTGGCATTGTTTCATCAAAAGCTCTCTGTCACACTAGTAAGCTTGTCAGTGAGTCTCTAGATCTGTGGTTGTGCATACGTCCATGTCACGTCATGTCCCTAGAGGAGACATCAGCTTAATCCCCAGTCATTGCATCTGACAAGCCTCCAACCTGCCATGAGCCACCACCACACCCCCACCTGGCCTCAGTCTGGGACCCGTACAGCCGGTGAGACCTGGTTTCAAATACTGTAAGCGTTTGATTGCATCTGCCTGGAGTGCTAGATGGGTGGAGTTTGCAGTTTTGGAACAAGCCAGGCAAGCTCAATTAAGCACAGACTTGAAATGATTTAGAATACTATTTGAACCCAGGTCTGGGACCCCTATGGAGGCCAGTGAATCTTTGCTCCTGCCAGCCCAGGTGTTATTCTGGTTATGTGTGAAGCCAGGTTAAATATACCCTGGGCATGCTATCCTAGGACAGGAGATCTTTAGAGAGTAATCCCTGTGTTGTAACATGATGCCTCGTCAAGGATTGACAGCAAAGGTCTTAGTGAGCAGAGCAGAGCAGGCTGGAGAGAGCAAGATCGCAGGACAGCCAGTCAGCCAGTCAGCCAGTCAGCCAGCCAGTGAGCCAGTCAGCCAGTCAGCCAGCCAGCCAGCCAGCCAGTCAGCCAGCCAGCCACATTGTAGGGGGCGAAGTGGTATGAGACACTGCCTTCCATGGTGATGTTATTACCCTCCCTGCTGCTGGCTGCTGAGCTGTCCAACATCGCTGTGGCAATGTACCAAATGGCACCCTATTCCCTATTTAGTGAACTAGTTTTGACACAGCTCTGGTCAAAAGCAGTGCACTGTGTAGGGACTAGGGTACCATTTAGGGCACAACCTGTAACTCTTTAAATAGGCATTGTAATACAAGATAACAAAATGACGAAGAGTTTAGATGAATAAATGGTAATCAACACAGTGGCCTAGTAGGATCAGACAGTCCTCCAAGAAGAGGACGATGCTGAAAAGACATGTCAGGAGCTGTACTCACATAACCTGATGATGACAGAGGTCCTATGTAAGACTATATGAGATATATGCTGACTCACATAGCCCTGTGAATAATATGATCTCTATGTCCCTGTCTATATCCCTGTCACAACACCAAGGCATTGTACCTGAAGCCCCAGGTTGCTATGGTAGTTGTATAAAGTCTAAACACCTGAAATTCTTGGTTGCTATGGGAGTTGTACTAAGGGCTAAACACCTGAAGCTCCAAGTTGCTATGGGAGTTGTACTATGGGCTAAACACCTGAAACTCTAGGTTGCTATGGGAGTTGTACTAAGGGCTAAACACCTGAAGCTCTAGGTTGCTATGGGAGTTGTACTGAGGTCTAAACACCTGAAGCTCTAGGTTGCTATGGGAGTTGTACTAAGGGCTAAACACCTGAAACTCTAGGTTGCTATGGGAGTTGTACTGAGGTCTAAACACCTGAAGCTCTAGGTTGCTATGGGAGTTGTACTAAGGGCTAAACACCTGAAGCTCTAGGTTGCTATGGGAGTTGTCCTAAGGTTTTCACACCTAAAGCTGTAGGTTGCTATGGGAGTTGTACTAAGGGCTAAACACCTGAAGCTCTAGGTTGCTATGGGAGTTGTACTAAGGGCTAAACACCTGAAGCTCTAGGTTGCTATGGGAGTTGTACTAAGGTTTTCACACCTGAAGCTGTAGGTTGCTATGGGAGTTGTACTAAGGTTTTCACACCTGAAGCTCTAGGTTGCTATGGGAGTTGTACTAAGGTTTTCACACCTGAAGCTGTAGGTTGCTATGGGAGTTGTATTTAAGGTCAATACAGAGTCTCCCAAATGGAACTATCTTCCCTATATAGTGCACTACTTTGAGTCCTGGTCAAAGGTAGGACACTATATAGGGAATAGGGTGCCACTGTATGTCCATGTGAAGTCCACAGACAGACTTTCAGACTGTACAGACCTGTCAGCAGTGTGCCGTCCAGCTAAGCTAAAGAGTCAGGGGTTATGATAGATAGATAGATAGATAGATAGATAGATAGATAGATAGATAGATAGATAGATAGATAGATAGATAGATAGATAGATAGATAGATAGATAGATAGATAGATAGATAGATAGATAGATAGATAGATAGATAGATAGATAGATAGATAGATAGATAGATAGATAGATAGATAGATAGATAGATAGATAGATACTTTATGCCTGGGTTCTGTAGAGTAGAGACCTTGTAGTACTCTGAGACCGGTTGCTTTACACTCCAAATCCCCTTGACTGGGGCTTGAGTGTGTTCTCACCATGGTTGTACAGCAGGCTGTCTATGATATAGTATATTTAAGCAATAAGGCATGAGGAGGTGTGGTATATGGCCAATATACCATAGCTAAGGGCTGTTCTTACGCACGACGCAACGCGGAGTGCCTGGATACAGCCCTTAGCTGTGGTATATTGGCCATATACCACAAACCTCTGAGGTGCCTTATTGCTATTATAAACTGGGTTACCAACATAATTAGAGCAGTAAAAATACATGTTTTGTCATACCTGTGGTATACGGTCTGATATCCCACGGCTGTCAACCAATCAGCATTCAGTGCTCGAACCACCCAGTTTATAAAAGTCTGCCATCTCTCCCATGCACCTGGTAGTACTAGAAGTGGGATTTATACCTCTTTAAGGTATATGTTACATACAGCTATGTGTTACATACAGTTGTGTGTTACATACAGCTATGTGTTACATACAGCTATGTGTTACATACAGCTATCTGTTACATACAGTTGTGTGTTACATACAGCTATGTGTTACATACAGCTATGTGTTACATACAGCTATGTGTTATATACAGCTATGTGTTGTATACAGCTATGTGTTATATACAGCTATGTGTTATATACAGCTATGTGTGTAAACATCCATCCCCTGTATAGGGACTGCAGTCAGTTGTGCCTTGGTTCTCCTGAAGTCCACCACCATCTCCTTTGTTTTGCTGATGTTGAGCTGAAGGTGGTTCTGCTCACACCACAACACAAAGTCACTGATTGTGCTCCTGTACTCCTCCTGCCCACACCTGATGCACCCTACAATAGCAGAGTCATCCGAGAACTTCTGTAGGTGGCATGTTTCAGAGTTATATCTGAAGTCCGAGGTGTAGAGGGTGAACAGGAAGGGGGACAGGACCGTTCCCTGGGGGGCCCCTGTGTTGCTAACTGCCCGTTCTGACACACAGCTCTGTAGTCGCACAAATTGTGGCCTACCGGTCAGGTAGTCCGTGACCCAGGAGACTAAGGGTGCTTCCACTTTCATCCTCCTCATCTTCTCACCCAGTAGCAGGGGCTGAATGGTATTGAAGGCACTGGAGAAGTCAAAAAACATAACCCTCACAGTGCAACCTGCGTTGTCCAGGTGAGAGTAGGCCCTCTGCAGAAGGTAGATGATTGCATCATCCACCTCGATGTTGTGCTGGTATGTGAACTACAGGGGGTCCAGTGATGAACACACCAAGGGTCTGAGGTGAGCGAGGACTATCCTTTCCAGGGTCTTCATGATGTGGGATGTTAGCACTACAGGTATGACACAGCTATGTGTTACATACAGCTATGTGTTATATACAGCTATGTGTTATATACAGCTATGTGTTATATACAGCTATGTGTTATATACAGCTATGTGTTACATACAGCTATGTGTTGTATACAGCTATGTGTTATATACAGCTATGTGTTATATACAGCTATGTGTTACATACAGCTATGTGTTATATACAGCTATGTGTTACATACAGCTATGTGTTATATACAGCTATGTGTTATATACAGCTATGTGTTATATACAGCTTTGTGTTACATACAGCTATGTGTTATATACAGCTATGTGTTACATACAGCTATGTGTTATATACAGCTATGTGTTATATACAGCTATGTGTTATATACAGCTATCTGTTATTTACAGCTATGTGTTATATACAGCTATGTGTTATATACATCTATGTGTTATATACAGCTATGTGTTACATACAGCTATCTGTTACATACAGATATCTGTTACATACAGCTATCTGTTACATACAGATATCTGTTACATACAGCTATGTGTGTGACATAGTTCCATGTCCCTGCACAGTGTCACTTTACACATCACAGGCCATCTAACCATCTGACCAGCTGACAAAGAGACCTATAACAGAGAGAGAGAGAGAGAGAGAGAGAGAGAGAGAGAGAGAGAGAGAGAGAGAGAGAGAGAGAGAGAGAGAGAGAGAGAGAGCCTGTGGCTGTAACCCCTTAATATAGCCAAATCATCTTTTATATGGCAGTGACCAGTGTATGGGAACCAACTGATGTGAGGCTGTCTTTATATGATGTGGACAACAGCTAGACACCACCATACATACATATATAGAAATGGAAGGCAGTTGGGGATAGAGGAAGTCCAACCACAGATTCTTTCAGAGTGCTGGCCTGGGTCTTAGTTTGAATAAGAGTCGTCCAACTTTGCTGGTTAGATTCAGAAGAACTAGTTAAGAGAGGGAGGAGAGAAGAAGAGAGGGGGGGGTGGAGAGGGAGGAGAGAAGAAGAGAGGGGGGGTGGAGAGGGAGGAGAGAAGAAGAGAGGGAGGAGAGAAGAAGAGAGGGGGAGTGGAGAGGGAGGAGAGAAGAAGAGAGGGAGGAGAGAAGAAGAGAGGGGGGGTGGAGAGGGAGGAGAGAAGAAGAGAGGGAGGAGAGAAGAAGAGAGGGGGGGTGGAGAGGGAGGAGAGAAGAAGAGAGGGGGGGTGGAGAGGGAGGAGAGAAGAAGAGAGGGGGGGTGGAGAGGGAGGAGAGAAGAAGAGAGGGGGGGGTGGAGAGGGAGGAGAGAAGAAGAGAGGGGGGGGGTGGAGAGGGAGGAGAGAATAAGAGAGGGGGGGTGGAGAGGGAGGAGAGAATAAGAGAGGGAGGATAGAAGAAGAGGGGGGGTGGAGAGGGAGGAGAGAAGAAGAGAGGGAGGAGAGAAGAAGAGAGGGGGGGTGGAGAGGGAGGAGAGGGAGGAGAGAAGAAGAGAGGGAGGAGAGAAGAAGAGAGGGAGGAGAGAAGAAGAGAGGGAGGAGAGAAGAAGAGGGGGAGGAGAGATTAAGAGGGGGGGTGGAGAGGGAGGAGAGAAGAAGAGTGGAAGGAGAGAAGAAGAGGGGGAGAGAAGAAGAGTGGAAGGAGAGAAGAAGAGGGGGGAGAGAAGAAGAGTGGAAGGAGAGAAGAAGAGGGGGGAGAGAAGAAGAGTGGAAGGAGAGAAGAAGAGGGGGAGGAGAGAAGAAGAGGGGGGGAGAGAAGAAGAGAGGGAGGAGAGAAGAAGAGGGGGGGTGGAGAGGGAGGAGAGAAGAAGAGAGAGAGGAGAGAAGAAGAGGGGGGAGAGAAGAAGAGTGGAAGGAGAGAAGAAGAGGGGGAGAGAAGAAGAGTGGAAGGAGAGAAGAAGAGGGGGGAGAGAAGA